>BMAV01016245.1:0-63394 GCA_019973955.1 Trichonephila inaurata madagascariensis | reverse complement strand
TAAAAATTTTTTATATTACTTCTTTTGTATATGATATACATATGAGATTATCCAAAAGTTTGTTTCTGGATGTTTTAATGATTTACAGTGAAAACATATATTATAATGAACGCAGCATCGAAGTTACTTTACTCAAATCACTCTTTTTCTATTTTTATAAGATTTATTATTTGAAAATTTTGATAGAAAGTTTTAGAACTAATCTCCATTGAGTACAGATTAAATATGTACAGACATATACCTATGATTTCATCATTGACATAATAGAATTTTCTTTTAACAGTGACGAGTATATATAATGAAATCGTAAAATTTTTTTTTGTTAAAATGCATATAACTATTTCAGTAGCAATGATTGTATTCATCACTTCGAACGCTTCAAAGCAGCTTACTTTTTTATTATTCAAGATGGATAATAATAGTCTTGCCTGATAGTTGGAAGAATGGGAATTTACATCGAATTTTTTCATGTAATATATGCATTTAATTATTTTTGAAATTTATTTTACGAATTATTTTTATGTATTATTATCTAATATCGAGATTGAATAGTTATTTGTAGTAGTAATTGTATATTATTAATGCAGCGTTTCTCAAATTGTGAGGCGAGCCCCCCCTTGAGGGGCGTAATAACTCTACAAGGGGGGCGCGAGCATATAGAAAAGTTGAAAACTAAAGATTATTCAAAACATTATTAATTTACTGAAATAGGCAAACAAAATACTTTCTGACACAATAAAATATAAAATACACATTTACACTTATAAAAGTATCTGTACCGTATAATGTATATTTTATTATTAAATTAACAATACTAAGATAAGAACAAGTTTGATAATTATCAGTGACCCCATGGGCTTGTGTATTAACACTTATCTTGATAATTTGTACGGTTTATAATTAATTGCTTAACTGCCTGTTAAAAGTTACGCGATTCGCTCCCCAATACCACCGTTCACCACGTAGACGAGCGTATTTTGATGTTTTTTTGAGGGAGGGGGAGAGAAAAGGAATAAATAAAGTAAAAATCCTCTGAAATAAGTAAATCCTTTGTAAAGACTGTGAAGGACTTTTTATTGTATTCCAAAGCCTTAGGAATAATTTTATGGTTAGTAGTGCACAGAAAAGGTCGTATTTTGGAAAGACGTATATATACGGCCAGAAAATTAATGCTTGCGCTGAGCGAGGCGTTTATATACGTCGGTGTCCCATAAGAGGTTAAAGTTGTACTGTAACTTAAGCATAAAAGTATAGTATTATTGAATTTTTTCAATACCTTTATATACTCTTACCCCTTTTTCAATACCTTATTGTATGGAGGGGGGCGAGATGAAAATGAAGATTGAATATTGGGTCGCGAGTATTGAAAGTTTGAGAAGCACTGTATTAATGCATCATTATAACTAATAATGTACACCATGCAGATCTTAAAGAAAAGAACGCATAAGCATAATATAGGGAAATGGAGTATGTGAACGCCAAGTAGGATGAAAAGATAAGAAAAAGTGAAAAGGATGAAAGAAAATGAAATACAGATTGTATAAAATACTTTGAATAAACGCGGGATTAATTTCATGCAAAAAACACAATGAATTTTGTTTAAAATTGGAAACATTTAATGCATATTGCAATGTTTTCACAAACATTTCCAAATTTTTTTTTCTTATTAGAATGATTTTTGTATCTGAATGCTATAATATAAACATACATATATATATATATACATACATGAATAGATGCGCGAACACACACACACACACACTTTAGTGAATTAAGGACGCATTTTACTGAATTAAGGATGATGCTTGCACGGCAAATTTTGTTTCACTTTAAGGTTTTAAAATACTTTGTTGATGATGTATTTAAGAAAAATCTTTATTTGTTTCCTAAATCGATTCTACGAGCATGATTTTTGTTTTTCCTTACTTTCCAAGAGCATAACTGTGATATTTCTTTAATTGTAATTAGTGGATTTAAAAACTATTTATCTTAAAGAATTGTGGACACATAACGCTACTTTCAATAAGTTAATTAAGAATTCAAAAGTACTTCTAGCCGAGAGAGAGTTGTGGGAAAGGATCTTTAAACATTCTTAATTAGACTGAATTATTTTTAAGCATCGGATAATTATGACTGGAGAAACTTTTCTCTGTCTCTATCCAATTTTCTGAAATATAAGCGAGGTAATTGACTAAATCCTCTAAAGTGAAAGGAGGAATCACCAAGCGCGCATTTGCACAATTAACCTAATGTAATTCAATATAAATAAACTGAAAAAGAAATAAAGCAGGCTGTGGAAACGATTTGGATTCCTAGTAATTTTTTTTTTTTAAATTAAAATGAAAACATCACATAACATTTAATAAGTACTCACACCAAATGAACTTCATTTTTTCCGTGTTAAAATATGTATTTAATTTTTTTGCTATATATAATAAAAATTATGACAATCTCATTAAATGCTGTTTAGAACAAAAACACTCAATTAATTTTATTAACAGTTATCTGTATATTGTTTTTCTAAATTGTATAGATTAAATTGTTGTGTTTAGAATATAAAGATTCGGGGGGGGCGTCCACAGGGCTTCAAATCCTTTTGATATAAGCCCTTAAAATACAATGATGTATATTTTAAGAGCTGAATTTATGAAAAACATCTAATAGAGTATACTAAGATTTTTTGGCGAGTATAAATATTTTTAGTAATAATTACAGACAAATTAAATCCTCTTAACTTTCATTAAACTTTTTTTGTTTATTATTTAATACGAATGTTAAGCCATAGAAATGAGTTTGCTGTTAGATTTGAGATAAAACAAAATTAATCACAAGACTTTCTTAAAGCTTCTGAAAATATTATAAACCATTACCTTAAGAAACCGTTTCTAAACAAACATGAGAAAAATACACTCTTGAACAAAATGGAAGTATAGGTTGTTTGATTTTATCACTCAAAATGTTTTATTTTGCTACTTAGTTTCTAAATAAGACATAATTGAATTTTTGAAAAAAAAAATGCAAAATTCTGCTACGAAATGTCAGTAATTTTCTCCATATTTCTTAGCCGAAAATGAGATAATTTAGAATTCGATTATTTCGTAACTATTTTCCACGTATGATAAATTACAACAAGAAAAATATCTACATATGAATTGCATTAAAAATAAATGAATTATTTATAATAATTTGACTAAAAAAATTTCAATTAAACAAGGAGTTCTTTTTCTAAGCAAGGAATTTTTAATTTAACAAACGTACAAGTGCGTATGTGAGACCTTTCTAAAATTCTATACCAAGGGTTGACAACCTGTTAGCTGTGGAGTGCCAAAACTATCAACCAATATGATTCAACGTGCCAAACAGTGGAACATCTTTGAAACAATTGATTCCTGCGATAACGCATGCAAAGTTAGAGAATAGAGGTCAATAATATAAATTAACAGTTTTATTATGTATTAATTTTGCATCATTTAAAGATATTTCTTAACATAAAAATAAGCAGCATAAAATATCTCTTTCATCAACAAAAATAAAAATAAATTAAAATTGTACATATATTATGTATTTTTAATCATTTAATAAAATAAAAAAACAGACAACAAAAGTCCCTTCAATAGAAGTATTTCCCTTCATTATAGTTAAATAAAAAGATAAATAAAATTTTTAATGCGAACCTATTGTTTTATCGATCTACTTTCACTTTGCAAAATCAAGGGTATAATTTGCGGCTTTATATTTCATACGATTTTGAGCATTAAATTATTAAACAATTTCTTTGCGAAAATTTCGATTCGAAATATTTTTCATATTAAAAGAGATTTCTTACTGATATATGTAGAACCAAAGGCGGAAAGCAGAGTAAATGCAATTTTCTCTCTTCAAACAATTAAGTATATTCAGCAATGAAATTCAAAAATTTACAAAATAGCTGAAAATTTATCTTCAGAGTTATTTTTCAGTTTTTTTTTCGTAATTTCGTAAAATGTCCATAATTTTGAAGATGTTTGTCAAATAAGGTCTATTACAAATTTATGAACTTCCATCCATTGAAAAATTGACAAATTTGTAGAGTAATGTTATGCCTCTGAGAATTGTACAGCGTGCTACATGTGCACTTTTAGCGGTCGTTTTGTTCTACTGATCGACATGAAATTTGAAGTATAGTTATTTATAGGTATGCGCTCGATATCCTGTGAGCGGCAACAAAATGGCACTCCCGGTTACGGTTCTTGTGACAGAAACTCGAGAAGTGAGAATGACAACACCCATTTTTTTGTCGCAAAATGAGTGGCACGTGCGACAACCCTAAACAGCGCTGGAACGGTACGGCTATCACAAAAAACGGGCGCAGTATGCACACACAAAAAATAGTTTTGTGTTGGGAAAAAAACAACCCACGTTTAGGAACGCAGAGAGGAATTTTGCATTGGACATAGGCAAGACACCAGTTGCTGAGGACAACACAGATCGGAGAAAAGGAGACTTTCAGTAGATTTCAAATTTCAAATCAATTTCAATTTTCTTTTAAATTTCTTTATTAAATCACGCAGAGATAGCGGGGTTCATGGACCACGTCTTAAGTAAATGCTTTGAGGGTAGGCTCGCAAGGTTTTCGTGGCATTCATCCCATTTTGATAATACAGTTTCACCAATTATCCGCGGACTTATACAGGCAGAATCGTTTCGTCGGTGTATTGGAGCTCCTGATTGAAGAACCAACATTAACATCCGTACTTTTCATCGCTTTTCTAAGCTGAATATCTGGCAAACAGTGTTCCATCATTGGTTTCTTGACTCCTGCCATATGCAAATTTCCACTATTCCGTGTTTTTTTGCTCGTACACAACTGTCCCTCACGCATGCATACCACATCCGTTTTTTTTTATACACGCACCGTTCCAACGCTCTTTAGGGATTTCACACGTGCTGACTATTTTGCGACAAAAAATATGTCTGTTGCCATTCATAATTTTCCAGTTTCTGTCACTATAAAAGCAACCGTGAGCGTCCTTTTGTTGTTCATAGGATATCGAGCGCATACCTTTAAGTAACTATATAAATTTCATGTCGATCGGTTGAATGAAACGGCCGCTTTGACCAACCGGTATATATTTCTCTCTTCTACTTTCTGTAAAAGGCTGACGGAACGAAGTTTTTAGTGGTGTTTTAATCATAAATGAGTTTTCTATTTAATTCTTGTAATAAATTGTTCGAATGGGGTGTTTTACTAATGTTCTTATTTATTCGGGAGGACTAAGCTCACCCAATTCTATTAGCAACATTATATTTTGTTTCTTAAAGGAATTTCTTAAAAAATAATCATGATATTTACTTCAATGAATTATTTGAACCATTTTAATTGCGCCGAGTAGTACGAGATTTTCACCGCGGCTTTCTGGTTTTAGGAAAAAGATATGAAAATTCCTACGACATCAGTAAATAGTTTTTGTTACCCGACATAAAATCTTCGAATTTTTCGTTTTTTGTAACACCTTAATAATTAGCAATCAAGCCATGCGATAGAAATGCCTAATTATATAGTTTTTATACGTCTTTAATGCCCCTTTTTCTCTGACTAATAGATCCTGTTGGAACTGCCATCTGCGCTATAATCTTTATTGATCGAGTTCAACCTTGTATATACAGCAAAGAAAGCTTATAAATATACTCTTATAGTATCGTCTCTTATAATGATGTAAAAAGTACAAACCTCAAAGGAGTAAAACAAACAAAAAAGATGCATCATTAGCGACGTAATTCTTATGGTGAAAACTTTTTTTCCTAACAGTCATGATAGCACTAACTACGAAAGAATTTATTCCCAGTGTGCTTACTGGAACAACATTGGTACGCCACGTGATCAAATGTGTTCCGCGTCATAACAACGTTTTTTACATCATGGATGATAGACGGAGTAGGAAAGTACGATACAGAAAGTATGGGAATCTCATATTTTTATCATCGAAGTTTTTTTTATTACCTACAGCAAATATTAATAGTTAGCACTACTCAGTTACCCAAACGAAACCTATTCTCATGTTAACTATTTAAAATTTAATATCGTTTGGAGCTGCCCTGTGAAGAAGGAAGCCATGTATCTATATTAAATTAAAAGAGTTAAAAAAATTGAGATGAAAAAACTTTCAAGAAAAGTAATTGGAAAATCAGGGGCATAAATGTATCATATATGCAAATACTTATTATGTGTATTTTTGTCAGCATGGTTAAGTATTCGTGCTTCAAAATAACGAGGGAGAACATGTGTAATTGAATGATTGATTGTTCATTTATTTCTCATTATGAAACAATAGAACTGTAGTGAAAAATGTAATTTTGAATCACAGTGAAGTGACAAGGGCGACAATTTCACGGTTATTTCAACCACCGAATTTCAAAACCACGCCTACGGGAGAACTTAAAACCTCAATCAGTGCCGTAGCTATTCTTGAGTGAGCTCTGTATCAAAATTCCTTAAGAGCCATTGCTAGTGGTCCCATAACAATTTGCGATTTTTTGCTTACGCGTTTTTAATCCCAGAACTTGGGGGCCCCAAAACGGTTTAGCGGCTCCTATATAAGCCAGTAACAGCCACTGGACTGAAGTGATCATTTTGATCTAGTGGTATGGTGCGTGCTTACGGATCAAAAGGTACCGAGTTCTATCCTTCGCAGATATTTTTTTATCAATGTCGCACTTTGAAGCTATGCTACTGACGACGGATTTCGCAATTTTGAACTGAAATGACGAGGATGACTCCTAAGCTGGCAACTCATCGTCCAAATTTTCACACCACGATAGACTTAGCGTTCATCACTCTGTCTACACGATGGGTCTTTAAAGGCGCGCACCAGTTTTCAAACTGTTCGTAAGCGTTAAGGTGCACAAACTTCAAATTAGCAGCTTTTCCCCCTAATTACCTGCTCTTTTGCAGTTTCTTGTTTAAAATTTTTTTGGAATTCTTTTAAGTATTCAGTTTCCTAAATTTGTTTTCGCAGCATCTTACGACTTATAATTATTCTTAAAATTCAAAATGTAAAGTTGGATTATAAAATAAATAGCCGGCTGGGTGGCATATTTGGTTAGAAACTTCCCTTGGATGCCCAAGTTTGTGGGTTAGACACCAGCAAAAGTCAGTGAATTTTAATGATGCAGAAAATAAAAATTGGCAGGGTCCATGTCGTAGGATTGTGCGGTATTTTAAAGATCCCTAGAGTGCCTGTTTGGCTTGGGTGCTCTCATCAAAATTAAATCTTAGTACAATTTCGCATTGTCAGAGCTCAGGTTCCTTCCTCTTGGAAGGAAATGTGTGTCAAAAATATATTGCGGCAACTGGTATATAACTATACTGTTCCGCTCTTAAAAGTGATACCATCTTACGGGTATGTACTAGGGCTGTAAAGGTAAACATATGTATCAGCAGCCCCATTGAAATAAAAAATAAAAAAAGAACTTTAATATATATATATATATATATATATATATATATATATATATAAATAAATATTCTTTGTGTATTCATGAACATTTATTTAATTTATTTCGATCACGTTCTGCAATCTCATTTTCTTTTGCAATAAGTTAAGGACTGACTTTGATTAATTGAATGGTTTCTAATGGTTGCACAAAGTAATTTGGAGCGATAGAAGAAATACGACGAATCTTGTTATTGAACTAACATGCAAAAATATGTAACTCAATAAAAAATTGTGTTTTATGAAGAAAAAAATTAAAAGAAACCAACAAAGAGCAAAGAAATTATTGGATTCGTGAAGTTTGATACAGTATTAATTTCCTTTTCATCAATTTATTTTATAATTCATCGATAAGATTCTCAGATCAGTCGATAAATATTTCATTTTTAGTTTTTTTTGTGAAGAAAATGTATTTTATTGGAAAATGTA
The DNA here is from genome assembly GCA_019973955.1 of Trichonephila inaurata madagascariensis. NCBI lineage: Eukaryota > Metazoa > Arthropoda > Arachnida > Araneae > Nephilidae > Trichonephila > Trichonephila inaurata. Next base: position 55,493 of record BMAV01016245.1, on the reverse strand, counting down.
TAATTCAATCCAAACGTACATTATATAATAAAATTTAGAATGAAGAAAATTTCTAATTTTCATTGTCTTTTTTTTATGTGAAAGGAATTAAGGCTCTTTCCGTGTTTTTAAAAAAACCATGTATAAATAATAATATACAAGGGGGTGTTCAAATGAAAAGGTACGAAACGTCGTAACAACATAACTGCTAACATATTTACCTATGTCGCTGTGGGAGAACGTAGCGAGACATCTAGTTTCCGGCGGGGATCGGAGCATGCGCAGGTGAGAGCAGAGACTTCGGAGCGCCGTTCAATTGAGGAGGCAGTGTGTGTGAGGACATGATTACAAAATTCGACTTTTGAGGAGCAGAGAAGCGTTAATTCGATTTCTGACAGCGTAAGATGTTAAACCTACCGCTATTCATCGCCACGGCGGATGTGGTTCTGCTCCATGATAACCCACGTCTACACGTTTTCAGGGTCATACATGTGGAATTGGCCAATTTCAAGGGAGAACAGCTTGACCATCCACCCTACAGCCCGAACGTGTCACTCTTCGATTTCCATGTGTTTGGTCTGCTGAAAAAACATCTGAATTCAACTCGGACGATGAACTCAAGAACGATGTATAAGACTAGGTCTCGTCACGATCTCAAGAATTCTGGGAACAAGGAGTGGCCACGGTAGCCAAGTGGTCAAGGTGTGTGGCATGTCATGGATCGTGGCTGGCACATGTCATGAGTTCGAGCCCAGTACCACTAAAGACCTGACGTTTAGGGGAGCGATGCATGTTAAATCTGTCGAGAACTCAAATGTCCCCTGTTGGAGTAGTGTGGTGTGGTAGTTAGGAGAGGAGGTACCAGCTCAGGTGTAGTCCTCATCATTTGACCGTGGTTCAAAATTACGAGGTCTGTCACCAAAAACCCTCTCGTGTAGCTGAACAGTGTGACGTTAATATTCACTCATTCATTCATTCATTCTGGGAACAAGGATCCTTTCGGCTTGTTAATCAATGGATTGATGTGATCAGGTTATATTTTGAATAAAGTCTTCGTTTATGCCCACAGTATCGTTTCGCACCTTTTCTTTTGAATACTCCTTATACATGTTAGTACCAAATAATGAAAAATAAGAAAAGGAAAAATTTATCTAAAACCTCGGAAGGATTTGGATGCATGCTACGCTGCATAAAAAAATTTCGAGTTAATTTCAGAGGGTGAAATAAATTGAATATTTTTTTAAAATCAAAGTATTATGAGTTATTTAATTTAACAGAGTTGTACTTTAAAGAAAAAATGATTATTTAATAAATTTTCTGAGCTTTGTTAAAAAGTTTAGTAAATCCTTTGTCAAAGAATGAATATTCACATTTATAAAGGTCTAAATTAAAGGTGAACTTCTTAGAAAGGGTTTTTTGTATATAAAACAACTGGAAATTAATCTTTCATCACATTAAAAACTAATTACTTTAAAAGTAAAGCAAAAGCCACAAAATATTATTAATACTATTATTTAAAGTTTGTAAAGCTGTTGCTCAAAAAGTTTGCAAAATATGTCTCATCACAAACTGAAAACTCGATTCAAGGTATTTTAACTTCTAGAACTTTTGAAGAGTTTTGCATATGACAAATGACTTTTGTATACCCTTTAACACACACACACACGCACAAAATTTATACAGTTATATTTTTGATTACTTAACTACATAGAAAGTTATATTCATAATATAAGAGTAACTATGAATTTAGAAGTATACGAATACTCATGAATAATTACATAATGTGTCTTGTCTTTTCCGTATGATACGTATACGTTCAAAGGTAACAAAACTTGATATTTAACGGTACGTAGTTCATTATACCTCTCTTTTATTCAAAACTATATTATTTTCTCATCATTGTTTTTGAATAGTAATAATTAATACTGTCAAGTATTATATGTATTTAGTAGTATTTAAATTTAAATCGGAAAAATAGAAATTCATTTTTTATTTGTTAGTAGTTCCTGTTATATTTTAATGTAAAACTACAAAATGAACATGTTTATCATATTTTGTAGAGTTAGAGTAGTATATATATGATATTCTCTTTTTACTACATTCACTGTTAAAAATTATATGATTTATATGGAAATTTTTTACGTCTTTGTAAAATGTTCATAAAATTTATGACTTGAGAACCAATCTTAATAACAAGTCGTGAGATAAGACACTGTCGAAAATCATAGTTATTGTATAAGCTATTTGGCATCTGGTGAAGTTTTAAGAAAAGAAAACTTTTTTTTTTGTATTTTCAGCCATGTTAACCATCTAACGTCAGCAAAATATTGTCAACAAAGATGTTATTTTTCTTATAACGTAAGCTATACTTAGTAGATGAATAATGCAGAACTTTTGGTTGAAGAGAGGCGACTAGAATAAGGCAACATCTGGTACGAGGTAGTAAAGTATGAGGTATTTTGATGTATGATGGTTATAAATAACTAGATCAGAGATTTCTTGGTTGATAATACAAGCCAAAACGCTATTTTGCTTTCTTTTAATGCGCACAGATTTAAAAGAATAACTGAAACTAATATTTTTTCATGACACTTAAATTTTAAGAAAAAATTTTGTGAGTTATAAATAATAAGATTTGTTCAAAATACTATAGCTTAATCATTATGCATAAATATAAATCGTGGATACAGTTTCAATAAATCGGTTACCTTAGGAAAATATTTTTAAAGGAAATAACATTTTGAAGATAGCTGAAATCCAGTACCCTTTCCCCTTTTGTTTTTTTAATTTCAAAAGATTGAATGATAAAAAAGTTAATTGGATTTATTTACAATGAATTAGACCTAACTGTGTTCCATGTAACCTTAAAATACTTCAAGAGTCGAAAGAAAAGTATGCCTTTTTCAAATATATAATTGAGAAATAGTTCTAATTTAGTTTGGGGTTCGACAAAATAAATGCAAGAAACTCTAAATGTGTCTATCCCAAAGAACAATCTAAAATAAAGCAGAAACAAAAAATGCTATTAGTTGTTTTGACGGTAAGAATATATAATCTAGTATCGTCAACTTTAAAATAAATCTACCTTAATTTTTTAGCAGTTTTAAAATAATTTGCTTGGGTATACGTTTACTATAGGTTCATGCTTAAATCTTATTCAACTCATAGCCTTTTGAATATATTCAAAGCAATTTTAGGTAGAGGATATAGATATGATTGACGTGGATGATGACAATCAACATTTAATTATTTTACAATGTTATATACGAACGATAATTAAAAGCTCGACAGAAGATGACATTAAAATGCTTCAGAAATGAGCACACCATTATTACATTCAAATATGATGGGTATTTTGTGGGATATAATGTAAGTAAGGGGTCCTTGTCGTATATTCTAGAAATATTTGGGTAAAATACGGATGTATATTATTTGTCGCGTGAAAGGAAGCGTTCAGTAAGTACTCGTTATTCTAAATTGTTATTTATCACGCATTAAATTAACACATACACACGTATTACAATTAAAGAATTACATAAAATTTAATAAGTCAAGTCTTTAAATGCAGATTTTATGCAACAGTTATGACCATTATTACATACAACAAAAGCAATTTTCAAAAACTTCAAAAAATAAAGTAAAAAATATTACAAAAACTTATGTTTTGAAGAAAGCTTTGATATTTGTAATATTGTACGAAAATATGGTTTTCAAAACAAAATCAGCATTTTTTGTTTTTCAATAGAAATAAATTTTACTTAGCGGTTCAATTTTTAAATTTCTTTCTTAAAAATCAGCCGTTACCGATCAACTTGGATTATATCTGCAATTTATCTTAACGTAAGAAAAAAAACTCTAAAGAGTATTAACTAGGTAAGATATTCTAAGAAACTTGGTATAATATTTATGTCAAATAAATTTCAAACTATAAATCAATATGTAGAGATGAACGCTTCCTTGCAAACTTATGTTATTTAAAATCAGTTTTACAAGATATCTCACATGGGTACAGGATGGAAAGTAAACTTAAAAGAAAATAATGTGAATAATAATTTCACACCATTTTTTTAAAATTCCTTTTTTATTTTGGAGTTTTATATATTGATTATACTAAAATTGTAAGAATTTATATAACTAAGAGCGACTAAATTTCTAAATATTATCATTCATTGTATTGGATATTTTGTTAAATTTCATTATACTGCGTTGCTGGACTATCTAAACAGAATCGCAGGAAATTGCTTTTCGGATTGGAATTGTCTTTTCTCCCTGCGGATGACAGGTGTATTGAATAGAACTGATGGGATCTATTCAAAATTTCTGCCTTCAGAACTCATTGAACAATAAAACTTACTCCTTAGATCAACATAATTGCCTACTTGTTGTGAATGTTGTAATACCACTAAAACTACTATTTGGTTTCTAGAGTAAATTGAAAGTTATACTACGAATACGAAAGTTTTCATACAAATAAATGCATAGAAATAGATGATCAAAGATAGAAATAGAACTTACTTGAAATAAATGTATAATTTTTGCTTCGAATATTTACCTTCAATTTTACTTATCATTACGTTGTTTCTTGCTTGATTGATTGATTGAATATTAACGTCGCACTGTTCAGCTACGCGAGGGCTTTTGGCGACGCATTACGTTGTTGCAATGACATTGTTTTTTTTTTTGTTACAATTACAATGACATTATGTTGTTACATTTACATTGACATTATGTTATTTCACTATAAGTATACTTTACTTATCATTTTTCGGCAACTTTTTGTGTTGGTGAATTTTGCAGTGAAGGTATATATAAATAGAAAAATTATTAATGAATTGATTGTTCACTACTTTAAAAAATATATGATGAATTTAATTTAATGTGATAATAACTCTTTAATGAAACTTTTTAATGTAATTTAGTATAAATAATAGTGAGTTAAGAAATTATACACACACATATATACATTTTTATTAATACATATAAATATATATATATGTAGTGGTATCATCTATATGAGCCAGTAATAGCCTCTGAACTGAAGTGATCACTTCCATCTTGTGGTTAAGTTACTCGGTTGCAAAACCGAAGGTTGCGAGTTCTATCCTCATGGTTGACTCTGGCTGAATTCAGAAGCTGGCAACCTTCTGATCTGTCGTTGCGCCATCTACCCACAAAAAAACAAAACAAAAAAACCCCAAAAAACTCGCTAGGCGCAGCGAAACTAACTCGCAAGACTCACTAGGTGCACCAAAATAAACTCGTCAGACTTGCTTGACGCAGCAAAGTCGTCTGACTCACGTGACCCAGCTCCTCCAATTACAGCAACAACTGCTCGCTCAACACACTTGCCATAACAACTATATCGTTCGTTCGCCTATCCACCGAATCACTGGTGGGGGAGTGTGTAGCGGTATCATCTATATAAGCCAGTAACAGCCTCCGGATATATATATATATATATATAGCTTTTATTTAGTTTCATATTATCCAAGGAGGCTTTTCAGAATAAAAAAAAATATTATTCATTTGCATTGATAGTTGAATTGATCAATACGTATGTAATTAACGAGTATAAAATAAACAATTTTAGTTTATATATATCTACTAATAAATTTATAGCAACTATTATTAAAGAATAATAATTTAAGAAATTTTCAATATTTCACCATGAAACAACGATTCTTTCTGAGGAATTCGATAGATGCTGAAACTATTAATTATAATCTAATGATATAACTAACTGCGTGATTTTTGCTATCTGCCTATACCGAAATTTAAATTCTTACACATTTAAAATAATTGTTTTCATTTTATTTTATAAGCACATACATTTATAATGTGTGTATTTATTTCTTTATCGATATTATTACTAATCTTAGAATAAGTTAATTTTTTCAAGTAGAAGAAAAATTGGCTTGTAGTCAGTATAAGAGAATTAAATAAAAAAAATTGAGAATTAATTTAAAGAATAAATTATATAAAGATGAAAAATATTAAGCAATCTATCTGGATTAAAAAGAGTTGTGTTTTATATTAAAGTGAATAAGTACATGAATTTAGAAAACAAAATTGCTAAAATTCTTAGTATTTATAAAATTATTTGATCGGCTATAACCACTTTGCAATTTAATAATTGAAAATCACATTAAATATTTACTATTCTTATTGTAAGAAAATTTCTTGTAGTATGTTTTAAAAGTACATAAAACTTTCAAAATGAAAAATGAATCTGAATTAATAATAAAGATCTAAGTTAGAAACAAAGAGCATATAAAAAATTGAAGTAAGAAAATTTTAGCGAGACACGCTTTTTAAATCAACTGCTATTAACAGGATATTAATAGTAATATCTCGAATTTAAACTATAGGTTGAACTGAAAGAAAACCGTCTATTTTGGGGTATGATTTCACATTTAAATACGAATAAATTATTTTTAGTTGAGGCTGGAGATGAAAGAAAACAATAATTTAGAAAAAGAAAGTGTCTAGTAAAATTTTAGATAACAGAAATACAAAATCGCAAGCCGAAGTTATTCTGATATAAGTTTCATCTAGGGTTTGCAATATCGGACCAAAAGTTCAATACGGATATTCGGTATTTTTTCGATTTTAATACCGGTATACCGGTTTTATAACCGGTAATAAAAACTCTGGAAAAGGAAAAAAAATACAGGCGTTTCTTTGTTTTATTTGCCAGTTTTATTAGAGAGTGTAAATATCACAAAAAAAGTAAAAGAACATCCTGTTTATTTAAATCATGAAAAAAGTGTAATCATCAGTATTCAGTCTGTGGTAATGTTAAAATTTTTTGAAATGTTATCTTAAAAAACATAATGCATTAATTATACTGTCATTAAGCCTGGGACGTAATTATGTGCACAAATTGCCAGATGTCGAAAACGCTCTTTCGGCATCAACACTAGTTGGTAGTATTGATAGCAATACACGATATACTTTTTTCTAGTATTTATCTCTAAACCTCTCATCTTTTCAAATAAATCGATTTCTCATTGGTGATGATGATGATGATTGTGGTTTTTTTTTTGGCGCAAGAGCCGATTTCGGCTATACTGCGCCAAACATTTGTTGCCTATGATCTGGACGTGAAAAGAAGAAAAGGAAGAATGGGATTACAAGAAAGAGGGTCGAAAATAGAGAAGGATCACTAGGGTACCCCGGGTTCGTGAAACCCGTGTTTACCAAAGACAGTAAATCCCTTGAGAAAAGGAAAAGTTCACTAGGGTACCTCGGGATTGTGACACCCGTACTCACCTAAAGAAGGTGAGCCCCTCCGGGGGAAGATTTCTCATTGGATGGTTTTGGATGTAGCTGATTTCTGTGTTGTATTTTGGTATGTTGAATTTTTTTTATTTATCGCTAATACTAAATTTTGTTCAAGAGACATTTCCTTTTCACCATCGGCATTACTGTCATCATCATCTTGAATAACTGTACTGAATTCTTTTGAATGTGGGTGAGGTTTGCGGGAAAATTTTTTTAAGATAAAACTTACTATAAACTTGATCGATTTTGAATTGGTTAGTCTCATTTCTTCTTTTTCATTTTCATTTTTCAAATCATGATGATATTTAAATACAATTATGATACGCAAATACAATGTGCATAAAAAACTCCCCAATTTAAAAAATATCGAGATATTACGCTCTTTCTTCGCAATTATAACCTTGTCTCTTCACAGATACAAATATCAGACTACGAAACCTGCGCGTGTGCAGTATCACTCTAAGCCGTAATATAATACTTTTTAATCCGCCTCCTTGGATAATTCAAGTATTTTGTCACTTCTCTTGATTGTAGGATGCAACTTTATATCCACAATCTAATAATTTCGCCCGTTAGAGAGACATAAAAACAAAAACGTATACTATTTTGATAGGTTGACGACCCCTGAACAAATAGTGGAGACAATTAAAAAAAAAATTCTGGTTAATACCGAAAAACCGGTATTTAAACATGTGAATACCGGTATTACAAAATTTCACAAATGGTCCAAAATATCGGTATCCCGGTATTGCACAATCCCTAGTTTCATCAAATCTAACAAAGTAGTATGACGATTAAAAGATTTTTTTTCTCACTCGCAACGTTTTCTCGTTGCATGCAAATAATTTTTTTTTTCCATTTCTTGCTTTATTGAAGAAATGCATTCTTCATTAGAATCTATATTTTTGAAAATTTTTAACCTTTTTTAAATTTAATTGTGGTTTTCTGTCAAAATCCCAACCGTCTTCTGATTAAACTGGATGTAAAGATTTAAGTTCTTCAATGTCTTGCTCATGCATTTCTATGAGCTGATCAATAATCAGCTCTTGATTGTGAGAAACCAGTTGTTCTTGAACGTCATCATTATTTACTTCTAAATTTATTTGCCTGGAAATATCAACAACTTCTTCAATCACAATACCAACAGGAAGCGGGGAGTGAATAATCCAGTTGTATAGCGCTCAAACAAAAAAGAATCGGCGAAATTAAAAATCGCATAACTTTGGTTCGAGTAAGTCGAGGTATTACTGTGTATATAAAGTAAAATATAAGGAATATAAAAATTAGAATGAAATGAATTTTAATTAATGGACAGAAAAGGAAATATATTTTCAAAAATTTTGACTTTGTTGTTACACGGTATAAAATATCATTTTAAAAGAAATTAGCTATATTATTAAGATTTATACACTTGTTTACAAAAGCCACATTCTGAGTGCAATTCAATCAGAAAACATTTTACGGAAAAGCCATAAAAAATTTTGTATGATTCTAAATAAAATTTTTGTTATTAAAGAAATACAAGATAGACAAAAAAAAATCTTTTTTTTTTTAAAGAAAATTTAAATTTGGGCCTCTAATTAATTCAATGATCAAAGAGAAATCTCCATTTTAATTTTTTTTTTACTCTGATGAAAATTGATTAAAGAAGTAGTTTAAGGAGAGCTTACAAAAATAATTATCAGAAGGAAAAATTTTATTTCGTAAGGTTAATAATTTTTCAGTTCATTAAATTCAACTTTTAGATATTCTACCACTGCTTTAATGAATTAAAAGTAAGTTTAAATAAAAGTAAAAATAAATGAATGAATCAAACGTTTTGGAGAAAAATATTTCAAATGATTTTAATTTGAAAACTTCGAGTTCTAAGCAGTTTGATTAATACAGTAATATTTTGATGGAAAAAAATCTTAACACTTGTGTGTGTGTGTTTTTTTTAAACACACACACACATTTCACTTATATAATATCATAATTCTATCATGAATATCAGTGAACTTTTAAATCTAAGAAAAAAACTGACTATTAAAACATTTTGAAGCCCCTTAATATAAAGAATTCAGAATTAAATAATAAAAATATCTTTTTGAAGAGCAGCCAGATAGGAATTCGAAAGTTTTTGCTCATACAACAAAAAGTTATATATATATATACATGTTTAGTAGTAATTTTTTGTATAAGCAAGCAAGAACTTTCGAATTCCTATATATATATAGGAATATATTGGTTGGCGCCATCAAACTAGTTTAACCCCACTTATCGGTCCTAAGTCCGAGGTTGCACTTGGATATTTTATAAATTTTTATTTTATAATTTTTTAATTTTGTTTGAAAACGTTGGAATTTTATCTTCTATATTCGCCATTGATATTTTGAAATTGTATTTAATGTTATAGGATTCATTTGGTTTCGATTTTTTGATTGATTTTTGTGTTGTGATTGAATTATATATATATATATGTATAGGAATAAATGAGGATATTTAAAGAAGCTTTAATCTCAGCTAAAATTCTGTGAAGAATCGAGTCATACTTTGAAATTTTTTGCAAGACATATTTATCTCTTTAGATAAGTATTGTATCTAAAATCTCTCTTAAAAATACATTTCCCTTTTAGTGTATATGTTTTCCTATAAAAAAGTACAAAGAATATAAGGTTTTAATTAATCTCAAAGGAAGAATTAAATTAGTTCAAGAGAATTAATTATAAACCTTATATATATAATATAGTTTAAAATAATTAAAAATATAAGATATCTCTATTTTTCTGTTTTACACAAAAAACATTTGTTTAAAAAAATCCTCTTTCTGTCGAGTAACAACATTTTTAATAACGTAAATTTAATATATGTATGTACTACTATAACGATAGTTTCTAATTAAATATCTTATTAATTTTAATCTTTTTTAGAAGTACGCTATTATACAGAATTCTCCATATCACGCAATTATGCCTCGGTTTCAAAATTTATGCATTCATGAAGCCTTTTTTCCAAATGCTACAGTCCTACCCATTGTCAGAAATGAAATAAACATATATAGCCTTTTTTTTTCTGTCTGGAATAAATAAAAAGATATTTCAGTTCACAAATTTTGAGCAGTGATAATATACACGCAATGAGAAAATTAGAGAAGACTAAATATAGCACTTATGAGCACCAACGAGAAGTAACAAATTTTATCCATTGCTTTGAAAATTTAACATTGCAATCACGTGATCTCGAGAAGTTTACGTGAGAGCTTTTACGTATCTCTTTTAATGAATGAGTGAAAGGAGAACACTTCTCGTGATCTGAGAGGTTCGCCTGCCCCTCAGATCGATCCCGGGTGAGTCAAAATATTCCGGAAAGATTTCCGTGTGATTGTTTTTCTCTTTCCTTAGTGACATTTCAACTGTGTTTTCGTAAACAATCAGAGTGGAATGCAGAAGTGTATCACAAGCCATTTGTAAATAAGGCTTAGGTTTTGGTTTTGTTGGAATAATTTTGACTATTTAGTTTTGTTTTAATTAAATATTAAACATCTTTATCTTAATTTTATTGTAATTACGTAGTGTTAGAGAATGATGAAGTAAAAATATTTCACGTTAATCGTTTTATCTTAGAAATCAACACAGTTCAAATATTAAATGCACTTCAAATGGTAGTTGTTTGGAATGTTTGACTAAAATGTTATTTATTCGATGATATATTGAATATTATTGAGAACCTTACATATAAGGAATGAAATTACAATGTAAAAATTATCAGATAAGTTAATTCTGTTAATTCTCACTTGATGGGAAAATAAATGTTATACTATGAAATGCAATAAGACAGATCTGTACTTCACTAATTGAACATTAAGAAATTCCTTAACTTTGGTAGGATAAGTGAAATAAAATATTAAAGGTATGATAAAAAATCAATTAATAAAATAAGTTATAAAATTTAATTAAAGGTGTGATAAAAATCAATTAATAAAATAAATTATAAAATTTAATTAGAGATGTGATAAAAAATCAATCAATAAAAAATAAATTATAAAATTTAAATTCACTTTAATACGATAAATTTTTGCGACTGTACAAATTTTGATTAAAATAAAATATTTATTTCATTGTAAATCAATATTTATTCTCTAGTTATCCTCATCCCCAACTAAGTATCTATTTTAGTATAACATTAATTAATTCAAATAAAGAAAAGAAAAGAAAAATAATAAACACATAAGAGAGTATTTTTAATAGCAATATTACATAAATTTTATGTCTGTTATATTTTTTTGAAAGTTTCATATATATATATATATATTAGAATTTAATTCGAACAAAATGTTTTGCATGTATAAAATTCGATAAAAATTATATATTTCGGTGATTGGGACACCAAAATCTACTGCTGTGTATTGTAGCAAAAAATATATTTCTTATTTTATATCACTAATTATGTTCTACCAAAATACTAAACTTTTATTGACAAAATTTTTTGATTAAATTTGAACATTGATTAAAATGCTCGAATGCAATTTTATTTCTGTGTGAGAACAGATTTTATCATTTAAATATAAACAATTTCTTTCAGATATTCCAGATTTGTTTAAATTGAATATTATCTTAAAGCTTGTCCGTAATTGAATTGAATTGTATTTTTAATGCCCCCTCAAAAAAATATTCAATAGTAAAATACTCTATTAATGAGGCAAAATGGTTTCAATGCTGCGATGTTGATATCGATTTCAATTTATTCTTATTATTTTGCACTAGTTGTCCTCATAAAGTGCAAATGTTAAAAATTGGCGTAATATGCACATACTAAAAAAGAAGAATTGTGATGAGTACATAGCACAAAAATAATCTGAAAAGTAGATTTGCAAATTTTACCGATGTAAATAGACAATTTTCGTATTTAGCAAATAATTTTCCAATCAATTTGACAAGAATTTGCTCTACATAAATTTGTTTAGACTCAAATTATCTCCCTCCTTTTTAACTACTTTAACCAACTGAATACATTAAAAATATTGGTTGGTTGGTTGTATGATTTCTTAGTAACATCACTTATTGAAGCTATACGAGGGATTATGGTGATGGTCCTCGAAATTTTGAGCTTAAGTCCAGTGATGAGGAAGATAGCTGAGGTTTGGTTAATCACTTTCTAAACTTCCCCATTATATTAAAGAGAGGGCTTTGAGTCTCGACAAATTTAACGTGCAATAGTCCCACTGCATGATGGTCTTTAGTGAAATGAAAGCTCGAACTAATGGAAAATTGGGCCAAATTTAAAACTTTTAAACTTGATTTTTACGCATTAAGAATTGCTTTTATTCTTGTTACTGAAAAAATGTATTTAATAGTAAAAGAGCTAATGAAGAAAGCTAGAAACAACATAAATAAATTATATAGATTACGAGCATTAACGACACATAACTATTCTATAAACGAGATAGGGTCACGGTAGTGTTGTGATTATGGTCACGAACTTGTCCCCTTGTGACACCGAAAACCTGCCACATAGAGGATATCATGCACGGTAAATCGGTTGTGGCTCAAAGTCATCCTGTTGGCGTGGTGGGAAAGTTTGGAGAGAAGTGTCCACTCAGGTGTTATCCTTGTCACTTGACTAAGGTACAAAGCTACAAGGTTCATTGCTAATAGCATTCGTGGTACTTTGTAGTGTGACATTAATAAACACTTGCTGTTGTTGTTGCTAATGCCACTTGTCTGACGGTGTCAGATCGAGGCTCAAGGCTAGATGTACGTCTACCGTTAGCCGTAGATTGAGCAACATACAGGTGTTAGAACGATTTAGCTCATTTCCCCCCAATTTTGAGGGAGAACACCCTGGGAGTGGTCAGGGACCTCCCCCATCACTTCCTCTTCCCCCAACTTCACGAGAGGATGGTTATTTAGAGTAGCTCCCTACTGCAAATGCCCTATACATTTTTAAACATCCATGCCTTTGCTGGGATTCGAACCCATTCCGAAAGGCAAAACAGTCAGTGTCACTAATCATTATACCAAATGTGGGCGGCCTAATAAACACTTACTCTATGGAAGAGACATGTCATGAATGTCAAAAATTGCTATAAAAAAGTTTTATAATAAATATTATTAAAGCAAATAATTCTTTACTAATTTTCTCGTACCAAATATAACATTTAAAAATCCCCCCCCCCTAAAACGAAATAAATGGGGATTTATTGATAGCCTTTTAGTCTTGCTTGAAGTAAACCAGATGGTCCGTCTTTTGAAATTGCAAAAACAATGGGAATTCTCTGAAAATCGTGACTATTCAATTAATCATTCACCGCAGAATCAATAAAATGATCCCATGGGATGGCGAGAGGTCAATACGTTTCCCCAACACTCTTTGAACACATGGCTCAAAGAAATCAATTAAAAGTCGAAGAGCCATTTAGTTGATTAAACCTTGAGTCAGATAAAGAAAGAAAGCTCTTTCAGCATCCGTTGATTCTTGGAGTAACCATTGGAAAAGGTTACAATTATTTCTGACCGTTAGTGGATAAATCCTGTTGCGGATAAATCAATGTCATATTCGATTACAATGCTGCTAAATATTTTAGAGAAGATGAACTGTCTTTAGACCTTAAAATGTAAGTTTACCTAATTTTTTATTTCTAAGAATCAATGTTAAAGATAGTTTGCAGTGAGGGAATTAATAGTTTGAAAGTAATAAGTATTATTTCCCTACATCTTTTTATGGATATATATTAAATTTTTTTTTACAGATACTGATTGTTTCATTAGGCTTAATTAAGTATTTAAAAAAACTAAAATTAAATATAAATATTTATTCTTAGAATCTAATTTCTGTCATATTCTTCAGGTTTATTTTGTAATTACATTATGGAAAAACATTATTAAAAATCTCTAGTGTCATTGAATGTAGTCTTTAGATATTTAATGAAAAAAACTGTGGAGAAAATTTTTTTTTAACTTACTGAACGCAAATATCTTATAAAGAAAGCAGTTTGAGCACTGAAATTTGATAACCGTGCAAAGTACAAAATTTGATTCTAAAATATATTTCCAACAAAAGTTAGATTAGTATATTCGAGAATAGCTTATTTTTCTTTAAAACTTAATTTAAAATAATAAATATTAGAAATTAAATTATTAAGAACTGATAAAACGAAATATAAAAAAGAACTCCAAACAGGTTTTATTTAATGTTTGATGGCAAATAAATGTTTTGATACATTTTTTTCGCATGATGAAAATTCTAAATTATACGAATGAAATTGCATTGTAGGAAATTGGAGCATTCATAACATTGCTAATATATACGATGTGCCTTACAGAAAAATATCTAAGAATATGACGAAACAAGTTTACATTTTAGGTAGAATTAAATTACTTTTTAGTTTCTTTCATATTTTTATTCATTCTTGTTAGATTCATTTACCATTTTTCAAAAATTTAATTTATAATTTAAGGTTTTAAAATGGCTGCATTTTTAAAAATTATTTAGATATTAACTTTAAATATATAATTTTTTTTTTTAACTTTTTTTAAAAATTTTTTTAATGACGTAAAATTACTAGGATTTTTTTTTCATAAGTAATACGTTTTTTAAAAAATAAGTACAGTCGGACCTTCATATAACGAAGTCGCTAAATTCCGGAAAAAAGTTCGTTATATGGAAAATTCGTTACATAGAGGTTTACCTTTTGATATACAGTCGAACCTCTATATTGCGAATTTTTCTATCTAGCGAACTTTTTCCTGGAACGAATATTTCACGATTTTCTGCGTATATTAACCTCTCTATAGCGAAGTGCATTTTCTATAGAACGAACTTTTTCTTTTGTGATTCAATTTTTGTTCTCCCTTTTTTAAAGTATTTCTGAACATTTCAAGTTATTCTCTCTTTAACACATTTTATGGTGGTCATAAAATGTGTTAAATGAATTGGTTTTATTAGATCCCAACTCACCTAGAGCAACAGAGTTCTGGACGTTTCATTCAAGAAGTGCAACCTTTAACCCCCATTATACAGTTCACTAGAAACATCTTCGATATCCCCTTTCACCTTCAGTGGAGTTGTCTCGTGTCCCCGTATTCCAGTTATAAAATGTAGTATGTTTAATACTATTTGTATACTTCAAATTAGGAAATGTCCTTAAAATTCGTAAATTTTAATATAAAATTGTTTCCTTAATGTTAAAAATACAGTGAATTCTTTGACATTCTTCCTTTTTTTTGTTTTCCTTGCAGTTTTTCTTTTTTTCTTTCTTTTTTGATGGGTAAGATATATAAAATAAACATATATTAATTTAAAAAAAAAAAGGTATGAATGATTACTTTTTTAATATATAGTGTTTATGAATTTAAAATTTGTTTTATGTGCTTTATAAAGTATATTGAAAGATGAACATCTATATAACGAATTTTCCATATAACGAGCTTTTTTGCAGTATTTAGCGACTTCGTTATATAGAGGTCCGACTGTACTAGGTGTAAATTTGTCAAGTGTGCTTCTTTTGTTGTGAAGAAACCTACTAAAAATGGGTTTTGCGGATATCCACTTTAGGGGAGGGAATCACGGAAATGTGTAAGAGATAATATTACTGCCAATTAAGAAATTCAAGCCCTGCCCTTTTTAATCAAGGGGTGAGGGTTATAAGAATGTTTATGAATACAATGTGCTCAATTCATTTGACGTCATAGTCGCATGATAGTGATTAGCCACGTGATTCTAGCCAATCAATTCAAAAACTCATGTGACGTCATAGTCACACGATAAAGACTATCTTGTGTTTCCAGCTAATCAGTTCATGCGCTTCGGCGTTGACAAGTTTTGCTCTTTGCAGAAACTTTCTCTTAAAAAGTACATATGTATACAAAATGCATTTTATTTAAAAGTATAAGCATAAAATACGATTTTTTTTTAATTTTAAAAAATCCTTTTGAAGAAATTTTTTTTCCCTAACATTTAAACATCTTTATCCAAATATGAAATTTGAAATTTTATGCGAGTTTTACAAAAATAACAACAAGTACAATTAGTTTAATGTTTGTTTTGAATTCAATGGAAAACACGCGTTTGTCTTTATCATGTGACGTCATGAATTGAGCCCATTAAACGCATAATGCTCTGACTTATATATATATATTAACAGAAAAATAGTTCTAATTTATCAGTAATAACAAATTTTTGAAAATTGATTCTTCCTTACTTAATGAAACATGATAATTTTATTTAAGAAAGTTATGTTTTTAAATATGGATTTTTTCATTTTATTTAAATGATTAATTTCAATCCAGTTGCAGTATGAGATTTTACAGCATAATTCGACTGATAAAAGGGAGTATTTAGAATGCATATAATCATAAATATTTGCAACCACTAACTGAAGCACAGTAATATAGAAATACCGTTAACTAACCCGTGATTTGAATGGAAACCATGAGATATAAAGGATTATTATTGACCTTCAACTGTTCGATTATGTTCGGGACATGAAGGCAAAATCATGAATTACATCAAAAGTGCATGCAGGTTTCTCGAATACCGAACACTTATAATCCAAGTGGTGGAAATGTTAGGATTTCAACGATAAATTTCGATATATATATATACCTGTTTTCAAAGATAACTTGTTGGTATGGCAACGATTAGTGAAATCCAGGAAACTATCAGGATAAATACGGTCATAAATATGTCGTAAGCGTTTGAGACAGAATATGACGCGAGGTAAGCCCAAAATCTATTCAGATTATTCGTGAAACTCCTATTAATCTCTGACTAATGAATAATTTTACAATATAAGCTGACATGATATGACTGCCAAACGCTATATGTATTGATGTAACACATAATATTTATATAAAATTTTGTTCAGATATTCATCTTGTATATATTTTATAGTTAGAAATTCTTTAATCAATAAGTTCAATTAAATACAGGGTGTCTACAAACCATTTCGGCAAAACGAACGATTTAATACCGGCAGTTTACAGATAAAAAATTAAAGTACGTTCTGTTGCAAAATAGGGAAATAGTTCAAGTTTACCATTATCTCAAATGTTCGATATGGCTTGCTTTGCAAAAGTCCCATCGGTAAATTAGTTCTTGCCAATGATTTTTCAGCATGTTTTCGTTTATCTAATTGATGGCAGTGCAGATTATTGATTTTAGTTCAGGAAGTGAGAATGAAATGGCAGACACTTGATCCATTACAAAATCACATACGCTGAAATCCATCGCTGAAAGATTGGATGATCGGGGTGACCATTGAATATAACACCTTTACAAACAATCAAAACCAGTACCTCAGATTGAGGTAAGATGTGCCATCGTTGTAGTAGTGGCAAGGCGTGTCATCTTATTGAAAAATGTAACCACCTGAAATTTTTACTTTGATGTTTGGCACTAGGAAAATCTGTAGCATGTTCAGAAAAATACCATGCTACAATAGTATCATTTTTAGGGTCGGTTTCCTTGTATTCTCGAACAAAATTTCGTTATTCTTGATCAGCAGAATGATTTTCACGAAACCAAAGACAGCGTTTGCTTATTCGGCTACGTTGTAGGTATCCATTATCCTAATGGCGAACGAAGAATGATTGCCACTAGGAAAAGATAGCGTCAATTATATGACACCTAACGCCATCTATGAATAAACTTAGGATATAGTGACACAAGTCTAAATTAAAATGGTTACTTTCATTTAATATTTTGGAAATTTTTAACTTACGGAACTGCCCAACTAATTTGTAGGCGCCCTGTATATTACTTAGTCTTATTTTGTGAATTTCTCAACAGTTACTCAAAAGTTAGATTGTGAGCTACGTAAATAAAAGTAGTACTTTTTGAAATTATAAATATTTTCAGACTTTAGCGAACATTATATGCTTTAAATATATCTGAACCTCCTATACATTTTAAATAATTTTTTGAATTAGTTTATTTAGGCTTAGACATAATTAAATAAGTCTAGTTTAAGAAATAGTAAGATACGTTTAAACGAAATTTACATTTTCTATCATTAATCAGTTTGTCATTTATGAGTAAAAATAAATGAAAACTAGATTAATGGCTTTGACAATTTCCAATAAGGCTGAGTGTGGATCAATATATGGAAAATCAGGAGGCTTTTGCTTTTACCCCATAGATTACTACTGCAACTCTTGCTGTCTTTTATAATCAAGCCGTTAAATTGATTTTTATATAAAATAAATAAAAGAGAAAATGAAGAAAAATAAAAAGTTGTAAAAGTTTGAAGAAAATTTTAGCAAATAACGATAAAAAGAAATGAATTAAAAACTTCCATTTTTTAAGTAGTAAGAATAATTTTGATAGTTAAAAATTAAAAACTAACATGTTAAAAATTTAAATTTAAACTGAATATGACAATTCCATTGCGATTTATTTAATCAAATGCATAAATTAGGGCCAGCTGTGAAAGATCGTTACACATAATTTATGCGAATTGTAATCTGAGCAAATAATTACTTTTTTTTATTATTTTACTACTTTTTTAGAAATCTATCTGCTTTAGAAATATTTTTTGAGACAAAAAATTACATATATTCAGTCATTCCATTAGACGTGTCTAAATGAGTCCGAAGTAATTCTCTTTTCTCTTAAATAGCAACGACGATAAAGTTTACAGGCATCCAAATGTTCTGCTAATGTTTTGTTGGCACGCAACACGTACAACATTTCTAGTGGTCAATAATAGGAGAGGAAGAATCAGTATATAGTTAAGAATTTCAATATGAACAGATATAAAAGGGAAAATGACAATACCAATTAAATGTTTTTATAAGTTTTAAAAGAAATAGACATTGGATTAGTTTATGAGGAAGGTAATTAGTTCAATAAATTTTTGTATAAATTTTTTTCATACATAAAATGAAATTTTTTGTCCCCTTTTGCATGCAGAAAAAACGAATTGTTTGAATCATTATCTGGAAGCAAAATAATCTGAAAATTGGGAAAAAAAACTCCAGCAAATATTTCAAGGCGTGATCAATTAATTCTATATTTTTCAAATTTACAGCAAATATTGCATAAGAAAAGTAAAAGAAAAAAAGTTTATAGGAGAAATTACTGTATAATTAGAATTTTTTTTTTTTTGGTATAGAGTTGATTGATTTACATATAATTAATCATATAATTCAATTTAATACATTTTCTTTCTCAATTTGATATATATATATATATATCATCGATTAATTACAAAAAATATCTTGTGCGCAAAAATGATTCAAATGAAAAGCAGGAAGCACACATATGTTAGATCGTATTGAATAAAATTGCACTCTCCGAAAATGAGGCTCGTCTACCTGACATGCTCAAAATGGTGACGTTCAACAACAATACACATTGGGACAGGGCCTTGCATTTCCCTCTGCACTTTCTTCAACATGGAACGTGATACGCTGGTTCAAGGATCCGTAATACGGTTTAAAAGTTCCTGCAGATTTGATGGAGGAGTTACGTACACCTCTTTTGTTTGATGTATCCTACCAGAAAAAGCCCATTGGACTCAGGTCAGGTGAACATGCGAGCCCCTCAACTCAACTACCATATCCGATGACTTTCGCTGGAATTTGTCTTGAATTTATTGTGTGACACGTGCATCGGGGTGCCATTGTATTGGAACCATACAAATCGGAGGTTAGTCAACGGCAAATTATCTATAAAATTGGATAGTATGTCCTTTAGTAATGAGAAGTATCGGAATCCTGTTAATGTGCCCTCATATAATACCGGGCCAATCAATCTGTTTTTGAATATTCCGCATCAGATATTTATCAGCCACCTGATTTAATGTCGAATTTCGACAGCATATCTAGGTTTTTTCAGGTATTAGAAATGGATGTTCTGCTTATTATGCATTATGTTACGGGGTCCTCTCGTATTGCATTCATGCATACTACCTCTGTGCCAGGTCGTGTCTGAGCGTGAAATTTTCTCTTTTATTCCTCGTTATGTTGTGTTCTAATTTTGGAAGTAAAGGACCGAATAAATATGCCTTTTACGTCTTCTATTTTTAACAATACTTTACGGAAGTCGCTTTAACGGGCGACTCAAATAAAAATCAAATCAAATCAAAATCTTTATAAAAATTATAAAAATAATATAAATTCAATAATATAAACTCAATAATAAATATTCATTAATATAAATTCAAGATTTGTGGAAATATGACTAAAATTTTTTTTAGTTTAAGGTCTATTTTAGAAACTTTTAAAATAAATAAAACATGTTTTAGAAAAGAAAAAATGAAACTATTATTCCGAAATTTTCTCCCAGATATTTGTATTTGTCAGCAATACTTCAAAAGAGTATGGTGCAAAAATAAAATTAAGGTTGAAAACCTTTTTTACTATTCCAAAATTTTAAATTTAAAAACCAAATTTAATCTTTTAATCTATTTCTTATTTCATAGAAAAAAGGTTTCTTTCTCTTACATATGATATTATATAATAAATTCTTACTCCAGAAGAATCTGAAATAAATTTCAATTTTACAAGCGTGTTATATGCTAATAATTTTATTCTTAAATTTACATTTTTGTTAATTAAATTAGTAATAAATCTGTGATGAGAAAAATCATTTAAATATATGTATTTGTATAGATCTTGAAAAAAATAAATTAATTAAATAATATCTTTTAAGTATTATATTTCTTGGTTAAATAAAAAAAAAACTATTTTAGTTTGAGTTGTGTGAAATATACATTACTAACATAACAAGAGGAAAAGTAACATTAACGTATTATGCTTTTTCAATTCCTACTATTAGGTCACACTCTCTATATATCTGTTTGTTTGTTTATTTATTTATTTTAGTGGAATTTTCAATCGTTAATAAAATACATTTTAAAGCGCTCAATTGAGCTGAAATTTTATATATATGACTATTTTGGATGACAATACAATAATGTAATTATAATTAATAAAAACTAATTGATTAAAACTAAATATTTAAAAAATTACAAATACAGCCACGTTGGCGACTTAGCGACCATTTTGGCAACTTGTGTCAAAACCTGAAAAGGTTTTTTTTCTCACGTTTTAAAGCATTCAGTTGAACTGAAATTTTATAGACACGATTGTTTTGGATGACAATACGATACTTTAATGATAATTAATAAAAATTAATGACCGCTTAATGTTGTGATTCTGTCATATCCATATACATATTTATATTAATTGTAACTGTTTAATAAAAAGTAGCTAAAATAAATTTTTTCTTTGTTGATCAAAGTAAGAATTGACTTGGGAAAAATTTTGTTTTATATTACTTGTTTTGATAAATATATTTATGAATAAAGTAATTAAATTTTATGAGAATGAATTTACAAGGCGGAAGAAGAAAACCTGTTCCAAGATACATTAGCATGCGCGGTTATTTTTATAAAATAAAACTAACACCTCTTTTTATGCTAAGGGAGTACACTGTTTTATCGAAATTGCGAGCTTTCATGACAGAGAAAATCACCCGTTGTCGTACGACTTCTCTCATGAAATATGCAATAAGATGACTTTCATCATAGAAGCATAATAATGCATTGCAGTGAACACGTGCAAGCGACAACACGAACCTCCAAAGCCTTTCAAAGTGATGAAAATAAAAATAAAAAAGGCAATCAAAAGCAAAACATGTCTCGGTCGACATAATAACAAAGGGGTTTTCCAACGCGTGATAAGAAGCTGAAAGCCCTTTTTGACAGGCTCCAATTTTAATGTACCTGGAAACTTCGGGAGAAAGCAATGCATTAGTTTCATAATATTTTCCAATATTTTTTTATCTATCTGCTCAAGTCGAGGTATTCAAAATAACTGAAACGACGTCTTTGGGGAGTCGACTTTTATGAGGTGCGACGTGAGTTGAGGAATGAGTTTATGTTTTTATTGGCATTATAGCAATATATTGAAAATGTTTTTCAAGCGGATTTGCTGTCAAATCAGGCTTAATGCAATGTAACTATTTCATATCTCATCAGAAAGTTTTTTTTTTTAATATTTTATTTTCCACTTCATCGTTACATTATTACGGTATATGACAAAATATACCGTATAATGTAATATCCGTCTCGCTCAGCCGGTTCGTTAAGTGCCCCGGGCGGGTACATACGTTTTTCCGAAATACGTTTTTTTGTTTGTGCTGCTGTCCATGAAACTATTCCGAAGGCTTTGGAATGCAATTAAATGACCTTGACAGTATTTGCGAAGGATATACTTATTTCATAGAGCAACTTGCTTAGTTGAATCTTTTCTACCAATACATCCTATACATGCGCCTATATTAAAAACGTTGTCACTGGGGAATGAATCGCGTAACTTTTAATCGGCAGTTAAGGGGTTAAGTAATATGTTTAAACATTAGATTCAACATTTTTTCAGTGGCCGTAGTAGCTATGTTCACGGACTCGTGACCATTGCGTCTTGGGTTCGAGTCTTGGTAACATGCCATGTATATGGAACTGTTGCATGTTAAATGTGTCGTGTCTAAAAGTGTCCTTCCGGTGCTGTGGTGTGTTAGTTTGGTGGGAGGGAGCCAGCTTAGGTGTCCTCGTCCTTTGACCGAGGCTCAAAATTATGACATCCCCCACCAATAGACCTTGTGTGGCTCTATAGGGCTATGTTAATATAACTCTCACTTTCATTTAATCAGTGCTGTTATAAATACCGTATATAACGCGCATTTATAGGCCGTGTGTAGCCTAGTGGTTAGAGCATCAGACTCCAGACCGGAAGGCCTGGGTTCGATGCCCGATGCCACCAAATACCCTCCGAGTACACATGGAGTACGTGCTCATTAAATCAGTGGGTCCGAAAGTCTTGTGGGTGGTCGCAACTGAAACCACGAGTGCAGGGGGCTGGAGCATTTCAGGAATTTCAACGAGCTAAATCGTACTGTCCTTTGTATGGTTCTCAAGGCTAAGGCCAACGACAGGCGTACATCTTGCCACTATGAATTTCGTGGGCCTCGATCTAACTACGTCAGACAGGTGGCATTAGAAACAACAACAACGCTCATTTATACTTTCAAACTGTATTTTTTTAGTTATAAATTCGCCGTGTAATGCACTTCTGTTTTTTTATGAAGAAACCTGAAGTTTACACATGCAATGCTTTTATTTTTTGAACTAAAGAATAAAAGTGCGAATGATTAATTAAAACATGGAATTAAATTAAACTTGACATAATTAAAGGCTTATTCAAAAATGTAGTATAGCTAACAATCCAGATGAAACAGAAAATGATTATTTATTTATGGATTAGAGTAACAGTGACGGTGAAAATGAAATAGGATTCGATGATGTATCTGAAGTTATAACGAAAGATGAATGTGACATGTTATCCAATAATACAAACCTATAAGGATTCTTTTGAATTAACAGTATTCAGATACATGTAGAAATCTAATTCTCTCTCTCTTTCATGCTCTTCTTTTTATTTTTTAAAATTACCATTTTATCCGGACATTTTAATAACACGCACTTGTAAATTTTGATGTTATTTTTTGTAATAAAATTGCATGTTATATGCGGGAATATATGGTACTTACAAATAAAAATGCATCCTTTTTTGAATATTTCATATTGGAATTTTTAAGTGATACTTTAATAAAAATAAAATAGATGTATTAATGGGATAAAGTAAATTATACCTATAAAACGTGTCCATATTAGTTCAGGTATTCATTTTAAACTTGGATGTTTTTTAAAGGTGGAAATTTTTTTTGAATAATAGACATTGCAATTTTCTTAGAGGCAAATTTGGTTGCAAACACGTATTTTACTCGATCGATTTACGTGCACTTATGCTTTAATTAAATAAGTTTGATAATAAATTTCGATTTTTTTATTTTTGGTTAAATACTAAAATAAATTAAATGAATGTTATTGTATAATGTTATTATATAATTAAGAGCATCTGTATACTTAATTTAGGAGCAAGCTTCTAGAAAATACTCATGTTCAAGAAATTAATATAATTTCCCCATATTTATTTCAATAAATTTGCCTCTCAAAACTCGATACAGTGTAAATGGTGAAGCTAATGTAAAAAAAAAGTAAGTTTCAAACCAGAGGGAAATAGTGTTCTTAAGTCAGAATGTTGTTTCTAAGCCCATTTTTTATCAAGAATTTTGAAATAAATGAATCTGTCATCGTATATAAGGGTCATGTATGAAACAATTGGAACTGGCATTCAAACCTTTTATTCCCGTTCCCTCTCTTCATAAGAATAAAAATACCATGTCCTGTCAAAAACAAGGCAACTTAGCATTTTGTAGAATTCGATTTCAAGAGTATCACAAAGTTTTAATCAAATTCTTTTTTTCTGGATTCTCAAAAGCAATTTCCAGCATCCTGATTTGAAAACAAAAATAAACGGCACATTTTTTTTCTAGATTTTTTCCCCTAGAGTTTGAAAGGTTGGGAAATCAAACATGCATTTGAAAATTTTTTTTCTAGCAAAAATGCCTTCCAGTCTGGTGAAGTTTAAAATAGACCCACTTGTTTTCCAAGCCATCACGGATGTGATGATGGAATTTGTTCTCGCTCTTCCCTCTGGATCAGGATGAATTTCCTCAACGTTTTAAAGGTCGAATGCATTGCTTTCGCTTTGACGATTTCTTCCTTGTTCTTTGAGATGTTTTATTTGAGTGATGCCACTTGACTATATAATATATATTTTGTCTTTCAGGATAAAAAATTTTTTTTTGAAACTTTTCAGAATATTTAATAAAAGAGAAAGAATAAAGAGAGAGAGAAAGTAAAAGAGTACAAAGAAAGTAAAGAATACAATAATTTAAAAGAATTGATACATTTATTAAAATACTGAAAAAATTACATATCATAAATAGCTCAATGCAAATTGTTCACTGGTCAATACATTTAAAGAATAGAGAGAAAAATATGCCCACAGTTAGTGAGTCGCACTATAAAGCTGGCCGACTGCGGTTGGCAACGGATCTCGTAATTTTAAACCGTGGTCAAGCGACAAGGGCGACACTTGAGCTGGCACTCCCTCCTAGCTTTCTCATCACATCAACGGGATGATATCTGAAGATCCACAGATTTAACGTGCAGTGGCCCCCTGTGATCGGCAAGTAATTAGCGGACAAGGGTCAACTCACGACACACAAGCCGCGAGTCCATGACCCTAACCACTAAGCTACCACAATTTATATTCTCATTAAAGTAATGCTGCAAATGTTTATGTTATTTTTATACAATTGAGAAGGCCCAGTGGTCGAGTGGTAGCGTATCACGCTTCCACAACACAGGTCAGCGGTTCTACTCCCCAGCTGGGCGAGGCCGACTCAGCCTTTCATCTCTTTAGTGGGTTAATAAATGAGTACCAAGCTTGCTTGGGGACTTAAACACTGGGGCTGGTCGCTTCAGACTGACCACCTGATCGGGACATTTGCTCATGCACCTCAGCGCCCAATGGTCACGTATACTGGGATGGGCACAGTAGGGCCTGGCCCTCATGGGCTGTTGCGCCACTGAGTTTGGCTTTATATACAATTGAACACAAAAATGCACTTCCACAGGAAATAAACAAATTTGGTGATTGACAAAGTGATGAACAAAGGATGATTGAAATTCCAGTCTTAAAGTCAGGTTTTTCCTTTAATATTTTATAAATTGGGTAAATACGGTTAGCGTAAGTCAGGCCTTGGGCCCCTAGAGTCCTGCTCCCACCCCTCAGTGATGCGGGGGTGTAAGTTACGCCACTGAAATCTAGACACTTTAAGACGCTCTGTTCATTTGTTATAAACAGTCTCCCGACAATGCGCCTTCAGTTGTTTTCTCACAACGCTCCAGCCCGCGCTTGCTTGAAGATGAAACTTTCAATGACAGTTGATATTTTCAATAATTTGATAATTTATGAAGACGGACAAGAAGCCGGATTCTTTGAAAGTAGATAAAAACATGCAATTATCCAGCTTTCCAACAAATTGGAAAAGCATTTTCTTAAAATAGATACCAGTTAAGAAAGGAGTATAAAATTCTAAAAATGGCTTCGATCATGTATAGCTGGTTATCGTGACATTTACAAGCAACTGTGTGACCACCCGTCCTTCGTCACAAAAACTTATCTCTTACTTTATGTTGCCAAAAAATAAATCAATTGAAATTGAAACTTCAAGTGGCGAAAGCGATTGTGAACTTATTTGATTGCAGGACTTTGTATTACGATGAGTAGAGATGAATTATGTATGTGCATTTTAAAGACTTATCCGTATATACAATGAGAAACTATATGTTTTTAAAATATTTCCATGTGTAATATTTAATGATTTATTTTATTATGGAAGTACTCTTATATAAATTTCGTAAATAATTAGCATATACTATCAATGCGACTTTTTTTATGCGGTCCCTATCCACCGCATAAAAAAAGTTTTTTGTAGTATTTCCACGAATTAGTTTGTTTTATGTAAAAATTTAGGAAATTTTTGAATATTTTTTTGTGCGTTTTTTTTTATGCGGATCCTATCTGCCGCACAAAAACAGGTTCAACTGTATTTTCTAAAATTTATAATTCATTTTCAATAAAATTTTCCTGTCAAATAATCAACCATCATTAGATCTTCTGATTAAACTGGGCCTTCAGACAGAAGTTCTTCAATGTCTTGCTCTTACTCGTGTATTTCTATGATTTCATCAACTGTCTGATCCTGATTGTAGGAATCCAGCAGTTCTTGAACGTCCTCATTGTCCACTTCTGAATTTATTTGCCTTTCAAAATTGACAACTTCTTCAATAAATTACCAGTTTAATTAGGCTCTGTCAATGATTACGCCTGAATTTAATAACGGGGTAAAAGGAGAGGGAGTGAGACAAATCTACGAGATTTGAAAATCACGTAATTCTGAATTCGTGTAAGTCGAGGTATTACTGTAAGGTATTTTCCAGTTCATTTAAAGTGAGTCTTTGCATTTTCAGTTGGCTATTCCAAAACTAGACACATTAAGGTTAAATGGATAACATAACCAGATGCTTTTAAAATTTTCCGCATAAAATATGATAAAACGGGGTTACACATTATCTTAAAAGTGTTCAAGAAGCATATTTGTCACTTAATCAGACTGTTCTTCATCAGTTATGAATACTAACACCGTTTTAATGGTATATTATGATTTTCTCTGTTTTTCTAATGAACACAGTTAACACACATTACTAATACAGTGAGACCCCGCTTAACCCTGTTTCGTTTAGCGTTGTTTAGGTTTAACGCTCTTTTATTTGAATTGTGGGATTCCCCCCGAAATCGAACGCAGCGTTATGCTTACCGATATTCGAAGCAGTTTATCTGTGCTTCTTCTTTCTTGCGGTGTTATACGAGCGTATTTTTATCGTTTCAAACATTTGTTGACATTATGGTAAGCATAAATTTATATAATATAACAATTGCTGTAGTGATATATATTATGATTTTTAATTTTTACCATGGGTGATAATAAAAAAAACCACAAAAAAAAGGACCGAGGAAAAGAATTTCCCTAGAAACTAAAATGCATGTGATTAGAAGGTTAGGTACTGGTGAACGTCAACCTTAAATTAGTGCTGCATTGAATTTGGCAACTTTAACAATAAGGACCATTCTTAAGAATAGGGAAAAAATACTATCATCGGCAACTGCAAGTACAATATGCTTTGCAACTAGAATTACACGATCTAGAAATAATACAATAGAGGAAATAGAAAACGACTGTATATATGGCTTGACGACAAAATTGAACGCAATATGCCATTAAGCCAATCTATTACAATGGAAAAAGCAAGAATTTTTAATTGAAAATGCAAACATACTGACTTACAGAGTTTTATTCATTTTTGTTTGTATATTCGTTTATTATGTTCCTATATTTGTAAGAGATAATTTTTGTTTTATTGTTATAAGAAGCAAAATTAATAAATTTAATGATAAAATACCTGACCAATTTTCTACCCATCTTCCCCTAACCCCATTATTTACATGATGAGATAACCTCGTTTAACGCTGTTTCATATTACACTCTACTTTGATGGAATGTATACCCCGCGTTAAGCTGGGTCTTACTGTATATAATATTTAATAAAGCAATTCTGCAGTTTTTGTTGAAACATTTATTTAATCTGCTCATAACAAAAATTTATTTTATTATTTGAAGCAAATTTATACTTTTACAAAATTATAGTTATATCTAAATTAAATTGTAAACTAGAATATATATATTTTGTAACAAATTAAATTGCAGGAGCGTCGGAAAAATTATTAAGGATTAAAAACATTTTCATGTTTATAAATTAATCAAAAATTGCTATTAATTAAATTCGGTGTATAAATTTATTTCTCCATTGCACGTGAGTAGTTTGATGCATTTTCAATAGGAAATACAATATCCGAGTTTTTACGAAATTTGATAAATCAGTATACAAATTTTAAGGGAATTTAATTTAACAAAATTGATAACAATTCAGCAACTTCTTAATGCACACAAAACATCAAATTTACGAAAAATACTACATCAAAGAATAATCTGATTTAAGATTAATTTAATGCAAGAAAATTGAAAAATAAATAACACTTGAATGTTTCTAAGAGAATTCATAATTTTCAACATATTAAGATGATTTTTTCAATTGCTTAAAATTTGCTTTCACTTTATCATTTTCAGCTATTTCTGTGATCTAAAATAGAAAAAAAACTAACTAGGGTTAAAATTGAACTATTTTATGTTAATATTCACGAATTGTTGACAGTTTATCTAAAATATATTTGTAATATTGAACATTAGAACAATTGATATCAATTATCAAGCATTCTTTAAAAAATCAGGGGGGAAATTAAATATATAAAATATAGAAATTATACAATGCTAAGTTATACGATAAATAAATAAAGAAAGAAAAAGGAGGTTATAGATTTTAAAAAAAGAGCAATAGCAATTTTATGTAAAAAATGATATTGAAGATCATTACATTAATTTTATTATTATCAGATTTACTTTTGAACCACAAGCAATAAAATAGGGGTATCAACGAATGTATGACAAAAAATGTATTTAAAGAGATGTAATTAAGAATAAAAAAACAGAAGTAACGATACATAAATAGAAGTTGATATACAATAAATCCAAGAGTTTTGGAAATTGTATTTTTTTCCTTCCCTAACCTTACTAATGATTAAAATATAAATAGGGTAAAAAATAATAAATAATACAACACATATCATAATTTTGTGATCTCATTTCTTCCTTTTCTAAAAATACAAATGTCTATAAATGAAAAATAATCATTTCCTCGCTTAGGTAATGAATATTCTGATCAACATTTTTTGTGTTTCTTTCGTAACTCGTATTTTTTACCTTTGATTTTTTATTCTGAGATTTATAAATAAGTTAATTGTTCTCCCTGTTTCACTTATAATGATGTATTGTTCATTATTTTTCATTATAAAACTGAACGAAATTCTCAATAGAAAAATAAATAACATCAAAATAATAAATAATAAATATCAAACGTTCTAAGAAATTAATTATACTTTTGTGTTAGATTCAAACATTAACTAAGGTTGATTTATTTTAAGATTTTCTATTTAAGTAATTAATCATAAATAAATACATAGTCATTAGAAACATTTATAAATTATTCATTCGCGTAATCAAATTTTTCTAATGAATCATGGAAGATTGCAGCTAATTATGAGGATATTAATATCTTCCTTATGTCAATGATGTATGTTTGCTGCAAGTAAATAATGAAAGTGAGATTATTAGTTTGTACATTTTTGAGAATTTTTCTGAATTTTCTCGCACACATAACATGCATTTTATAATATATCTTTGAAGTAAGTAATAATATGTGTAAGTTATTTTTTTATTAATAGAAAATGCACTATTTATATAACGTTTGTAAACTGTATTGTAGATAGCTTTTAAATTTAACAAATATTATTTAGCATTCCAGATTTATTCATTTGCGTAAATTATTTGTAATTAATTTAATTAACAGAATATTTTAAATGCTTTGAATGTAATGTTTGAATAATAATAATGTGGTTATATGTATATATATAAAACAAACCGTTATTTTTTAAATTCTCACTTGAAATTATCCTTACGATATTTAAAATAGAATAATCGATTCAATAGAAAACTGAGCTCTATTTGAAAGTTTTAGAAGACACCTTATTATTTGGACAATTAAGTAGTACAAATATACGATATAAACAAATATCTAGAGGCATATATTTTATTTTTTTATTTAATAATAAGAGATATTTTTATAAAATTATTATAAATTTTTTTATACATAAATCGTTCAGTAAATATTTCATTTATAAATGTTGAGAAAGTTTCTTTTTCATGTGACAGTTTCCGGTTTCATTGAAAAGTTATTCGTTGCTCTCTTTTCTCCTTCAGATCATCAAAAAATTGTCAATAGCAACAAATCACTTTTAAGATAAGATTCATTTTTTTTATTTTTCTCTTTTAAAGCATTCATTATCTACGTACTATAAAGAGATTCAGACATATATAGAAACAGGGTTAAAGCTTTTTGTGTGGTTTATTTCTACATTCATGTAGTGAATTCTTTCTGCAATATATTCAAGCAATTTCGTCTTGAAAAATTTTTTTATTGCACTTCTATGTAAAAATGGATATTATCTATTGGGTAGTAAATTAGTGAAAACTGTAAAAATTCGAGGACTTATAAAATACGGAAAACGTGTTAAGTGTTTTTGAATTATATAAGCTAACTAATGAAAACATCGTTTCCTTTGTGTTGGAGATAACATTTAAAATGGTCACCAATGGCGCTGTGATATTGCCGGGACGATAATGTTCTGCTACAGGCAGTAATAAAACATGAATGTTGAAGGCGGCGTTGAAACGAGCTGGAAAAGTGCTGGTGGAACAGATGCTGGTAAGGCTATTGGAAGTGCCGGGGCGCAGATGCTGGTGAAGCTATTGGAATTGGAGAGACTGTTGGAGTTAGATCATGTCTCTGCGTTGGTGTCGCTCTCTGTTTTTTCTCGCAATTCCAGGGTCTCTTTTTAGGTGAAATACATCCAACCCACGAAAGTGACACGTGATGTGTAGTCACTTCTGTTTGGACGTATTTGGTGGACCCATTCTTCTATTGGTCCAAATCCCCTTCGCGCGGTGTATTTTGAAACCGGCGGCTGTCGTTGGAACTGCGTCGGCATTTTACTGTCGGCTAGATCAAGGGAGGTCAGAGGTTGACTTCCCTTAGGACATCAGCGCCGGGGTGTCCACCCTGGGATCTTTCCCACGAGAAACTACATGACCGTTGAAACGTCACTCGTTCCCGACGGGAAATGGGTCTTTGGTGAATACCGCCGCAACATATTACGTCGAGACACATTGCAATATTTCAGTACTGTATAATATACATTTTGATTGAATTACATGAAGTGGTTTCGAATCAAAGCACCGAATGAGTGAAAAAAAAATCTTTCTGCTCTACACTAAGAACTTAATAAAGGAAGTACTTTGTTTATTTATTTTTCTTCATGTAAGACAAATTATATACTCTTAGAGCAAAGATTCTCAACCCTTTTTTGATTACGGTACATTTTTTTAACAATTAAAAAAATTGGTGGCGCACTAACAATAACATAAGTTTAAAAGAATTTTACTTATCTATAATACACTATGTAAAATAGTTTATGATAGTAATTTTCAATGTTAAATAATATATACGACAAGGCAACAAAATATTTACTAATTATTTAAAAAATGCATTTAATGCGAAATTCAAGCTTGATGATTTTTGATAGTTTCGTTTATATTTGGTCATAAAAATGATAATACCACTCTCATTTTCGTTTTTTTCGTCTACGATTAAAAGTTTCGATCTTTTTTCCTTTTTTCATTCGTTTATGCTGATAATCCGAATTCACGTAAATAAGATGTAGAAAATTGTAACAAAATTTGTATACGTTTTTTTTTTTTTTTTGGTTATTATAAAATAATCGCCGCTAATTTTAATCCAACATGAATTAATTGACTCTTCCGAATGTTTTGAAATTTACTCTTGATTATTAAAATTAGTTTTCCCTCTTCATTTAAAGTTAATTCATATACAGATATATCCGTTATTACAAATGGATTACGAACCCAATCAATTTTTTTTACACCCATCTATCCATGAAAGGATAAGTTAAAGTGCCACGGCACAATGGCTGAAAATCATGGTCTTAGAGGAATACTGGAATAGAGAAATTATTATTTTAAATATCAGTGCAACGAATTAACATGTGAAATGTATCATAAATAATTAATTTTCTGTGCATAAAAGAAACAAAGTTGTGTTTCATTAATCATATCAGGATTTTTTTTGTCTGTGATATTTGTCTAATATTTAAATCCCAATGATATAGTTGTAATAAATGATTTTATTCTAGTCTAAAGCATTTAAATATTATTATATTGTGATGATACATCGCGGATCTTGAATTTAGCTTTTAATGCATATTTTAACTTTTTATACAAAATATGTTTTTTATAGTATGATTAAGAATAACTATAAACAAAAGAAAAAATATTACATTATTTTACTTTCATTTAATTCAACGTTATTTTCTTTTTAATCAGTGTCTATAACTAATTGAATATAAATTCATTTGGTTATCTAGGATTCATCCACTACTTGAAGTAAACTTGATTAGTACGTAAGCTAAATGTAGTAAACTTAATGTATCGATAACAAGTAATATAAAAAAAAAAAATTTAAGTCAATTCCTACTTAGATCAACAAAGAAAAATTTTATTTTAGCTACTTTTTATTCAATATTTACAATTAATATAAATATATATATGCATATGACAGAACCACAATAATAATTAGTAATTAATTTTTATCAATTATCATTAAAGTATCGTATTGTCATCCAAAACAATCGCGAAAATAAAATTTCAGTTCAAGCGTGTGCTTTAAAAAACGTGAGAAAAAAAAATCTTTTAAAGTTTTGACACAAGTCGCTAAAAATGAACCCAACCTGGGTGTATCTGTAATTCTTTAAATAATTAGTTTCATTCAATTAATTTTAGTTAATTATAATTAAATTATCGTATTTTTACCCAAAACAATACTGTATAGATAATTTCAGATGAAATGAACGCTTTAAAATGGGAGAAAAAAGCCTTTTCACGTTTTGACACAAGTCGCCAAAAATGATGCCAACATGGCTGTATGTAATTCTTTCAATAATTAGTTTTAATCAATTAAGTTTTATAAATTGTATTGTCATCCAAAATAGTCATGTATACAAAATTTCAGCTCAATTGAGCGCTTTAAAATTTATTTTATTAACGATTGAAAATTCCACGAAGATAAAGAATTAAAGAAATAAATAAATATATAGAGAGTGAGAGCTAATAGTAGGAATTGAAAAAGAAACCATGATTGAAATTCCTTTTGTTTTGGATTTGTTGTTGAAAGAATTCAATCGATCTGTTTTAATTTTCAGTGCATTATTTACGGGGTAAGTCGGAAAGTAAGTTTCCCCTGTCGACTGTGGTCAGAGTTGTGTATGAAAGTCAAAGCATAGAATGAGGCATTAAAGATAAAACATAACTTTGTTTTTCTACATAAGTACCAAGTACATTGAGACATTTGTCATACCGTTTGATAAGCTTCAGAAAAAAAAAAACCAGGAAAAACCTAGGGCTTTGCATGCGGAAAAAGCGTTTAACAGCTATGAGCGAAAGACGACACAGCAGGTGAACATGCAAGACAAGAATATATCATTTGTTAGTACATTGAGTACATGATGGGTGACACCCTGTCGAAATTAAAATAGGCGATTCGGAAAAAGCTGCCCGGGCTTCTCAGATCTGGCGTTTTGTCGTTGAATCACTCGGCGACGTCAACCCAACACCATATTGCAACTTCTGGTTGAGAGCGCTTATACTATCCGCGATACAGTCCTGATCTTGCACCAAGTGACTTTCATCTGTTTCTGGCTTTGAAGAAGAATCTCGCCGGAAGGCGCTTTGGAAGCAATACAGAAGTCAAACAAGCCGTTAAACTCTTCTTCTGTATGCAACGCCCTGAGTTTTTCCTGGAGATCTTTTTGAAGCTTATCAAGCGGTATGACAAATGTTTCAATGGAGTTGGTACTTATGGAGAAAAATAAAGTAATGTCTTATCTTTAATATTTTATTCTATGGTTTGACTTTCATACACAATTCTTGACCACAGTCGACAGAGGAAACTTATTTTCCGACTCGCCCTCGTACTTTAAATTTTTATATAGCTTTTACACATCACATCGAAAAATTTAAATATCCGTAGAAATATTTCAACCGAATTATTGCATTTACATTTATTAATGAATTATCACTTGCAAATTTACAAAATTTTCTTATATATCCCCATGTTTTAACACAAGACTTCATAAAATTAAAAATAACTTCTTCAAAGAAATTCTAAATATTCATATTTCAATCAGGATACTTCGTTTCTTGCGGCAAGGGAGAATTACCATAATTCTTCGAACGCTTTTAGTTAGTATTGGGTTATGCAGAAGGAGCTAAAATCTAAATTAAATTACGCAGCAAAATTCAAGAACATAATTAAAAAGCCTTTTATTCTGTGTCTCTATAGTTTTATTTTCTCTGCAATCATTTTAATTGTAGTATATGAATAATTTTGACATACGTAGTACATGGCTAATCCAAAATATTAATTTTAAGAAATAATTCTACTTCAAACTGATTAACTTAATAAATAATACATGTGTAACATTTAGAGTACAAATATTTTAACTAAAGCAAACCGGTGACGCAACAGTCCATTGGAGGGCCAAGGCCTACTGGCCCCTCTCAGTTTTCGTGACCTTGGCCACTGAGGATCATGAGCAGATGTTCCTGTTAGGTGGTCAGTCTGACAAGAAACCCCCAGTGTTTAGTTCCCAAGCAAGCTTGGTATTCATTCACCGACCCAATGAAGGGATGAATGACTGAGTCGACTTTGCCCAGACCAGAATTTGAGCCCCAGGCCCTTGGCGGGGAAGCGCGATACACTATCATTCGGCCACTGGTCACTCATATTAATATTTAATAATATTTATTTTAGATTGATGAATATAAATAACTGTTTTAAGAATATTAAAGTAAATATATAAAAACTTTAAGTAATTTAAACATGTTGCTTTGATGATTTTTAACCGAATAAATTCAATTTCGAAAGTTTTCTGTATAAATTGTTGAACAAAAATGTGCAAATAACAATTATTTAAAATATCATATTCTTATCATTATATCTTTTCCGTATTTGGGTTATAAAATTTTTTGTCATTATTAAGAGAAATAAATTCATTTCATAAAATTATTCGATTACCAATAGTTCCTTGGAAAGCATTATAGTTCATAAAAGATTCACAAGGAAAAATTTTAAAGTTGAAATAAAAAAAGAGTTCTCTAAAAATGTTAATTGTAAATTATTGGAATCATGTTAAGTAAAAAATTGCAAATACTCTGTGGAAATAGTAATTAAATAATAAACTAAAAAGGATGTATAATAAATAAATCGAAATTAAAATAAATTAGGAAATGAAATTTTCCTAATAATAATGAATATTTAATTATTTCAACCCTAGAATATATTTATTATGCAAGAGTTATTTTTTAAGACGACATTACAAAAATATTGCAGAAAATTGAGAATGCTAAAGCATATTAAAGAAGGTTAGTATTTATATGTTAAAAAAAACATCTTAGAAGCGGTTTAATGTCGCCATTGAATGCTAAAAATATTTTTCGACAATGTTCCATATATATCGTACTTTATTTTTCATGATAAATATATGTTTGCTATTTATAATTTATTCGTGATTTAGAATTAAAAGATCAAATACATCAGAAATTAAACAGTTTCCTTTCACATTCACTATAAGTAATAAATTCTTTTCATTCATGATAAAATCTTAAAAGCTGTTGGGAACAAAAACTTTTTTTTTTACGTTTTCTGAGACATCCACTCATATTTAAGGCACAAGTTTTAAATAAAATTCATTCCAGTCTTCTTCGATGAGATTCTGACTTTTTTTCCCCGAATGTTTATTTTCCACTCAAAATTCCATTTTGTTTGAGTGGTAAACCTAAGAATCCTAGTTCTTTGTTTTGTGAAATATCTTAAGTAAATTTGAACTTCTGAGCACTGCACACACGCAATTGAGAAATGTTCTTGAAATATTTTTCATTTTGGGGCCATATAACCAAAATAATGTTACAACTAATTGTCATTTTATTGCTTTACAGGAAGAAAATTCATTGCATAAATTCAAGTAAAAATAAATACTCACATTAAGAAACTGAACACCCTGTTGAACAAAAGAAGGAAGAAACAACAGCAAGATACATTTTTTTTAAAGTACAAAGCAGACGTCCTTACCTGAAAAGAGAACAATTTAAAACATAAATAATAAGAATACAAATGAGTAAAAATGTATTTAGATAAAATATTAAATGCCTATGCTTTATATTTATATCCTGCAAATGGAAAATAATTTACCATAGTGCATTCTATATATTTTTATGTTTAACTTATAATCTCTCTATGCACTAATATGAAAGTAAAGCAAATATGAAACATAAATAGCTATTTAATCTTTACCAAAATAACTGTGTTTGAGGTACTTGTTATACCGATTTATTTATTAATGTTTGATTTATTTGAGCCCTTATAATAATTTTTTAAAATTGTAATATCCTATTTCTCTAAAATTCTGTTAAAAAGTTTGGATATGGTAGGTTTTATTACTCTAAACGGTTAAGATAAAATAGATTTGCTTATGTGCATGATTTTCTTAGTTTCTTCTAATCATATTTATCTTATTTAAAATTCAGAAATATGAACTAAAATTGTGCGAGAAAAAGGACTGAGTGCATGAATTGCAATCATTTCTAAATTTCCACAATACATCTTAAGAGGAAAGACTTTTGAGTCATATTTAATTAGATTAATTGAGAAACAAGTAATAAATTACCTTATACGAATAAATTAAAAATGAAAGAATTTTATCTTATTTCAAATCTTACATTTTATTAACCTTAGTATATGATAAACCACTGATTTCTTCCTTTTTATCACAACTTTGTTATTATTTCGACACAGGAATTTTTCTATAATTTAGAATTAGTTATGAAATTTATGAAAAATACGGCACTGCGTTGCAATTATATATATATAATAACGTGTTAAAACTTACAAAAATATATTTACAACTAATAATTGGAAAAAATATTTTTAAGAGTTTCATACCATGCAGCTTCAAAACAGAATGAAATAAGTAGGAAGCAAAAACGCAGCTTAGAAAATTTTTAGATGTATAATATAAAGCTTCAAATAAAAATTTAAAAAAATGTTGTTTTGATACAAAATAGAACAATATTCATTTAAGAAAAAGAGAAAATTGTTTAAATTTTAAGTATATTTCATAAAAAAAAAAAAAAAAAAAAAAAAAACTATACTCCTCTTAACCTTTCAAAAAAATTGAAGAATGTAGTGATCCAATCAAATGAAAATATCAAGATCTTGAGTTTGTTCCAGACAATGATGACGTCTCATTGATCTAAAAAATGTATTTTTATAGAAATTGTTCATTTACATTCTATATTTTAAGGCGCCGTCTAAGTAAATTGTCTAGACATTTTTTGAGAATTTGAAACTTTGTTGATGAAAGCAAGGGCAAACAGTTCTTTTAATAAATGTGATAGAAATTTCAATGATTTTTTATGCCAAATAATTACGCGTATAGAGAGCAATTTGAATACCCTAGTGTTTTTTGAAAACTAACGAAAAAAACATTTCAAATAAAATTGAAATGGATGATTTATTTTACACTTTATGTTTAGAATTTACACTTTAATGCATTTAAAAATAGTTTAGAAATAGTTATTATACTATTTAAAGAATGCGTATTTCAACAATTGTGAAATATGAAGAAAATATTTTGTAACGCTCGCACATGTAATTTACGGACTAAAAAACTTTTTGTTTATAATTTATTCTATAGTCTTTCAGAATATCTGAATCTCTTTGAAGTATACATATATCAAGAATACAATCTACATTACTACAAAGAAAGATTAAAATATATTTCGTATTAAAAATTAATGAGTTTAATGCTTAATTTATGCAATTACAGCCTCAAAAAATAATAGGAACATAGATGCGTTTAAAATGAGGCATTAAAAGTATGTATTCAATTGTTAAATTTTATAATTAATTCAGTGTTAAATGTTATGAACTATATTCATTTATTGAATCCTTCATAACAGCCTTTTAAAGAAAAGGCTAACAAAAAGTAATTCTTAAACATTTTCATCTGCGTTAAAGATGCCAAAGCGTGTTTCAAACCATTTCTTTTCTTCTTTTTTATACTGTAGAAATCGCTTATTCTTGTCTCTGTCGTTATTTAGAAACATTTTTAACATAAAACTATACGATAATACCTAAATAAATATAAACACTTTGTTCATAAAGAAAACAATTTTTGACGAAAATAGCATAACAGTCTTACATTCTTACTCAAAACAAAAAGAAAAAAATGTTCAAAATATGTAAAATTTTATAAACTGTATAAATAGTAGAAATTTTTATTGAGAAAAATTCTTATGATTGTCATGAAAGTTCTTATCCTCCAGACAGAATACATAAAACTCATATAAAATGTACCATTTAAGGTAGAACAGAGGGAAAAATATGATTCGCGAGAAAGAAAACCTTTATTTTTATTTTTATTTGCCAATATATTTTTTTCTGTTTGAATTTTTCTTTTTATCATGATATTATTGTTATTATCACCTAGCCATTTTTCTTAGTTAAATTTTTTTATTCGTTTCCTTATCATTTGTATGTATAAAAATTTCATGAATGTGTGTTGTATATATTTTTATTTAATATATTTAACATAAATAATTACTAATATTTATCTTTGACGGTTTTCAAGACGAGCAGTACGATTTGTAATGCTTTTTATAATCCACCTTGTTTGATTTGAGAAACTTGCCTTGTGAATTAAAAGAGATATAAGCAATTATAAATTACAATTTGAAAAAATTTGAAGAAATAAAAAAAACATTACCTTAGTATACTACGAAGTGCTAATAGATGTTAATAGGACGGTAAGTTAAAGTTGTGGGGTTGTTAGGAATCTTACACAGTGGGCGAATTTTTATTAACTTCGCACTGTAAAGCAACACAAAGGATGCTGACGGTGAATTTCGTAATTTTAAACCTCATTCACGTGACGCCATGCCAATAGGAGGAATTTGAGATTCCACAAATTTAGCGTGCATCAGCACCTCTACACGACAGGTCTCAGTGCTCAGTGGCAATAGGGCTCGAGCTTGTAACAAGCGAGACCATAATTAGGCTACGTCGGCCTAGGAATCTCACTGAGAGACTGAATTAGGAAAACGCGTCCAGAGTAAAGCTACTTGAAGATAGTAAAGAATTCATCAAGATAGACCTGCGTAGAGATTTCATTTAAAAATAAGTAACATATGGATTTTGTTAGGATTAGATTAAGCAAATCGCTTAAAGAGTATAATTTTTTTTCTAATGGGACTACGAATTGGTGTTTTAACCTTTGCAGACCTAGTACAGTCCCCAGGAGCTGGTATCACTATTTAGCACGGCACCATATAGGCGATACCAATTACCGCAAATAAGCTGTATAATTATACGACATGGCCGCTGTCGATTTTTTGCATCATGAAAACCCACCGACTTGGCCGGGGTCAAACCCGTAACCTTGGATGCAGTAGGCAGCCACAAACCAACCACGCCACTCAGCCGTTTAGAAGATGACAACGGCCCACGGTGTTCTTAGGTGATCACCCTCCTAACACTGACTGCGCTGGATAATGCTTAACATCGGTGATTGGACGAGAACCGGCGTTTTCAGCATGGTATGGCCATTAGCAAAGATAAACTGCCCCGGATGAGGATAACTTCATATCACGGAAAAAAATACTTTGAAACATCAAACAGGATGTTTATGGCAACAAGCCTTTTATACAAAGAAATAAGGAGTCCTTAAAACTTCTACTAAGTTTGAGTTCAATTATGAGCCGACAAGTTGTATGAGTCCAAATTCCTATAATTTTATTGAAATAAATGATTGACTCTTCGCTAAGGGGGAATTTCAATATATATTTTATCAGTTACTAGTACAAGAACTAGCATCATTTTTTGTAGTAGGATAATGCAAGTAAAATGTAAGTAAATAATGTAAAAAATAAAAAAAAAGCATATTTTTTATTTTATATGTTTGGGAATACAATGCAATAAATCATAGAAATTAAAAACGAATTTTCATTTACCATGAAATGTTTTCGAAAAATTATTTCTTACCAATTATTTTAATTTAATTTGTTTTCAAATTAATAATCTTCTTAGGAGGAAAAAAATACAATTAAAAATATCCTTTTAATGTAAGAATAACTATAAGCTTTGTTAATAAAGAATTTTCTTTTACCAATCAGTAACTCTTAAAAATGAGTCTTTGTTTCAAAAACAAGCTGTCAGTTTTTTAAGATAAATAAATAAAAGATAAAAAT
Organism: Trichonephila inaurata madagascariensis; assembly: GCA_019973955.1. Classification (NCBI taxonomy): domain Eukaryota; kingdom Metazoa; phylum Arthropoda; class Arachnida; order Araneae; family Nephilidae; genus Trichonephila; species Trichonephila inaurata. The sequence continues at coordinate 14,669 of BMAV01016245.1, read as the reverse complement.
TTCCGCTTGTAAGTAACTGTTTAACCGAAATTATAAAGTTCAAATGATCTCTTCAATTTCATCTTTATTATAATATATACGGTATTGAGTACATAAACCTTAAAAATTTTGGTATATGTAAATAAATTTTTTTCGATACACTGTTTTGTTATGTTCAGCGAATTGCAATCCCAAACGCATTGTGGAACAATCCATACCGCACCTCAAGAGACTTCATTTTGAATTTGTCGTTGTCTCTTTACGGTTGACAGGATTATTGAGTAGAAGTTATGGGAATACATCAGTCTTCGGAATAATGGGATTTGTTTGACTAAGCTAAACGGCTGTGAAACGCCCATGCGAATGTTCGAATGTTATTAAAGCTCCTGTTAAATCCCTCGAGCAAATATAGTGTTTTGCCGCAACTAGTGTAAGCGTACCGGAACATATGTTCAATGCAATTAAGGTTTAGTACAAATAAACATTTAATTTTCTCATCAAATGTTTTATTTCTATTCGGAAGGAAATTGTTTACAAAAGAGCTTTTTTGGAAATGAGCCGTTATTTTACAGTGTTTATTAATATTATTAATATATAAGATTGTTCAATTACATAAAATATATAAATTCATGTAAATCAGCAGATATAGTCCAATGTAATATTGCTAAGTATGACAATAACTAAAGTGTAACCTTTAATACTGTTTTCAATAGAGATGTATTTAAAAACGAAGGAGACAAATCTGAAATTAATATTCCATCGTGTTTAATTGTATAGTAAAAGTCTGAAAATGCCAGTATAATAATTGCTAAACCCGAAAAATATTTTCATGCAAAGATACATGATATATATTTTCATATAAAGTAATGTATACAGTTCATAAAACCGTTAAAATTATAAATTTTATCTCTTTACAAAAGTGACGAGTTTTATAAATAATTAAAAGCTTTTATTCCTTTTTCTTATTTTCAGAACTAGAAGACATATATATATATGTATATATACAGTCGAACCTCTACTTAATGAGCCTTTATTTTGTCAACTTTTCTTGGAATCAAGAACATTTTACTATTTTTTCTTCGTAAAATAGCCTCACAATATCTAAGTGAATATTCTATTTCATAAACTTTTTCTCGTGTGATTCAATTTTTTTCACCCTATTTTTAAAATAGACTCTATAACAAAGAAAAAAAAAAACTACGCCCCAAGAAGGAGTTGTCCAATTATAATGAAATTTTGTACGCAAAAATATTTGTACCGACCATGCAAATGATTAAAATTTAGTGTTCAATGAATGAATAGCGGGGGCTACAGCACATCGGAACTGCGCACTCAGCAGATGGCTATAAGAAGTGATTCTCAAACTGATGTCAAAATTTCTGTTGCATTGCGATTTAGGGAACCTTTTAACGACTGAAAAAATGCCTCACCACAGGATTCGAGCTCATTACGAGCAACTGTCAGAGTTTGAAAGAAGTCGCATCATTACATTGAAAAAGGCAGGTTGGGAAAATCGGAGAATCACTCGTCATATGAGTCGAAGTGATGGAGCCATTAGAAGATGCTGGCAAGAATGGGTAGACAATGTCAGATTTCAGCCTTATGTTGGTAGCGATAGACCTAGGGCCTCAGCAGGTCGAGAGGACAGATTGATTGTCAGATCAGCAGTCAGAGCACCTGATTCATCGTTATCAACCATCAGACATGTGACCCGCACGCGAGTGTCCAACATGACCATTCACAGATGGCTGATAGAGAGAAATTTGTGCTAGTACCGACCGCTACGCCACCTACCACTGTTAAGCCAGATTACAAGCCTACTACGCCTACTACGCCACACTGTTAAGCCAGATTACAGTGGTGCTTGACTCGATCGGGTTGGAATCATTTTGACCGGGGAAGTATAGTGTTTAGCGACGAATCCCGCTTCCAACTGGGTCCTTACGATCATCGAAAACAAGACGTGTCTGGAGACGCCCAGGGCAACGTGCCGATCCTGCTTTCACTATTACACGCCACACAGGACCTCAACCAGGAGTTAGGGTTTGGGGTGCCATTTTTTTGACAGCCGGACCCCTTTCGTTGGCATTAGAGGCACACTTACAGCACAGTGGTGCGTCGACGACATTCTGAGAACTGTTTTGCTACCATTCCTTTAGCAGTACCCTGACCTTATTTTTCAGCAAGAAAATGTCAGACCACATTCGACACGTGTTGCTATGAACTGTCTACAGCTTGTTAAAGCCAGATCGCCAGATCTCTCGCCAATCGAGCATGTCTGGGATATGATGGGAAGGCGACTGTATGTACCAGAGCATGTTGATGACTTGGCTCGACAATTGGAGCAATTTGGGCAAGAAATAATTCAGAAGACTACCAGGGTTCTTTATCCACGGGCTCTATGCCTTGTCGTGTGGCAGCTTGCATCCAGGCTAGAGGTGGCTCAACACCGTATTGAGCTCGTTACTTTGTAACTATGTAACTCTGAAATAGACATTGAATTTTTCTGAAATTTTAATAATTTTCTATTCTGTAATTAATTTTTCTACCCATTAATTTTTGTCACTATGAGACAACTCGTTCTTGGTGCGTCGTTTTTTTTTTGCTATAGAGTGTATTTCCAGGCATTTAAAATTATTTTCTCTTTTAACACATTTTATGGTAACCAAAAACCTTGATCTGGTTTTACAAGCTGCCGAGAGCAATAAAATTGGCATAATTTTTCAAACAAAAAACTCAAATAAAGTTAACAGATTTTATCAGTAATTAAATTTAAGGACGTTTGTATCAAGGTGTACTTAAAATTACTGATTATAAAATAATGTATGCTTAAAAGTATTTGCAGGCATAAAATTAGAAAATATCATTAAAATTTATTAATTTTGAAATAATTTTCTGAAAGTTAAAAATGTAGTGTATTTTTCGTTTTCTCTCTGAAGATTTATGCAGTGTTTATGAATTTGAAATTTGTTTTGTGTGCTTTATAAAGTATATGAAAAGAGACGAATTTCTGTTAAATGAATTTTCCACATAAAAAAAAATTTACGTGTAAAAGTAAGAGACTTACGTGTAAAAGTAAGATAATTTGAACATTATAATGTCTTTTTAAAAAGCTAATTTGCAGATTTGAATAAAATTTGTTATGAATATGCATTTACAAGAGGGAAAGAGATACCTCATGTTATTTAAAAACTATTTTAATATATGCATCATTATTAGTAACAATTATAGTAAATTGATGTCCAAAATCTACATTGTGATACTGAACTAAAATTAATACCAAGTATGGTCTCCTCTCACAGCCATTTAGCGTGAAAGCATACTGGACATAAAGCAGATCATAAGTCCATATGGCAGTCAATTTCCCTCTCATAACAAGACGGGTTTTAGCTTCCACATGGTCCTCGGATGCAATTGATTTCCCAAAAAACGTCTTAAACATACTCTATAGGTTTTAAAAAAAGAGATCTGGATAACCTATTCATACAACAAATATCCTCACATTCCAAGTAATCATCAGTCAACTGAATCTTATACCTTCGAGTAAAAATTTATCGATTTTAACAAGACTACTCCTATGAAATATGAAACACAGGTCTCTAAGAGATTTCCTTTTTATAACTCATTGCAGTCAAGAAGCCTTTGTAAAACATATACAGGAGTGTGTGGCAGTGCTACAAAATGCATGTGCAAAGAATTACACTTCTACCACCTGATACCCAGATGAGCGACGGATCGTATAGTGTACAAGGAAAGTGTACTAAAAGTCAATGTTCAAGCTGAATCCCGAATCAGTATGTCACTTGACTGAAATCTAGTCCAAAACGGATGTTGTCTCCACCACGCTAAATGCAATGTTTTATGCTGCAATGAGTGCAATTAAAACAACCATTCTTTTGGAATGCAGCACTCTCTCTTAATGTCTTTGGATAACAACAGACCGTCTAATTTGGGTTTCAGTGGCGGCGTATAGCTCATGCGAACACAAATGTATAATCGTGATTAAAGTGCTAAATAACAACCCTCATTGACCCACGTTGATCTGGTCCAGATCTTCCCATTGCGGATCCAGTGTCCTGAAATTGTTTCCGTTACACAAACGAAATACTGGACATTATCCTAATCTTTGTAGCTACTAGCACTTGTGGTTAGCCTTCCTCGAATCAAACGACGAATCTGCACCTCATTCCGTCATCCGTATGATTGTAGCTACTCATTTGACTTAATCTTTATAAAAATTATTGTCCATGATGAATTTCAATTCACTCCAAAAAAGGCTAACTGTCAGGTGCGAAGATCTTTTTTATAGCTGAAAGATATAAATCTACCTGTTAGATGCGAAGATCTTTCTTATAGCTGAAAGATATATATATATATATATATATATATATATTAAGCATATCTAATCATTTCTTCATATTTTAGAAAATATTTTTCAGTGCTTTTTAAAAGCAATTTAGAAAATAATTACCCCGAAGTTTATAAATTTATTAGCAAGCAGTAATTTGCAAATTACTTTTTTCTTATAATCAATAGCAAAATACACATCAATTACTCTAAAATAAAAGGAGATTTAAATTTGTTCTAAATCATCATTCTTATGCTATTGTAGAGCATTGTGGTGCGTAAATAAAAGCAAAATAACAAAAAGATAAGATACAGTGAAAAATGATTAAATGTATTCTTCCAAAATCATAGTGGGAAAGATAATGGAATTTTCAATGAGTTTGAAACATATTCGGGTTTAAAAGTAAATAAACACATTTGTTTCAAACAGCAAATTTATAAATTTAAATGCTTTTCAAAACTCATATCTGGTTTTGTTTATATGGAAGAATTTTTTAGAATAATTGAAAAAAATGAAATTGTACGCGTGAGAAGACTCAACAAAGAACTTACTTAAAGAAATTAAAACGTATCAGAAACTATTATATTATGCAGGTAGAAATTTATATTTTTAACAATCTCTGTTGTAATACAAGCGTAAATGTTATATATATCGAACTGGCATAAGGCCAAAGGTAAACGTTTTTGGAATTTCAGAAATTAAAATTACTACTAACTTAAATAAAGTTATATTAATAATTAAAGCAAATAATAGTTCAACAAAGTTCTTTATGATAACCGTAATGAATTTTACTTCATTTTTTAAATAATAATTTACCAAAATTGTTAATTTTAGCCATTTTTTAAATTTTTTTATATCATTTAAGATAATTAGATAAAAACACGAAAACAATTTTTAAAAAATTTTCAGCAATATCACAATTTGTTCAGAACGCTTTTATCCACAAAATCGAAATAAATGCATAGTAATTACAACTTTAAAAATGTAAAAGCAAATACGTTTAAATTCCAAATCTAAGCTTACTAAAATTATGAAACTCTATTTTTATTTTAATTTCTTGTCTACCTATATTGTAAACTGTTACAAATTTAAGGCTTCATTTAAGATTCACAAATAATATACATGAAGAGTTATTAATTTCCTTCATGAACTAAAAAAAGATATTTTCAATATATACATTTTAAACAGATATATAGTGCACGCAATAGGAAAATTAGAGAGCTAAATCTAGTGCCAGGAAAGTAACAATGGGAAGTAACCATTTTTACACCATTTTTTTTTTAAACTTCTAATGAGCTGTTCACGTGATCAGAAAAATAAAAGCTTTATGTGTTGGTGTTCTTTCTTTTTATAATATAATGAGTGAAAGTTGAAGTGAGTTTATTCGTGTAATCGGAAAGGTTTCACTCTTCGGAAAATCGACACCGGAAGTTTTAGAAACTATGCGTCTTCTTTCTAAGAGACATTCCTGTATAATTACTCGTTTCTTTTCATAGTAAATTTCAGAAGTATTTTAGTAAAAAAAAAGTTATAACTGAAAAGAATTCTTCTAAAAATCGAGCAATGAGTTTCAGAAACTATTCGTGTGGTTTCTAATAAAGATTCCTGGGTAATTGATGCTATATTTTTTAAGTAATTTCAGTGGTATTTTCGTTAGCCCCTTAACTGCAGAGAAAAGTTACGAAATTCATCCCCCACCCCTTACTGCCACCGTTTTTCTCACAGGGAAGCGTTGTTACGCGGTTTATTGGAGGAAAAGAAAAGGCGTGTTTTTCCGCCTAAACATTGCTTACTTTCACTTCGAAAAAGAAAGAAAAGAAATGGATAAAATAGTAAAATGAAAACGAAAAATTAAATCTCTACAGTTACAGTATAATAAAAAAGTTATAACTTATATGTTCTGTGATATATCCTGAAACATGGTTGAGTACATAAACCGGTATCACATTCTGTGCATTCGTAAAAAAAATTAAAAAGCTCCTATTACACACTATAAGCAAAAATGACAGCAAAAGAAGAAAGAAAGGAACACACTAAGAAAAATAATAAAAAAAAACCCGCTGAGCTATGAATTTTAGTTCCTGGAATATACCCTTTCACACACACAAATTCCTTCCCCTCTTCTCCGAAATAAGTAAATTCTTTAGAAGCACTGTCAATGTCATTTTATTGTATTTCAAAGCCGTAGGACTAGTTTGAAACAGATCAGCACATACAAAAAGTCATAAGTTTCAAGGACGAGTATACACGTCCGGGGCACTAAACGTACCAACTCAGCTTGACATGTATACACGTCCGCGGCACTTAAGGGGTCAACAGTTGAAATGGAATATATTAAAGAATAAAAAAATATCTTTTGGTCCTCATATGCGCCTTACTTTAACAATTGATGTATTCCTTATATTATGATATATATAAAAATTATAACAATTTTACTAATGTTTTTGTAGTGCAGCTTAAAACCATTTTTAAGAGAACATTGTGTTTCTAAAATGTTTTCTCTTGCAGGTTACAGTTCCCAAAAAAACCATATTTTTATTTAAGCTCCTGACGTTATGAATCATACGATATATAGCATAGATTCTCTAAATTGTTTAACATAAATATTTTATGTACATGCAAATTATAAGCTTGATGTGATCTACCAAAATGATATTTGATAATGATGCAATAATTATCGATTAATAATCATTTGAAGATCTACCTGCTATATTTTCACACATTTGTACATACAATAATGTATTGCACATTTTGAAAAATAACTGTCTTCACAAGAATAAATTTTGCTCCCTACAATTCTGAGAGTTTTGCAATGATATTTTTCTGGTACTCTTTTAAACCACTGTGAATACATAATTAAATTAGAGTTCTTCTTTATATGCCCGTGCAAATGCGGGTTTATTTCTCATGTTTGTTTATTAAGATTCATTAGAAATTCATCTAGCTCTGGATTATGTATAAATTAAATCTGATTCCTTTTGTTTAAATAGCTTCGCATAAGAATTTCGTTATCAGTTTTTGATAATAGAATTCTTAAATCTGAAAAATGGCCAAGGAAAGATAAGCTTTCTGTTTTATTTCTGTAACTTTCTCCCTAAGTCATTTAATTATGACTAGTTCGAAAAGAGCAGGTTCAGCTAAGTTTTAAAACGATATTTTATGGAATATATGATTCCTGTACTCAAGAAACCCCTTAAGCAAGATATCTTTCCTAAGTATTTGACTTTAATTCTGGGAATAACTGCTCTATTTTGTAATATTAAACTTAACTTTTCCCTAGTTTCTAAGCCTTACGTTATTAAAGATTTTAGTAAGGTATTCAAAGAGCTTTTTTTCCATTTATTTTTATGACTATTTTCTCATTGAAAGGAAGTCGATAAGTAATTTTCGAACATTTAAATTTTGTACAACAGATAAATGACAAACTATCAGAAGAAATTAATGTAAATGATTATTTTCTTAGTGAATCTACAAAGTATACTAATTGAAAGTGTGGGTTTTGGTAGCAAATCTTATACATTGTTCTCATGACACACAACTCACAAGTATTCCCTGTATATTGTATTACTAATCAACCACACTTAAATAAAGCTGATTTAAAATAGAAAAAAATATATAGTATACATTTAACGACTAGAGAAAATGCAAAAAGATAAAAAAAAATATACATCAGTTTAAAAAAGACCATTCTTTTTCAGTTAAATGATTTTTCCATTCACCTTATTTTTCAAATCGAACGAATTCTTTCTTGGGATTTGCACATAATGTAATTTTGATCTTCATTCGTAGACACTTAAGCTCTTTCAATGTATCGTGTAAAAAATCTACATTCAGCTGATTTTTCTAAACTACTAAAGAGCAAATTTTTTAAATCAAGAGACATCATTTTTCAATCGACTGAAAGTTTCATCATCAATTTTCGATGTATCTGTGTTAAGCTAAGTTTTTATTGCATTTTTTTTACTGCAAACTAGACTTGATATAAGTTTCTGAGGACATCATTAATAACTGCTTGAAAGATCTTTGAAATACTTAATTTTGATATATTCGGGAATAATTTTTATGCTATAAAGAACAAACGAATAAACATTACGTTCTCATTTTAGTATAAATTCTAGCGAAGAAATTTTTTTTTACATAAAATATGAATAATTCTTCTTTGACAGCACAAACTATTTGAATAAAAATGCAAAATTAATTCCAATAAAATGCACTTAAAAATTAAGAATTAAAAAAATATTCCGTATTTTTAGGATAGTTCCAAAATGGGTGCCTACATTATTTTAGTTACATGTAACACACGTATATTTTAAATTTGCTATAAATAAGTCTATTAAAAATTTTTTTTAGTTCACTGTAATATGAAGAACAATTATCCAAATGTTTTGAAATAATATTTATTATTTCTTTACTTATGCGCTAACAATTCTAAAAAGTTAAGTAGAAGACTTTTCACGAAGTGAAAAGTTTAAATATATTTCTGTCTCCTTGTGAGCACCAAACTGTGGTGGGTGAGTGAGTGAGGGTTTATTAACGTCGCGCTATAAAACAACACAAGGGCTATTGGTGACGGACCTCGTAATTTTGAACCACGGTAACGTATCGAGGGTGACACCTCAGATGGAACCTTTCTCTCTACACCACGCCAACAGGAGAACAGCTTCGACCGATTTAACTTGCATCAGCCCATCTGCATGGTGGTTGAGCTGTGGTGGGAAACTGGTGATTGCGATACCCCAGTGTTTCTCAAACTGTAAGGCGCGACCTTCTAGGGGAGGTGTGTAATAACTCTACGAGGAGGGAGCGAGCATATTCAAAAGTAGAAAACAAATTATTTTTAAAAAAATATTCACTTACTGAAAGTAAACAAACAAAATACATTCTGACTTTATAAGAAATACACGTTTACACTGATAAATATACACTTATAAAAGTATCAGTAGCATACAATGTACTTCATAATTAATTTAGCAATATTAAGTTAAGAACAAGTTTAATAATTATCATTGACCCCAAGGGTTTGTCATATGTAAAATTATATAACATAATTACTTTTTTTGATAATTTGTACGGTTTATAATTAATTTCTTAGTGATCGATTAAAGATATGTCATTCACTCCCCAATGCCACCGTTTTTCACGTTGGCATGTGTATATGATGTATTGAGGGAAGGGGGAGAAATTAAATCAATAGCAAATCCTCCTAAATAAGTAAATCCTTCGTAAACTCTGTCAAGGTCTTTTTGTTGCATTACAAAGAGCCTTCAGAATAATTTTATGAACAGTAGTGCACAAAAAGATCGTACTTTCGAAAGACTTATATATACGTCCCGGGCAATTAACGCTTTGGCTGAGCGAGATGCTTATATACAACGGTTGCTCTTAAGAAGTTAAAGTTGTATTGCAGTTTTAGAGTCAAAATATAGTTGGTTTTTTTTGAATTTAATACATTGTTATTGTATGAAAATTATGATTTAATGTTGGCCGCAAATATTGAGAAGCACTGCGATAACCAAATGATCCTGATCGTAAATTCGTGACAGGAGTTTGTTTTTTGCTAGTCGTAGGAATCGAGTCCTGGTGTTCTTAAGTTTCGCCATGCAGAGAGGCTGATGCATGTTAAATATGTCGAGGCTCAAAGCCTTTACGTCAGCGTTTCTCAAACTGTGGGGCGCGCCCCCCTTGGGGGGCGTGATAATTCTACAAGGGGGGCGCGAGCATATTGAAAAGTCGAAAACAAAAGATAATTTAAAAAATTTACTAATTTACTGAAAGCAAACAAACAAAATTCTGACATAATAAAAAAAAAAAATAAAACAGACATTTACAATGATATAATACATTTATAAATGGATCAGCACTGCACTATGTGTTTTATGATTAATTTAACAATACTAAGTTAAGAACAAGTTTAATAATTACCAGTGACCCCAGTCTTGTCATGTGTAAAATTATATACAAAAATTAACACTTATCTTGATAATTTGTACAGTTTATAATTAATCCCTTAACTTCCGATAAAAAGTTACGCGATTCACTCCCCAATGCCACCGTTTTCCACGTAGGCGTGCGTTTGTGATGCATTGGCGGAGGGGGGGGGGATAAATAAGCAAATCCTCTGAAATAAGTAAATCCTCCGAAAACACTCTGTCCAAGTCCTTTGAATGCATTTCAAAGCCTTCGGAATAATTTTATGGATAGCAGTGCACAGAAAAGATCGTACTTCATAAAGACGCATATATACGTCTGAGGAAAATAACGCTTTGGTTGAGCGAGACGTTTATATACGTCGGTAGGACTTAAAAGGTTTAAGCCATATTGGAGTTGTAGCATCGAAGTATAGTATTATTGAATTCAATACATTGGTATTTTATGGAGGGGGGCTCGATGAAAATGATGATTGAATATTGGGTCGCCAATATTGAAACTTTGAGAAGCACTGCTTTACGTCATGGTTGGAGAAAAGGCTTATAGGTTAGATGTCGTCCTGGTCACTTGACATGTTAGGATGCCCATCGTCAATAATCTTCATGTTGTTTCACAGTTCGATGCTAATATTAATTGAAACTGTATTGGTAAATTAAAAGTTCTGGAAGTTACAGGGGATTTATATAGTAAACTGCCTTTATCAAAAATAAGTTTTAAAAAATTGCTTTTTATCCAATATTTTTAAATGAATATCATTTTTTTGAGTGAAAGGAATATAGAATTATAAAATAAATTCTGACAAACACTACAATTAGTAAAATAATTTTAAAAGTTTATAACGGATAAAAAAACAAACAATGTAGACATTAATTCTGATTAAAAAACGTTTAAATCTTTCACAATTTTAATTGAATTTACATCTGTTCCTCAGACAAATTAGATTGATGTATGGGTGTTATAAATTATTATTACAATCAAGCTAGAGGAACGGACATTTTAAACAATCTTTGTAGAGAGAAAGTTAAAGAATATAAAAGGAAAATACTTTAGGGGACACAGTACGATTCAATTGACAAAAATCGGTCAAAAAATCAAATGTATTTTTTCTTAGCCTAAATTATTCTTTATCTACTTTTCTATGACCTTAATAAATTTGAAAGCTCTAAACTTAAAAAACGCAGAATTATGATAGCTTTTACATTCGTTTTTATTCACATCCCTATGACAAATCAAAACTTTAAACTTACTTATCTCAGAAAGATAAAATAACTAGTTTGTCTTCATTTAAAATGCTAAGGCTTTTTTTAAAATTGTGTTTAATGCTTTGAATTTTTTTTACTTATTGCTAATAGCACATGTAACAAAATTTGGTATCCATTTCTGAATCAAAGCAATACTTATTTTTTTTAAAAAACAATTGAACTCAGAATTTATACATTTTTTAAGGAATTTTCAATAAGAATTCATAAAAAGAAGTATTGTACGAATACCAATCTTGTTATCGCAAAACCCATACCAACTTTTGTTATACATAGTTTGACGTACTTGTAAATCAAATTTGTTCCTTGTATGTAAATTTTTGTAGGAGGAGTAGCGTTTTAAAATCATTTCATAAATTTTAATTTTTTTCCTGAAAAAATTAAATGGCTAGCTTTTTATGAAATTTTGAGTACAAATTATGCTTTAGATAGTATAAAAACATAAGAGGCAACCAAAAAAAATTTGAAAATCCTTAAATTAAAAATTTTTGCGTAAATCGTACCATGTCTCCTTAATAATAATAATAATAATAATAATAATATAATATATAATAATAATAATAATAATATAATATATAATAATAATAATAATAATAATAATAATAATAAAGCTTGGAGATTCCTAGAAAAGTTCTGTCATAAATTAAAATAGCGGAATTCGTTACTTTAAGAAAGTAAAATATACTTATTTACTATGTAGAATATATAAAATTAGTTTTTTTAAAATATATTTTATAAGAAGATAACATTTGAAACTCTGAAGATTTATTTTATTCTTCACTAAGAGACCAGATGTTTCTATTTTGCATTGCGCAGATAAATGGCCGTATCGGGGAAAATCCAGGCCATTCAAATAACCATTTACCGTAGAATCAATATAACACTCCTGTGGGATAGACGGAGGTCAATAAGTTTCCACGAGCCTTCTTTGTGCACATGGCACAAAGAAATCAATTAAAAGTCGAAGAACCATTTCGTTGATTAAACTCCGAATCAGATTAAAGGAGCAAGGTCTTTCACCATCTAATGAGCTTTCTGCTAATCATTGGAAAACTATTTCATTTATTTGATGACAAAATGAGATAAATAAGTGGTTGAGGATTATCTCAAACATTAACCATTTGTTGTAGAATGTGCAAACCTCTAGAAAAATACAACACTACACTTCATTGCTAGGAGAGAAATAAGATATCGTTCCAAGATAAGTATCATTTGCAGAGGAAATTTTTTCCTTAAAAAAACCCCTCACCTTACAGGAATCTGTGTATAAATCTATGATTTAGTGAAATATTGAAAACTAATTTTGAAAATAAGATGAATTATTGTAAAATGTTTGAAGTAATAAGCAGAACTTTAAGACTAATGTATCATTACGATCTTATTGTAGAGAAATAATATATTTGCAAAATTTCAATGACAACGGATGAGAAAAAAATATTTTATTACATAAAATATATTAAAAACAAAATAAGCTATATGAAATATATTTTAATTATTAAAATGTATGTAACAGATTAAGGCCCCGTGGTCGAGTGGTAGCGTATTGCGCGTCCACATCATAGGTTCGAGTTCTATTCCCTTGCTGGGAAAAGTCGACTCAGCCTTTCATCCCTACTGCAATAGGTCGATAAATGAGTACCAAGCTTGCTTGGGGACTTAAACACTGGGGGTCTCACTTCAGACTGACCACCTGATCGGGACATTTGCTACTGCACCTCAGCGCCCAATGGTCACGTATACTGGGATGGGCACAGTAGGCCCTAGCCCTGATGGGCTGTTGCGCCACTGAGTTCGAGTTTCAGTATGTAGCATATTAAACACGGAAATATCTTACAGAAGAGCATGAAATAAAAGTTATATTTACATAGTTGATTTTTTAAAAATCTTTAATATATATATATGTATCGTAACTTTATCTCTTAGAATTTAAAACCTCAGCTTATTTTAATTATATAATTTATGTAATTCTCATGTACGATCTCTTTCCACCAATCCCAAGATCTCTCCTTGGAAGTCAGGTGACTTTTGGAATTTCCGATCTTGTGTTTCATATAAAAACCAAAATTCTCTGGAAAATTCACCCGTTTCGAGTCCTCGTAATGTGAAACGCGATGGTATCTGGATTATTATTTAAAAAGGATGTTTCATCAATACAAATCTATTCATATAAACAAGCTAAATATGATAATCGGTAAAGAAATCCTTACCACACTCCAGCACGACACACACATTATACACTGCTGGCCACCGTAAATGCAACACCCTGAAGGAAGCTTGCAAATAACATGAAATTTACAACATGCATTAGCGGAGGTGAGATATGCAAATGATTAGAATTTCAGCACAGACACACATCACGCACGCCTGTAGCGCCATCTCAAAGCGCTATTTAATGCTTGTAGATTTCGACGATTTCAAGTTCGGCAAATGTGTTTTTCTTGTGGTTTTTCAGAAAACGATCAGTTATGTTTCATAGAAAACAGCAATCAGCTTTTGATCAAGTATGCGACTTCGACAGAGGAAGGATAGTGGCCTACCGAGATTGTGGATTACCCTTCAGGGAAATCGGTAGTCGTGTTGGACGAAACCAAATAACTGCAATGGGGATATGTGACCGTTGGATGCAGGAGGGTACGACGGACCAACGTGGTCGATCGCATCAACCTCAGTGCTCCACTTCACGTGAAGACAGGCAAATTGTGCGCATGGCAGTGACGGATCACTCAGTCACATCTCGAACCTTAGCACAGCACATTGAGTTTGTAACGCATCATTCAGTGTCAGGGCGTACCATTCGATGCCATTTACAGCAGAGTGGTCTGTCCGCAAGACGTCCATTGCATGGTCTACCCTTGACGCAGAACTACAGATGTCTTCGCCGCCAATGGTGCGATGAAAGAAGGTTGTGGGTGGCAGAATGGAATGAAGTTGTTATTACTGACGAGTCACGCATCTCTCTGCAACACCATGATGGTCAGATTCGAACTTGGAGACACAGTGGAGAGAGGTTGCTGAACAGCTGCGTTATGCACCGTCACACTGGTCCTGCACCGGGTATTATGGCATGGGCCAGTATTGGATATCATTCTCGCACTCCTCTAGTACGCATTGCCGGTACTTTAAATAACCAGCGCTACATCTCCGAGGTGTTGGAG
>BMAV01016244.1:62358-85911 GCA_019973955.1 Trichonephila inaurata madagascariensis | reverse complement strand
CCGCAAAGGTGCGATGCACGAAGGATGTGTGCGGAAGTGGAATGAAGTTGTCTTTACTGACGAGTCTCGCATCTGTCTGCAACACCACGATGGTCGGAAACGAGTGTGGAGACACCGTAGAGAGAGGATGCTGAACATCTGCGTTATGCACCGTCACACTGGTCCTGCACTGGGTATTATGACATGGGGCGTTATTTGATATCACTCTCGCACACTCCACTTGTACGCATTTCCGGTACTTTAAACAGCCAGCACTACATCTCCGAGATTTTGGAGCCAGTTGTCCTTCCTTACCTTCAGGGCTTGGCCGCAGCCGAATTTCAACAGGATAATGCGCGATCACACGTGGCACGCATTGTCCAAAGGTTCTTCGTCAATCACCAGATTGAATTGCTTCCCTGGCCAGCTCGCTCTCCGGATCTTTCACCGGTAGAAAACATGTGGTCCATTGTTGCTCAATGATTGACCCATATTACACCCCCCAGCGGCCACACCAGATCATGTTTGGCAACGCGTGGAAGCTGCTTGGTCTGCTGTACCCCAAGAACACATCCAAAGTCTCTTTGAATCAATGCCGAGGCGTGTGGCAATGGTTATCTCCAACAATTGCGGCTACTGTGACTATTGATTCTGGCAATAACCACACTTCACAGAAGTTTATACATTTAATCATTTGATACTTGGTCAACATGTTATCTACAAAATAAATTTTGCTGTGCTATGTCTTGTCTTTCTTCGTGTTGCATTTACGGTGGCCAGCAGTTTATATTATATATATATATATGTGTGTGTGTGTAAAACTTCCCTTTAATTTCATTCTGAATAACTTTCTTAATTTTTAATTGTCCTCTCCTTCAGGACTAGTGCATAAATATTTATTGCTTGCTTACCTGACGCATTTAATATAATCGTATATTGAAATTTAGAAACTTGCATTTTTCAAAGCAAGATTACAGCATAAATTATCGAACGATAGCTTTCCAACTCCGTAAGAGGAAATTACGAGGATTTCTGATTCATATAAATATCAAAGACTCTATAATCTCCTTTTGCTGTCGTGTGTAACTAGATGCTGCCTGTTTCATGTCTTCTTGTCGGCTTCCTGTAATGTCGGAGTGAGTAAGTGAGTGAATATTATCGGCGCACTGTTCAGCTACACGAAAACTTTTGGCGACGGACCACGTAATTTCTAACCGTGGTCAAGTGACGTGGACGACAACTGAGATGGTACCTAACTCGCCTAACTACCATACCACACCAACAGGGGGACATTTCAGCTTTCGACAGATTTAACATGCACCGCTGCCCTACACACCGGGTCTTTAGTGGTACTGGGCTCGAACTCATGACATGCCTGCCATGATCCGATGCCTTGACCACTGGGCTACCGTAGCCCCCCTGTTATGTCAGAACGCTAGGTGTTAATCGTATAAATGTCTTAAAGAAAAAAGAAAAATATCCTACTACCAATCATATACCCTTTATTAAACAACTGGCATTTGATCACTTAAAAATATATAAATAACACACATACACACATATATATAGCAATAAATAAATTAAAAAGAAGACTAATAAGTCCTAAAACATCTTCAGATCAAACCAAAAAATCCATGAACATGGAACCATTACAAACCAAAAACGAGAAATATAGCTAGAGTGGAAAAAACTATTATGATTTTTCAAGCTGTCACTGACTTAGGACAGTGAGACAGGGTAAAACAGTGTTTTGTGAGATCTCAACCTTCCCCTACAGCGGAAATTTTCGACATAATAGCACATGAGATAATCCAAGGCAAAGGCCCAAACCCACGTGTGTGAATATAAATTAATAGCAATAGAATAGAATTGGAATAATAAATTACTATAGAAATCCGGGAGAAATAGACAAATATAAATATGTATAAACAAAAAATCTTTGCAAGAGAGGTTAAACATGATTGTGTGACCATAATTAATAATAATGAAAAGGAGCGAAGAAACTAAAATCTTACCTGATGTATACGGATCCCAAAAGTGCAATGACTCGATGCACAGACAAAAACTGCATAACTAAGAATAAGGGCTTTAGTTATATGTTTTTAGAAACTAAACTTAAAAGAATATATGAAGAAAATTAAATACTATAAAATAAATAGAAATGAATATATTAAATATAATAATTAAATAGCTATAATTTTGAAGACAAATATTTATTTATAAAATTAGCTGGATAGTTATAGTCTAAAAAATTTTGAAAGAATTTTTTATAATTATTATTTCTTAGAACTTCTTCAGATACTAAATCATTGTTTCTTTTTATGTAATTTAGAATAATATTTCTAAAAATTGAAATGTGTGAAGGGTACTATCCCAATATATGGCATTTTTATAACATTAAAATCAAAAGCGTCTCTTTTATCAAAAATATTACTTATTAGAATATTATTTTCAACTTTTAATTGCTATAGGAATATATTATATATATATATTATTTAGCTTAACTTCGCTTTTATCTTTTATAAATAAAGGGGAAACGCATCTCACACATTCAATTACTCACTCACCACGGGAACTCCGGAAATTAGATAAGCCTGTTTCTTGCAGAGTAGAGTTCCGCTAACAACTGGTTTTGCGAAAATTGAATCCTGTGAGGAGGATCAAGTGGTTCATGGGCGTTATATATAAATGTTCCCGTTGATGAAATATTGCACATAGAAACTTGAAATTAGGTAAGATGTTTCATTTTTTTAGAACAAAACTGATAAGAACGAGTTTTACGGAAATAAACTTTCAAGGATGGTTAATTAAGAAAAATTCAGAAAATGTCCGTATTTGAACAATTAGACGTAAAGACAGGAAATTTGGTGAGAGTATTTCTTTCGTTGATCAGGGATGTGCTAAAAATGGGTTTTATTTTAATCAATTCAAAATATTTTCTTGCAATGAGTTAAGGTGGCTGCCTGCCTTTAAAATGTCGTTTTACGTCTACATAAGGCATTTTTTTTATTTCAAAATCTTATAATTTGAACATTTTTCTTCCCAAAACATTTTCTTTTTCCTTTAGGCGAAATAGAAATAAAGTTATAGTGATTTTAAAAAACATCACTCTATGCAAAAGGTCAATAAGTTAAAACTTTAAAAGAGTTTTTTTTCAAAATTATGTTTTCGAAAGAAACCCTTTACAGATACATGGTATCTAAAGAACCAAACCAGATAACGTTTGAAATTTTTTGGAAATGTCTTTTATACTATTTTTCAAAAAGTGGACTATAAGGTTTGATGTAGGTTAAATATTTTTTTCATTTAGGGTAGAAAGAAAAAACTATAAAAACAAATATAAAGAAAAAGACTTAAAAAATATCAAAATTTTTATATTATTATGTATAATGGTCTTTAATTGTTTTGAATTTTAATATTTCTCTTAAATTTTGGTTTATTTTGAAAAACATCGTAATATGTATTTTGTGTATAAAGAAAATTAAGATAATTGTATTAGAAATCTTTATACAGTTTTATAAGTTTTAGTAAATTTTGGTAAAATTTCCTTGAAAACAACCATTTTTTCTAAAAGTACAACATTTATTTAAAAATTTTTATGTATTTACATTTTTTTTTTATTTTTCTTCCTAAAAACATTCAATTTGTTCCAAAAATTTTTTTTTATAAAAAAAAATATCCGAAGGTAGGCTGTCCGAAGGTAGGCACCTTAAAGGGTGTTATTGTTAAAAATTCACGTTCTGAAATATTAGAATGGCAGAATTGAAATTTGATGTCTCTTTCGTGGGTTTAGAATCCACTAAGAGCCGTTTTTATAGAAATCGAAATCCAGGAAGTTACGAGGCATTCTGATAAAAAAAAATACCGTTTTTGATTTATCAGAGTCCGACAAACTTAAAATTTGTGCAGCTTGTTTATTTGTTGAGTAGAGATCTTTTAAAAAAAGAATTCATGGAATAAATCGGGATTGGGTTATGAGGGGTGAAGCATAACTATATTTCCGTTTTCCCCACAATCATTTATAAATAATAGGTGAGGGATTTAAGTACGAATATCTCTCTCTCTCTCTATCTTTATATATAAAAATTAAGTGTCACGGTGTTTGACCACGATGAACTCCGAATCTACACAACCGATTTTAATATAATTTTGCGTATTGTGTGTCATTTTGTCCAACTTAAAATATAGGATAGTTTTTATCTCAATTAATGATGTCATAATTTTTTTATTTCCGGAAATGTTAAGGATCCGAAAAAAGGGAAAAATTCACAAAATGTTGCAAAGCACGCGTGTCGTTGGAAGCTCATTTTTTTGACGAAATTGCACGAAAAGTGAATGCCCAACGTATTTCGGGGTGTGGAATACGATTTTTGAATCGGTTTCCAAAAATATCCATAACTTTGTCAGATAATGCCGGACGACCATATTTTAGACACATCGTGGCAGGGGCTTATCTTAAGCATAGGACCAAATTCGGAATATTTTTCAGATATCAAAGTACTCAGGCATTTGTATTATATTCTGGCTTCCCTATCCTTTAGAGAGGCAGTTATTTTATCATACTACTCATTTTTATCCGAGTTGACACATTTTTTTCATATATAAAATGTGATTCGCATTTTTTCTCCTATACCGTAATATTAAATGAGCTATCCATTTATGATTAAAAGGAAAATCTAATTATTTATGAAATATTTTGAAATTTTAAAAAACACTACATTATAAACAAATACACGAGTTACAATGTCATAAATTCTTATAAAAATTGAGGCATTTTTTTCTGTCCAAAAATGTGCTCTGCGTTAAGTTCTCGCTCATGCAAAGACGGCGAAAACAGCCTTTAACTGCATTGAATAGCTTAGAATAATATTAAATCAACGTATTAAAAAAAGCCACAGCAACGCGTGGCCGGGTCAGCTAATATATATATATATATATATATATATATATATATATATATATATATAGGTCAATTCTCTACTAACAAGAGATCACATTCAAACAATAAACTCGACAAACACATAGACAGCAGGAAAATATATATATACAAGTTTAATTTTTCTTTATTTCATTTTTTATCTAGTTTTTAGTAAAACATCAGAGAAAAGTGCTTTAAATAATTCATACTTGAGGTTTCTGTTACTTTACATTTACATTATAGTGAAAATATGTTTCTTATATACTTTACGTTTAAAAATTTTCCAAATATATGTACAATACGGTAAATCATTACGTGAATAAAATCATCTTTTATATTGACTACTTGACAAAGGAACTTTTTTAAAATAGCTTTTTCAGCATACAGTAAAATCTAAATAGTTTCTTTCCATTTTAAAATGTGAAAATCAAAATTTAATACTGCACCCCTGTTTTTTGCAAATTCTAATGTTGCAATAATGCATTAAAAAATTGCATCCTGCAAATGTTTTGTAATGGAACAGAAATAATATTTTGCTAACTTATATATATATATATATATATATATATATAAAGTAAAATAAAAGTGAAGAAGTACTAGAATCTACAGTGCTAAGGCAGGAAGAAATTGGAATTCACCAGACACAACAAAAGTAGATAAAAAAAAAAGTATTTGGACTAAACTGGAGACCTATTATAATTTCTAAAGCTGTCGCTGAATTAGGCCAGTGAATTAGGGTTAGGAATGCTTTATGGATCCACCTTCCCCGTACAGCAGAAACTTTCGACATAATAGGGAAAAAAACCAAGTTGAAAAGTTAAGCCTAATACAACACGTGGAAGAAAAACTGCTAATATATTAAAATGAAGCTAAGAAAAGAGAACAATAATGAATGTCTCAAAGAGAGGAATAATAATAATAATAAATAAATAAATAAAAACCCACTTACGTGTAAAATAATTACTGGAGATCGAAAATTCAACCTTCCACTATAAGCTCCCAACGCAAAATGGCGTAAAATGACGAATGCTATTGAGACGACTATTCGAGAAGGAAAAATCGTGGAACCCCTGGAACCCCTTCGATATATATATAATTTAGACTTTAATATAACATGTGATTTTCTATTCAATGGAGCATTGTCAATATCGTTTTTATAAATTATCAATGTAAACATTTAGATGTATACAGTACACTTTGAATTAGGGCTTATGTGCTAAATACCTGAAATGCTTTATGCGCTATCAAAATGCACGTCAATTTTTAACAGATTAAATTATTTTTCCAATAGTCCGACCTTTCAGAAATTCTCATCTGAGAGAAATATGACCTGTGATATAAATAATTTAAACGTATAACGATTATAAACTTATATAAAGTCTTCGACGTCTCCAGAACTTTTAATTACATCTCCTATTCTGCACATTTCCACCGTATATGAAGTTTCATGTAGACAAGTGCTAGTCTGCTTCATGCTTAAGTATTTGATAACTTTACATTAGATAGATAAGTAACATTTACTATCGTGTGTATGTAATAAATTAAATTCCTAAAAATGTGTTCAATGTTAAAATAGAGGAACTACTAAAACGGGAAAATTATGTGATGTTAAACGGAAGTAATCATATACTCTAAAGTTTATGATTCACGACCGGCACTGCTTCTGTCTAGACTTAGTTTCGAGTTCTTAGCCCAATGAAAACCGCCAAGTGGAAGACATTACAGGTATCGAAATTAAATGCCGTTGCATAACCAGTTCAAGAAGGTAATCATGTTAAAAAGTAGGTGAACAATTATTTAAATTATGTCCGTAAGGCAACAGTTTTGGTCAAAATTCGAAGTTACACTAACAATGGTTAATAACATATTGAATGCCGTGTAACAGAAATAATTAACTTACTCGGACAGATGCAAAGTATTACTGATAAGAAGAATTCAATATCATTTTAAGTTTTAAAGAAAAATAAAAGTATCTTTCAAAAAATTATTTTGTTGCCACCCCCTTTTCCCATACTACAAGAGTTTAAATTAAGTTTCTTCCAAAAACGTACATAATTTTCACCATATAAACACATTTTTACTTTTTAAAAAACTCATACAAATCGTATTCAATAGTTATGGCTTATATGCAGAACACTCATACTTCTGGTTCTTATGTAACATGAAAATTGCCTTCCATTACTTCCAATTTTTTTCCATTAATCAAAATGTACCATTCTCAGATGCAAGAAATCTTATACGAGGAGTGACCTACAAAAAATAAATAAATAAAATAATAAAAAAACGAATCTGGTTCTATAAATCATTGTACTTGCAGAATCAGTTCTCTATGATAGTATAACCTTCAAAGCAGCCCATTTCAGCATTCAGAAACTTCTGCAATTGGTACTGCCATTGTTGATAACAAATCTGGAACGAGGATTTTGAAAGGCCCTTCTGGAGACTTTCCGTTTTTGTCTGAACCTCTTCAAATGAAGTAAAATTGGTTCTCCTTATGCAAGATTTTACTATAGGGAATAAAAAAAGTCACATGGGACCAAACCATGTGAATACGAAGGATGCCTTATCACAGTAAAGTTTTTGCTGGTCAGAAATTTCTTGATAGATTAACCCTGTGAGCGGGTGCATTGTCTTGGATTCAACAGTCATCCATCACTGCACACAAGTCAGGCCCTTTTTTCTGATTTTTTCACAAACTCTTTTTAGTACTTCAATGTAGTATTGTTGACTAAAACACTGACCCACTCATATCACGAATTTTGGCAAGGTTTTGTTTTCTAATAGCTGACGTTGGATGCCCAGCAGGTGCATCATCTTTCACACTGACCTTTCCGCATTTAAACCACTTATACCATTCAAACATATTTGCTCGAGACAAAGACTCATCTCCATAAACCTCGGTGAGTGTATTTGAAATATGTTCGTGGTTTATTTCTTAAATTTCAAAAGAAACTTGATGTTGATTCGACATTTTCTTGGCAGAATGCAGTTGCATGTGTTCACTCAATGACGCAGTGCTTCCAATGGGCGTTATTGATTAAAACGAAACTTACTACATGGATAGAAGAAGTATGTGGATTGACGTTACGAAAGCAGTTGTTGCCAACTCCACGCTTTTTTTAAGCTACACACGTAGTCTCGTTTTTTTGCGTCACACCTTGTATAAATGTCACGAAAAAACGTCCGAAAAAATGTCCAATCATTCCGTATAGTAAAATAGTAATAGAAAGAAAACTGTTAACTAATATATTAGCAATGAAAACAAAATCAATTTAATGGATTTCCCCTTAAGGTATCCGACTACGTTCGGAACCATGATTTTAAAAAAGCGCATAAATATGGATAATTTTATAATGATATTTAGTTTTACTTAGATTAGAATATATGTATAAAGTGGTTTTAAGGACATTTTGACAAAAAAAATGTTTAAATACAATATTTTGCCAAAAATTAACTTAGAAATAATCTCTTTTCAAAATGTTCTCCTTTTGTGTGAAATTTCTTCTATTATAATAATATTTTGCCTATATATAGCTCACACCTCTGTACAAAGACTCAACTAGAATTTTTGAAAAATTCTCATTATTTTCAGAGTTACCACCCATTGAAATAATTATTGGTGTTTTTTTCTTAAAATTGCTCCCCTCTGTTGTCGTACAATATGGATAAACCCACTTCTAAGTTATATAGTTCAAAAATTCTAGTTGAGCCTCTGTAGAGAGGTCTGAGCTATATACAAGCAAAATATTATTATAATAGAAGCATTTTTTCCAAAAGGTGATCATTTTGAAAAAATATTATCCTAAGTTTATTTTTTGACAAAATATTGTATTTAATTCTTTTTTTTTCTTTTTTTTTTTTTCAAAAAATTCTTAAGACAATTTTATTCATGTATTCTAATCTAAGTAACACTAAATATCATGAAAATTATCCATTTATGCGCTGTTGAAAATCACGGTTCCGAACGTAGTCGGATATCTTAAAGAATTCATTCTTTAACGAAATCATCATCAATTTACTTAAGGTAATTGTTGAGAAAAATGCACGATGAAATAAATATATTTTTAATATGTCCAATCTTGCTCGTTTTATTAACAAAGAGAAACTTAATAAATATAAATATGCGTTTTCTTAAATACACATACTACTATCAGTAATTGTATTTGAACTGCATTTGAGATTATTCAGTGTGTTTCAGTATTGTTTTATGTTATTTATGTATGCAAATGTATTTGTGTCACTCGATTCTATTTGCATTTATTTTATCTGCTTATTCGAATAAAGTGGCATCAAAGTACTTTGAAACCTAGGTATGTTATTCGATTCTCGGAATGAAGATAAATCTGTTTAGATTAAATTCTTGTGTTTGTAACAATTTGATACCTTGAATGTTGCCCCATTCAATGTTTTTCTTTTCATCTTTCAATTGTAATAACTGCGAGTATGTTTCAGTGTGTTGCATCTGCTTAGTAGTATTTTGTAAGGAATATTTGAATAAATAACTTAAAATATTTTCATATGCATTGGAAACCTTTTGCTTACTGATGCTCTCAAATTCTTCAGTTTAAAATTATATCTCAACATCATGCATAGAGATTTTTTAAAAAATTTAATTATGCTTAAAAATTTCCATAGAGGAAAAAATAAATGATTAAAGTTATAGACACATACACAGAAATAGAACTCTTAATTTCCGACGACGTTTTGAATTTTAGAAACATAATTTAGATAGCTTTTTTTTTCCTTCACATTATTATGTACGTTGCTCTAATATAAAACACATGTGTTAGAAGATTTTAAATAATTGTTCAAATTATGTTAAACATAAAGGAAGAACAATTGTACGCGTTCAGTTCTTATCATTTATAATATTTCACATACAATCCAAGAAAAGAAATTATAATAACACAACACTGAATAAGCCCGGGTCTAAAAAATAAAACAACACAACAACACCTTAACATTTTAAGATATTTCTTGACAATTTTGGGCCCTTGAAGCTTGGAAGTCCTGTATTATTGATATCATTGATACGGCAGTAGCTACGCCCGCGCATATGATGAAAGATTGGTTCTCACAGATATGTAGAGCGGAAAGCAGAGCACATACAATTTTCTCCAAACAATTAAAACTGAACTCACAAACTACACGCAAGTGGATTCAGAAAAATCATTGTATGACAAATAATTGAAAGAAAGAGATAACCTTTGATTTATACCTCGGTTCAGAAGTGAAAGAGATAGATAGAGAGAAAGTGATTTAACTTTTTCTCATAGCTTTGTAGATTGTTGTAGAGTATCATTGAGAATTACTCCACGTGACACATTTTGCACTCGTGCGTTAGGTTGCCGACACCTTTCTTAATGCATGCTGCAGTTTATTGTAACTCTTTCTAATACAAAACAGTGTGTTACAGCGCAATAGGATTACATTAATTTTACAAATGAGGCAAAAAATACAAACATAAAATGTGTTAAACTCAACGATTATTTTCAGTAGACCTGATCTATTAAGAATGTTTACATTACAACCAAACGACACTGAGGTAAGATTAAATGCTCAAGGACGTCGACATGATAGAAAATACAGACTAGCCCTCTGTGTAAATTTGGCAGTCCGCTGTATTTTTTGACCTCCATCATACAATAATGGACAAAAAAATTAGCGCACCAAGATGAAAACGTCATAATGAAACAAAATTTTACATACGTAATGCCTACTTTGATATAAGTAAATTATTAGAAAATTAAAGAAAAATGATCATTCATTTCAGAGAAAAAGGCAAAAGAACGGATGATTTAATATCCCGTTGAACCCTCTCTCTATATATATAGCGCGAATGCACGATGCAGTACGATCGGGCA
Source organism: Trichonephila inaurata madagascariensis (assembly GCA_019973955.1). Lineage (NCBI taxonomy): Eukaryota > Metazoa > Arthropoda > Arachnida > Araneae > Nephilidae > Trichonephila > Trichonephila inaurata. Next base: position 75,150 of record BMAV01016244.1, on the reverse strand, counting down.
TTGAGACATACAAGTTTTGTATGATGTCTTGAGACATTTCGTTTCATATTTGCTGTAACCTTGTCTGTAGTTCATTCAAACTCGTGGGATGCCCAATTCGCCGTCCTTAATGATCCCAGATATGCTCAATTGGAGAACTATCTGGAGATCGGGCAGGCCAAAGAAAGGTAGTAACAATGCGGAAACAGTCGTGTGGCATCCTTGTCGTGTGAGGTCGAGCATTGTCTTGTTGAAAAATGGCTCCTGAGAGCATTTGTATGAGTGGCAACACATGTGGTTGCAGAATGTCATGGACATACCACTGGGCTATCACGGTGCCACGGACCAATACTAGGGGTAACTGTGTATTGTAAGCAATGGCACCCCATACCATCACACCATCTGTGGGAACGGTGTGTCGCTATAAAGCAAATGCAGGATTGAAACGTTCACCACGGGGTCTATCCAACAGGATTGTCATTAATACTGAGTTTGAATCTGGATTCGTTGCTAAAGACGACCTGGTTCCATTCCGCTGCAGTCCAGTTTCCTCGTGCGCGACACCACTCCAAACGGAGGAGTCGATGGGTGGGCGTCAAGGGCAACACACGTGATGGGCACCGTGATCCCAAATTTCCTTCAGCCAGGCGCCTTCGTATGGTTCGAGAAGACACAGAGCCCTACTGGCCCCTACTGAAGGTGCTACCTGTACCTGGAATGTGACCGATGAAGCAGTTGGCTGTATGCGTGCATTTCTTACGAAGTGGCGGTCTCCTCGACGACTGGTCTATCGAGGGAATCCTGAGCCTGGTATTAGTGTAAATGACATCTATCGGGTCCACTGGTCCCAACATTTCCTTACAACGCAATCAGAGTGGCCTATTTGACGAGCTACTAGCCTAAATGACCACCTAACTTCCATCATGCCGATGATTCTCCCCCTCTCAAACTGCGACAGCTGCTTATATCGTCTTCGAAAACGGTGTAATGACATTCCTACATCAGCTCTTGCTTTGTAAGCGATTCAGCACACTCAAACAAGGTTTGGTTACCTGTTTTATACTCCACTAGGAACGACGTTAAACGCCATCTACCTTCTATACGTAATGCGCAGCCATGCTGCATTTCTATATATATAATCATTTGCATATCTCTCTGACATGTACCTTCATGCCAAGTTTCACTAAGATCCCTCAATTATTTCTTGGTGCGCTAATTTTTTGTCCATGAGTGTAAATATGGACATGTGCACCATACTGCAAAAATTTATTCTGGGCGACGGTGACGTTGCTGCAATTTGGGACATCACAAATGCTGTCAACATGACCCTTTTTTTGGTGACTGTAAAGGCTTAACCACCCTCCCCTACTCAAAAAGTAAGGGTTGACGAAGAATATTGCAAAAAAATAGTATCACAACAAGGAGTTTGAAATGTACTACTACTACCAGATCTAGGAGTAGAACATTTCAAATAACCAGCTACCAGATCTAGGAGTAGTACGTATTCACTCGAAGATTCAAGTAAAAGAATATGTGAGCCTTTTTAGTCCACAGAATACCCAACAGTGCCTACCTTTTGCATAAGAAAATCATGCGATAATGTTTGATAAATTTAAGGGTTCACGTTAAATAGCTGAATGAGACTTTTAATTGTGTATGGGAAACAAAGCCTAAAATTCTTCGCATTACTTGCCAAATGGTCATACTGATCATATTTACAGCAAAAGAAACCGTTTTTACTTTAACAACATAAGGTGGTAATTGGCTTGTTGCTTTTACGACCACCGTAGCCTCTTCTTCCACACATGTTAAGTCCACTATATATCTTCTGCATGGTTAAAATACAAGTTCTGTGGTTCTTTTAAATTGTTTTTCATCGTTGCGTGGATTCCATTCATCTTCAGTGTCATTTCTGTAACCGACTAATGATTTAATAGTAATAGCAGAGCTCTCATTCTGGAAGAACTTTCTTAACAGACTGTGCAGGACACAAGGGTGGGTTTCGGAGGAGAAAAATGCTCCCATATATCAAAATATGCCAATTTTTTTTTTCTTAATTGTAAGCTCTTCCCATAAATTTAATCTATGTAAGTCGTTGTTAACAGAACTTTGGTTGCCGAGGTCAGTATTGCGAACTTAAAACCACTACTTGTAAAATGCAGTCCACTTTTTACGAACTTGTTATTTGTATCAGTTGTGCAAATGGCTGTGCTGTCTATTGGCTGCTACTTACATTTTTTTTTCGTGTCTTAAAAGCCCAGTACAGCTCTCTGAATTTGAGTAGTCTGATTTCGACAATCCTCTACATTTATGTGCTAGCTAAATAATTTTAGTAAATATAAACGCATGTAATGTTTTATGTCCAAACCTATTCGCTATCTATTCCATTCTGGAAATATTTTAAATATTTTTTTTTCTAAATCTCATTCTCATGTCTCGGTTTTTAAAAATCGCAGAGTGAGAAGAAATGTCTTCAAATAGAAACAGACGTTTGTAAAAATTGCAGTGCGACGCGACTAAGACTATAGAAACAAAATTTAGAATTTCGAAATTCTGAATAGAAGCCAGAAAAACATGTTGATGGAAGTATGAAAAATATTTTTAAGCGGAGATACAACAAATAGTAAGTATGAATATGTTTTATACGCTTAAGTCAAAAATATTCTCATATAAATAATTTAAGTAACATCTATGCACTAGATAAATTTAAATGTATGTAAATAAAGCAATACATTATACTAAAAAAAGAAACAAACTTCGTTCATATACTATATGAATTTATTACTATTTTGTTATACCATCTATATATTTCTCTGAAATGCTCTGTAATAATTTAAAAAAAAAAAAAAGCCACAAATCCTTAAAATATTGACTTTTGCATATGAGTTGAAGAAAAAAGCTAAATAAAATGAATATGAACGAAAACCTAATTAGAAAGTTAATAAAGAGGCTATTAATAATTCTGCAGCTAAAGCTTTCTTTACAGAATTTACTACCGTTTGCTAATGCAAACATTTTGACAACTCTGATGGCAAATTAAGAGCCATTTATTTAGCCATAGAGCAGTGTGAAAAGTAAAAAATCATCTTTTTACTGATTACAGTGTGACAAAAATACAAGTTTAATAACTCTTAATCACTATGAATGTAAGATTTCCACAATCTTCTAGGAGAAAATAGATAAAATATTGAATATAAAGAATTGCATTGCATAGGGTCCTAAGTCATTGTGAAATACATGGAAATAAGTGAGAAAGTGAGTGAGTGAATACTAACGTCACACTGTTCAAATATACCAGTGCTTTTGGCGACGGAACTGGTAATTTTGAACCATGGTCAAGTGACAATGGTAGCACCTGAACTGTCCTCAAACTCTCTCCTGAATACCACACTACACCAAAGAGAGAACTTCTGAGATATCGACAGATTTAATGTGCACATCACTTCCCTACACGGCGACATGGAAATAAGAGGGCATACTTGCGGGCCAAGAGGGAATCCCAAATGATGCAGGCAGATCTTCTTTTGTCTTTCGGGTATATAAAGCGCTTTATACCCAACACCTTTAAATCCAAAGTTTCCAGTCTGTTCATTGAGGAGGGCTTCAGGGAAGAAAATGACCTTTTTTCTGAAGACTTCATCAATAATATCTGGTTCCTTGCCTAGAACAGTCGACGTGGCCTGTTTTAGATTTGTTACTGGACATGACTGATTGCATAATTTATTTGTATAGTACCAGAATGGCAGATTCAAACTCCTGCCCACTTTGTGACACTTTGGATCCCCTAAAAATAGGCCTTGTTGTTTTGAACTACATTTTATTGAATTTTTTTTAGACTGTGCTTTTAAAGACTTTTTTCTTCTTTTTTTTTATCATTATACATTGTATTGCAATGCCCGTCAACTTGCGACTGAAAAGTTTGTTGACGAGCCTAAAAAAATAAAAATGATTTATTTTAAGGACCTCTGTGTTTTCATGAAATTTTAATTTCCCGTTTCTCTAATCATAAAACTATTTTTTTATGGGTTCATCATTAATTCCTGTTCCTAATGTCAAGTTATATTCTTTAATTATAGCTTATTCCAACCTTTTTATAAAGTTTCAAATTTCAAACTTTATATAGAGTTCTTACATTTGTTTGAATTTAAATAAGCTCTCTGTATTTTCTAATCTTTAGACACACTATGAAACGCTAATAAAATTTGAATTTTTATAGAGCATATTTTCCATTCTATTGTATTAATGCAAACTGCAATAATTACTTTTAATTTTGATATGTGAAAATTTAACTTAATTCTGGAAATTGTGTCACTTTTTTTAAAATTTAATTAACCGTCTAAGCGGTCTGCACTTAAAGTCTTGCCATTCTGGAGATGCTTCAAAAATGCACCATACATATTCTTTTGCTTTCAGGTGGGGTTCTCAAAAGCGGTTGAGCCGTATTTTTAAGAATGCGGCTCGGCCGCTTTTGGGAATCCTGCTTGAAGGCAGAAAAAGCATCTCTGGAATGGCGGAATTTTACGTGCAGACCGCTTGGAGGGTTAAATTTGAATATTCATTTAAGAGGAAAAATTAAATGTCACTATAATGTTTTCCATCCCATCTCCATAGACTATTGAGAATTTTGAATTTCTCGATTGAATATTTGATTTTCCTTTTTTATGCTTTCTAACAGAATGTATATTGAGTCACTGAAACTCTAAAACAAAAACAACAAAAAAATGTCTCACCTATTTTCACTCTTGTAATGATTATAAATACCTTTTTTCTAGACCTTGTGCAATCTTTTTAAACAGTACCACTACAATACTTCAACGACATAATCGAGAGAGTTCCTCCAAATTAGACTTAAATTTGCATCAAAACTACAGTACATAATAACTTAATTTCTTTTGCTCATTTGGCAACAGCATATATTTCATGCATATATTTTTCCACTAAAAAGTATTATATAAGCTTAATGGGAGTAAAATCAATTGCGAGACATTAAAAGAGACAGCATTTGTTGATCTTAAGTTGACTTGAAATTTGAATTTTTTGTCAACACTGTAATTAATAATGAATGTGTAATACATAATAAACAAGATACAATTCATCTGGAAAAATTAAAAATCAGTCTAGTCGGAAAATTTAATCAGTACTAAAACTATAGACAAAGGCAAAGTGGTACTAGTACACATAATATCATCAAATTAGTTCGTCATGTAAAATTGAATTATAATTACTTGATTTTAAACCTCAAAACAAATTACAATGTAATTAAATTATTTCAATGCGTGATTAATTGTTAATAATATAATTTTTATTCAATTTCATATCCTAAATTATTAATAACTTTCAGAGCTCTATTTATTTTTTATGGAGCTGAGAAATTTTTAATTCCAATTCATATTGATAAAAATAATATTTAAATCAAATTTATTTATAAAATAAAATTTTTAACTATTAATTATAATTAAAACTAGCCGTTACCCATCCACTTGTTTGGGTATTTTCTGATGATGTGTATGACTATATGTTGTTTTTCTGTTTAAGATGTACTGATGTCTAACCCTAATGGCATTTAAGAGTATTCTGTTATTTGAAAAAATCAGGATTTGTATATCTAAAATAGAACTATATTTATGTCATGAACGAGTTGGCGTTCGAGCATTGATTTCAGCAAAAGTGTTTCTATGCAAGTCACTACCTAAGAAAAGAAACATGTCAGCTAAATATTTACATTGTAAGTAAGAGTTCAAACAGTCGATTTTTTTATCAGCATCCCCACGTAACGTCCGTTAAACTAGTTCTTAATGAATCTCTACTCAACAAAAGAAAAGTGTTTGCCAAACTAATATTTTGCCCATAAATCAAAATAAAAACTAAATACTGACAAAATGCAACCTATGACAATAAAGTTCGGTGAATGGTTATGTAACACACATTAACGTAAATGAAATATTAATTGAAGTTACCTTACTGTTCATCGAAATAGCTACCTGCCATAACTGTGCACCGCTCAGATGGTTATACGTGCCCTGGAAACATTGCTAGAAGTCTTCATTTGGGATGGAGTTTAAAAACCTCGTCACATGTATTTCCTTTCAAAGCGAGTTTAAGTCGTTGAAATAGGAAGAAGTTTGAATGATTGATATCTGGCTAGTATATAGGATGTTCAATTTGCTCCAACCCCTTTTTTGTTAGGAACTATTTGACGATATTGCCTGTGTGAGGGCAAGCATTGTCGTGAACAAAAAACCATGAACCCGGGGCGTACTGGTTTCGTATCGTGAGTAGGCGTTTCATGATACGCTCAAAACGTCAGTGTATTTTACAGCATTCATCGTCGTTCCCTTAGGTTGAAATTCTTTGTAGGTAATGCCTTGACAATCAAAAAAAGGAGACACTCACTTCCTCAAAGTTTTCGTGACTGACGGAGGTCACCGGTATTCTGCTACGGAGGTTGTCAGAAACACTGTCCCTACCTTCTGGAAAACGGGTGAAGCACTCGTACACACATTTCATGAACAGTTTTTGATCTTCATAAACACGTACCAGCATCGCTTAAGTTTCTTTTTGGTGCCATGCCAAATTTAAAGCACAATTTTAAATTGATATTTTGTTCGTTCATTTTCTCGTTCTCAGTGAAGAACCAACGCACTAAACAAGCACTTTGTAAAACAAGTCTTACACGGAACACAAAAGATCCTCAACTGAACAAAGACGGAGGCAGATGGTCAACATCTGTCGTTAAAGTATGTGCAGCGTTTTGTTTCACCAGTTTGCCTGATCGGCCTTTCTGACTTCCTTCACCGAATTTTACTGTCACATGTTGTATATTTTTACTAATATAATATTTTACGAATATATAGCTAGCACTTCTTGACCGGGTCTAAACTGAATTTTTTAAAGATGTAATTTCGAAGTGGATTGCATATTTTAGTGTATCAAAGAAGAGAAATTTTAACAAAAAGCACCCGTTATTCTTTCAATTGTTCGTAACACTGAAAATAATGTTATTTTCTTAATCCTACTTGAGATTCTAATGAGAAATATTAGCCATAAGTAATATATGCAAAATATAATTACTGTGGAAGAAAATTTTCATAAAATGAGAATGTTTTGAAAATATATCATTCTTTCTTCACTTTTTTACCAAAAAAATAATAACTTAACAATTTAAACATTTTTTTCTTATTAATCTTAACAGAATTTTATACGTATGTATTCTGATTCAACTTACATTAAATGAAAGAAAATTATTCATTTTTTTACGCTTTTTAAAAATCATGGTTTCGTACGTAGGCAGTCACCTGAAAATTTACGTAACAATGAAAACCAAGTTTTTTCGAAAGTGTCCAGAAATTAGTTGGGCAAAAATAATGATTTATTGCATGTAATTTACAAGGAAAAAATTAAAATACATATTATTTTAAGATAGAGAAATAGTCCAAATTACCCATTATTACCAAGGTTTGATTTGGTTTCCTTTAGTTACTATGCAAATTTCCCATCGGTAAATGAGATCTTACCACAAATTTGTCAGCCTGTTTTGGTCGATCAAATTAATTGTTGCTTAGATTCTTGATTTTAATTGAGGAATGTATATATTAAATGGATAAGTGTGAACTTGATCCTATACAAAACCCCCTGTACTGAAATCTAGCGGTGAAAGATCTGGTGGTCCCGATGGCCACTAAAAAACACATCCATGACCAATTCAAACTGAACTTCAGCATTGAGGTATGATGTAACATCGATGTGGTATTGATAAAGTGCTCCACATCCTGTTGAAAATTGTAAACACCAGAGATTTTTACTTTGATGTTTGGCATAACGGAAATCTGTAGTATGTCCTGTAAATAATTCATTTAAGAGCCGTTCCAGCTAAGAAAATATTCGAAGAACACACTGCACAAAACATTTTTAATTTAGGATTACCCTTTCATGTTCTAGGGTGGCCTGAGGATTTCCCAACCCTAAAATTCTTACATTATTACACCTAATGCCATCTAAGTTTACTTCAAATCAAAATTAAAACTATGTACCTACAAGTATTAAAGAAGTAATTATATTTATTGGAATTTATTTAAATTAAAACAAAGCGAAAAACAAAACATTGTGTGAATGTGAACAAACAATTTTGATGAAATTTACGTAACTATAAAAGCTGGACTGTTGCGAAAAACCGAAATTGGATTGTATTCTTTTCGAGTGATATATGATTTTATCTTTTTATTATCATTCATAAAGTAATTATTTTGTGATTTGTTTGAATTCAAATAAACAGAAAAAGTATTCGTAGTGTGAATGAATGGACATTATTTCCATTGCAATTAAAAGTTATTAGAGCGAAAATGTTGAATTTAAATGTCTAAATAAATTTTGAAAAACAGAAAAACAAACAATACTATTTGTACACTGTTTGTATTTTAACAACTGTGCAAATATTAATTTATTTTAAATAAATCCCCCGTGTATATTTTGTTCTATATAGTGAGTTTTAAGTAAGTATTAAATACGATTGTATTGATTCAACCCACGTCAAAAGACAGAGATAATGTTAATTTTTTTGTTCCATTGTAGTTTCGATACCTAATTCTTTTCGTCCATGAAACATAAACTGTTTATGGCATCAGTTGTTCTCAAATATTATTTAATTAAAAAGAATTCCTATTAAGTTTTATGGTACATTTCTTTTCTTTCCGTATAATGAAGCTATATTTTTTTCTTATTCCATGTAATTCTTAAGTAAAAAATAATTATAATTGATTAAATTTTGTGTTATATGATTTTATCAATTTTCTTTGTATATTGCACAGTTATATTTAAAGTAGGTTTTATATTTCGTATTTAAATTAGTAGTCCATTATATCAATATTTTATTCATTAAAAACCAAATACTGTGTTTTAAAACTTAACGAATTCTTAAGCCCCTTGTAGTGGTAACCGAGAGGTAATTGTCACGGATACTTGGACTTATTATTCTTATTGGCCGGCTTGGTGGCGTAGTTGGTTTGATGCTGGCCTTGTACGCCCATGTTTGCGCATTCGATCCCAGCCCATGTCGGTGGATTTCCATGATGCAAATAATCGACAGCGTCCATGTCGCATGATTATGAGTTATGTTAATGATTTCGAAAGTGCTTTTGGGCTTGGGTGTTCTCGAAAAAATTAAATTCATTTTCCCATTTAACTTCGTCAGGAGCTCAGGTGCTTCTCTGGAGAGGATACAGGGCCTCAAAATTACATTGTGGCAGTTAGTATCCAACTATATGGGGTCACACTGAAAAGTGACAACATCACAGGGGAATGTAATACGTCTGTAATGCTAATTACCAATCCGAAGCATCATTTGAAAGAAAAGAAAACATTCTTATCGGGTCTTAATGTCAATAAAGAGTGCATGTGCATAATAAAGATATTGTAATTCCGCTCGCATCGACTGATACGCATTAAAGTATCCGACTACGTTCGGAACCGTGATTTTAAAAAAGTGTATAAATGTATAATTTTCATGATATTTAATGTCACTTAGATTAGAATACATGTATAAAATCCTTTTAAAGACATTATGACAAAAAAAAATATTTAAATACACTGTTTTGGCCAAAAATTAACTTAGAATAAACTTTATTTCCAAATGTTCTCCTTTTGTAAAAAATGCTTTTTTTTTATTAATATTTTGCCTGTATATAGCTAAGACCTCTGTACAGAGGCTTAACTATGATTTTTAAAAAAATCACGTTATTTTCAGAGTTACAACCTTTGAAATAATTTTTCAAACTTAATCTTAAAATTTCCCCCTTCTGTTTTTGTAAAACATGGATAAACCGACTTCCGAGTTATGCATTTCAAAAATTCTAGTTGAGCCTCTGTACAGAGTTCTGAGCTGAATACAGGCAAAATATTATTATAATAGATGCATTTTTTACAAAAGGAGAACATTTGGAAAAAAGATTATTCTATGTTAATTTGTTGCCAAAATATTGTATTTAAATAGATTTTTTTGTCATATTGTCCTTAAAACAATTTTATACATGAATTCTAATCTAAGTGACTCTAAACATCATGAAAATTATACATTTATGAGCTTTTTTAAAATCATGATTCCGAACGTAGTCGGATACCTTAAATCTGTTATTCTAAAGTTCTTGTGTTAGCATGGAGTGGGATCATTGGAGGGATAAGTGCATGCTCAAGTGTTGGCCGTGACACTTGAATGATGTTTAGAATAACTAGGTTGCCACGCACACACATATCGCCAGTAGTCCCCATGTTACCTTGAAGTGTGAAATTAATAAAAACAATTAACCAATTAAAACCTTGGATAAGTTTAACTGTAAAAATAAAGAACTGTAGCATAAAGTATCATAACAGTTCATATAGTACCATAAATAAGACTGTGTAACGTATATCACATATTTTATACGAAAAATTAATATTGGTACTATGTTTTTTATTTTTTTGTATCTATAGTTTTCATCATCTAAAGCAGAAGTTCCCAAACCTTTTTGTCTCATATACCCCTTGCCATGTTTTTCGGTTTCGGGTAGACCCCTGCTTACCCATTATTAATTTTTTCAAATTTATCAACTTAAATGCCTTTTTCATAGTTGAAGAATTAAATTGCTAACTGAGTGAAGTATAGCGCCTAAGACTTAAGGAGCGCATGTCAATGAATTAAAATTAAAATCAAATTAATACACAAAATAACAGCAACAAACAAATTCTTTTAATGATAGGGATGAATCGGACGCTTCAAAAATAAATTGTCATCATTTAATATCAATCTAGTCCGGTTTCACCCTAAATCTCCTTTGTTAGTAAGTGCCCAGGTTTATTTTCTTTCCCTTTTTTTGTTTTTGTTTTTGCGATTGGCAAACTGAGTGAAACTCCCTCTCACTAGGAAAAGCAATTAAAAACTTTATCACGATATTCCATAATTTTCAACAAATACAGGTATGTGTTTTTAACCCCAAAATTGCTGACATCCGTTTCAAAACTTTACTTTATTATCTTCGTTAGGACCTATTCTGATCAGTTCCTACAGTAATACGACATATTTTTTAAAGTGACTGTATTAAAGCTCTCTCATTAGAATGTCCTGACTGATTGTCTGTGACAAATTGAGAAAATTCGCGACGTCCAATATTATACTTTTCTTAGCTTAATTTTGGAAAGGAATGCTGAAATGATCCTTGTCTTAGTAAATTTATGCTGTCACCTAGTAACCACAAATTTACATCATTAAATTAAGTAAATGTTCAATTGGTAAAATCTGGTTTCCATTAGATCATATTTTTTTTTAAAGATTAAAATCATGATCTGGTTTTAAGAGAGTAACTATCATAGACCCCCATTTACACCTTATGGACCCCCAACCTATTTGTTTGCTGGTGTGGACCCCTTGCAGGTTGTCATAGACCCCTGGGGTTCTATATAGACCACTTTGGGAATCACTGATCTAAGGTTTAGCAGTTCTTTCATAAGAGCTGTTACTTCAGCTTTCGCCTATTTTTACCTATGCGTATACATTAAATATTTTTTGTGTTAATATTATAAAACTATTTGTTATAAAAAATTTTCCAAGGTGAATGTCTGCATTTGGTGAAAGAAATAATAATATTTAGCAAATATTTTATATATACACCTGGTATACACTTGAATGCTGACTTTTATCAAAGTATCTCCTACTTAAATTAATTCCTTCATATTTTTAAATTAATTTATTCTTTAAGGGTCCCATTTCAATGTATCATATAAATACATAACAGTGAAATAACCTATTTTTCAGATATATAATACCAAAGTATGATTATGTTTATTTTTCTTATACAGACATGTATCTAATATTCAATTAGTTAAAAAATGTATGGAAAGCATTTTATTTCTTACATTCTTTGTGTGTCTAGTATCAGAACAGGTTATTTTTTATTTGAAAAAAAAATGTTAGCAATCCTGATTTTAAACTACTACTACTAAAAGTGTCAAACTGAAGGTATTGTTCAGAAAAATTAACAATATTTCCTGAGGTACAATTAATTAAAGTAATAACAGATGTTTTTTTAAAACAATTTATGTACTGTGATATTGTAAAATAAGAATAAACTCAGTACTAAATTATATATTTAAAATTCCTAGTTCATCCCATTTATATGTTACCGGCAAAGTATGAAATCCTATTCAATTAGGAATATCCTATATTAGGAATCCACATTAGGAATTCTATACAATGCCTAGGCATTGTATAGAATGCCTAAAACTAGCCGGTAAAATATGAAATGATTCTTATTTCACACATTGCCTAGGCATTCTATAGAATGCCTAATGATAAACCGGCAAAGTTTGAAATACATCTCCGATTCGTTTCGAATATTGTGTGGCAAGATGCGAGACTTTTAATGCGTGGCTCAGGCTCAGAACTTATCAATTGCACATTTTGGATTGTTCAAGAGTGTAAAAATACTATATTTTAAGTAAAATTGTTCAATTAAAAATTGTTTTTTTTTCTGCCCTGCATGAAAATGGAGAAACAAGCTGTAGTTTTCGAGAAGGAGTCATGGTCTATATAGTAGGGGTCAGCAACCTATAGCAAACGGTACAGTTATCAGTTACACTCAGCAGTTTGTGCCCTAAGAACTTGTTTAGAATTAAAGATATTCTTGGCCATGAAATTCCTCTTCTATGAGTTGAAATTGCTCATTCCAATGGAAGTGATGAAGGATTCGTCAAATGTATGTGTAAAACAAAGTACCAAAATAAGAATGGTTTTTGCGTAAAAAATCTAATGAAATATAATTCAAAATGACATTCAAGCCTACCATGTTG
>BMAV01016244.1:32573-55238 GCA_019973955.1 Trichonephila inaurata madagascariensis | reverse complement strand
CTGGATGTTTGTATATATGAAATCGTTTCACTCCAACACTGTTCAACCAATCACTATGAAAATTTGCATGAATTTGTATTTTTTTGTGGAAAGGGTTTTTGTGCTATTCTCTTTGTTGCAGCTCCCCTGTAGGCGGTGCTACAGCATATCAACTTCTACCCCGTTCAATCAATCGCCAAGTTGCCAATATGGTCGCCAAAAATTATGACAATTTGGCTCTATCACCAACATTCCGTTATGTTTAAATTGAATCTCCATTATAATGTAAGGAAAATTGTTGCTTGCGAATATTACTATTTTAACCAAAAATAAATACAACAGAATGCAATATTAACGTAGTGCACATCCAGATATAAATTATTTACTCTACTTTAAGAGAGAGAGAGAGAGACTTTATTACACAAAATATTTGTAACTGTGTATTACTTTCGCTGAGCAGAAATCAGCTTTGGAAGGTGTTTTCAAAAACCGACCCACAAGAGTGTTACAAGGTGTTATAAAATTAAAAAAACATCCTTTTTATCAGCTATTAGAGCTTCTGAATTAAAATTTAACAATTATGGTTTTTTGTTCATTTGAGATATGCAAACTGTTATTTTGTTTGTTTAATTTGCAATTCAACTTCTTTATCCTTCAATTTGTATTGTTTAATTTTTCAATTCACCCGTGCGAATAATAGGTATACCCCAGCACGTATACACACACACACACACACACACACACACACATATATATATATGTGTGTGTGTGTGTGTGTGTGTGTGTGTGTATAAAGTAATTCTTATACTTTTATTTTAGATTGTAGTCATATAACGTCCAATAAACATGTATATACAGAACCACGCAAATTAAACATCTATTTTCTACAAGCATAAAATAAATTTTATCCTTCATACTAATTTTCTTGTACTTCGGTATTTCTAAGAGTCTAGTCTTGAATGAAAGTTAATAACATGGGATGAGATACAGAGGCATTATATTGTCAAACACCTGCATATTCTGATCAATGACGTCGTTTTAGACTATAAGGGAATATATAAATCTAAAGCTAGTTGCATTGAATTAGATAGGAGTGAATTTGGATGTGAACTGTGTTTCTGTGTGAACCCTGTACAATCCTAATTACATACCTTCATTTTAGCATGTATTGAATGATGGTTTTGTCTTGTTAACACTCCTAAATATCTTCCAATAACAATGTGGCAGCTGATTCTGGAAATTCCAGTGAAGCATTGCATTTCCATAAATGGAATAAATGAAACTTTCATAACTCTAAAAATAAGAAGTTGGATGAAATTATCTTTAGAAAAAGTAGTTTGCTTGAATATTACTACTCAAAGAGCATTCTATGAACTCCTTGGTTTGTTTTTGCTTAATTGCAGATTCGTAGTGTAAATATTACTCCTGCGAAAACCCTTACTTTATTTAATCTATTTAGTATAGTTTGAAATGATAATGGTTAGAGGGGCAACATATTCTTTTATAATCAATAGCAGGTTAACAAGTAATACAAATTTAGTAACAAGCAGGCGTTTAATATGTATCTGGATGATTTTAATTTATAAAATTTTATTTAATAGAGAGGGAAGATAAAAAATTTACTTTTAAATATTGGATTAAAAACTACCCAGGGGAGATCTGACAAGTGCTATTCTATCGGACCACACTGAGATAAGTGTTTAATAATTTGTCTTACGAACTCAAGGTTGTCATCTAAATTCATTGTTCCTTCAGTTAACTTAACTTACCTTAAATTAATTGAACCGAAATAAAAGTGATTATTTTTATAACAATATCAGTTGATTCGGTGTCTCAAACTACACTTGCGAACTTTTTGCCGGGACAATATTGATGCTAGGTCTTATTTCATTTTGTAATCCAGTGCTTTTCAAACTTTCAGTGTGCTTGTGACCCAATATTCAATCCGAGTTTTCATCACGCCCCCCTTTCATTACAATAATGGGGCTGCGGTAGCCCAGTGGTTAAGGTATCGGATCATGACAGGCATGTCATGAGTTCGAGCCCTATACCAATAAAGACCCGCCGTCTAGGGCAGCGATGCACGTTAAATTTGTCGAGACCTAAAACGTCCTCCTGTTGGTGTGGTGTGGTTGTTAGGAGAGGGGGGTGCCAGCTCAGGTGTCGTCCACGTCACTTGACCATGGTTCAAAATTACGTGGTCCGTCGCCAAAAGCCCTCGTGTAGCAGAATAGTGCGACGTTAATATATTCACTCACTCACTCATTCATTACAATAATATATCGAATCCATTGATACTATGAAGCAAAAGCTACAATACGACTTTATTCTCTTAAGTGTCACCGGTGTATAAACGTCTCACTCAGTCAAACCGTTAATTGCCCCAGAAGTATATATACGATCTTTTCTGTGCACTGCTATCCATAAAAAAATTCCAAAGGCTTTATAATGCAATAAAAGCAAATTGACAGTGCTTGCGAAGGATTTACTTATCTCAGAGAATTTGCTTATTGTGAATTGCTCCCCCCCCCCAATACATCACATACGTGTGCCTACCTGGTAAACGGTGGCATTGAGTAGCGAATCACGTAACTTTTAATCAGCACTAAAGTAATTAAATTTAAACCGTACAAATTATCAAGATAAGTGTTAATTTGGCAAACCCATGGGTCACTGGTAATAATAAAATTTGTTCTTAACTTTGTATTGTTAAATAAGCTGTAAAATATATTCTGCAGTACTGATACATTTATAAGTGTATTATGTCAGTGTAAATGTGAAATTTATTTTTTATTATGTGAGAACATATTTTGTTTGTTTACTTCCAATAAATAAATAATTTTTTTGAAATAATCTTTTATTTTCGACTTTTCAATAGGCTCGCGCCCCCTTCGTAAAGTTATTATCCCCCCTAGGGGTCACTCCCCACAGTTTGAGGAACGCTGTTTTAAGCTATACGTTATAATAAAGCCATTTTACTTAACTGTAATAAATGTTCCAGTTCTTTATTTTATTTGGGACTCTCTATTTATCAGTCACACTTTTTAATACGCTGAACTTAAAAAGTTTTCAACACTTCAGGCTTTGTTGCATTAATTTTAGAGTGTTCTTAAAAAAATATTTTTCAAAAATATTTTATCTATTTATTTTGTCGCTTGAATTTTTTTTTCACTATTAAGTACTTTTAAAGCTTGATAGAAAAAAATATTCTTTAAAGTATGGTTATTGAGTCATAATGAGGAAACTAACATAGAGTTTAATAAAGTGAAAACTAAAACTAGTTAATTGCTTATAAGTATTACATTTCAATAATGTTTTAGAATTTGTCTTTGTTATAACTCTTTTTATCAACTTTCTTAACTATTAGAAACCAAAGACTCCAGATTTAGTATAGTTAGAAAGGATTTAAAGTACGGAAGTGGTAATCTTAATTAAAAGTATAATCTTATTTGAGTAGGATGTATGTGTAGTTAAAGATAATTAAGACAGAAATACAACTCTTTTCTCTTAAAAGTATTTTTTCAAGGTGCTAAAATAAAATAAAGTTTAACTACAATTGATTTTTAAAAGAAATTATAGTTCACCAGAATATGTTGTAAAAATTTAATTTAATAAACGGAACAAATGATTTATATATTTTTAATTCACTGAAACATTAAGCTCGTTTATCTCGTGTATAAAATGCACTTAATTGTGCCGCTATTTGTATTTTTAAAACTATATGCGCAAAGTTAATAAATAAAAATATGCACAAAGAGAAATTTATTAAATTTTTTAAGGAAATTTACTTAAACTAGTTTTAACTTCCCATATTTCAGTTATTGATATCCATTCTTTTTGAGATTCATCAGTTAATTTCACCAACAAGCTTTTAATTTGTGCAACAGTGTCCACCAACCACCAACATCTAGGTCAGCAGCTGCGTTAGGTAACTGCTTAAATAAATCCCTATTGAAGCCATTCGTTATTATTTCTCTATGTTGTTTGCTCCTTCCTACAGAAGTTATTTTTTTATACTGGACTTCCTACGCAATAGCTAGAAAAGGTTGTTACTCTAGCCATGTCTCTCTGCAGCTGGTACACATATTTAATAGATTTCAGCGCAGTTGGAAACATTTTCCGTTGACGTAGAGAGCAATTTCTTGATGGGATAGAGTAGAAATGGGGAACCAGTGGCACGCATGCCATTAATGGCTCGCGACACAATGTTTTGGACACGCCACCGATCAAAACGCTTTGCATTTTAATTCAAAATAACAAAGTTCAATATGAAGTATTACGAAAAACGTGTGTGATCTGTCGCAGTTTTAAGCCCGATTTTCTCAGTTCAAAGAGTTATCGGAAATGCTCAAGTCTTTTATGTACCTCGATGTGACTTAATTTAATATACTGAATTCGTCCTAATTCTATTGATTGTGAATGGAAAAATTTGAAAGGCAACTCTGTGTGTGATTGATTCCCAGTCTAGTTCAATATGGATTCAAAAATATGTTGAAAAAAGAAAAAGATGGAATTGATTAAAATAGGAAGATTAACAAGCAATATATAAGTAAAAATGCTAGTAATGTAATTTCGAAAACATGGAATTCAATTCCAGATACATTTAGCTGTCTGAAGAAGCTGTCTTACGCTATTTTAACCATATTTTCATCTACCTATGTCTGCGAGTCATTATTTTCAGAGATGAATAACATTGAAGACTCAGAAACCGTTTGGAAGAGGACTCAAATTCAGCTTGCATTCTGGTAAAAGTAACATCATACAATCTTACTACAAGTTATTTGTCATCTAATCTACCACAACAGAATTCACACTAATGTTACTTAAATTTGAATTACACGTATAAATAAAACATTTACTACTATACAGTACAAAATGTATTTTTTCGTTGTAAATAAAGAGTTTTGAGTTGTTAGTATTTAGTTTTATATTTTCTCAATAATCAAAGTTATTTGACGGCACGTTTATGCTTCCTTAAACATTTCTTTAAGAAAAAAATTGCACGTTGATCCAAAAAGGTTCGCCATCCCTGGAATATAGAATCTGATTAGGATACATCAGCGACATGTGAAGGTGCACGTCATAGTGTTGAACACCTTCCCTTTAAATAATGTTCATAAATCTCAGTACTACGGTTTCAATCACCAGACAGACTTACAAGTTTTCAATCAAGGGGCACAGAAGGCTCACAAGAATGCTCCTGCAATCATAAAAAATATTCTCCCCGGACTCTAACTCCACATGTAGATCCAGTGTATCTAGGAAAAAGAAACTTTGTTCGCTGGTGCTGACCTGCTTTCTGATTAATATGGCCATTACTGGAACCAAGAATGAAACAGCAAACATCGGAGAACACAACAAATACTTACTCCACCCTCAAATGAGTTCTAGTGTGACTGTATTTTTTGAAGTCACAAATGTCAGGGATTGAAAGCTAATAGCGTGATGGCTACAGGGCGTCAGGCTCACAGATATTTTTCAAACTTTCGAGTGTTTACAGCTCATTGTAGCTCTCTGGTGCCAAAAAAAGCTATAATTTCTGATGTAGATGTAATATGATGATCCACAGTCTTGCATGGAAAACGGCGATATTTTCTTTGAGTGATGACTTATGTGAGGTTGACCAGTGTTTTTTCTGGATTACGGCTTTTAACAATCGGGCATAATGAATACCTTCCTACTAAGTTTTTATTCAATATCGCGGAAAGAAGATATATCTTGCCTTAGCTCTTTTATACCAATACGTGACTCATAGAGAACTGTTGATAAAGGATTATTTGTTCCTTAAAAGTATTTTTGACTAATCCCCACTCCCTACATGAAATCTGTTTAATAAATAACGCTCATGAACTTTACAGCACTTATTTAAAGTACACCTGATGTACAAATTTAAAGTGGTGCAACTCGAGCCACTTTTATGCCCTAAACGCAAAATCTGAATCAAAGTCATATTTCAGATGTATAAATACGCCTCCCAAAATTGGTTTATCTGGCACGACTCCTTTCTGGTGTCCGGATTTTATTTCTATCTGTGGGTAATAATATAATGAACACACATATGTAACGAATAAATTATTTATTTAAATCATTTCAGCAGTTCGAAAAAACAATTGGATATGAAGGGTGTAACTAAACTCTGCCATAAAACTTTAAGGGGTGATAGTACACATCAAGACAAGCTATAGTAAATAGCAAACTTAGGGTCCCAAACATCTTCCGAATGAGATAGGTGCTATTAAAGTTTTAGGTCCAAAATTTCAAATCATTATAAAAACGAAAAAATGAGTCGATTCGTTCGCGGATTTCGCTAAAATTATTCTTTTTGTCAGTATTTTTTTGAAAAATAAATTTGAAAGATAAAGCTCAAAAAATGTCGATAGAGGGTGCCTTAGACTTTGGAATAACGAACAACTATTTTTACCGTAATTTTTTGCATCACATTAAATGCTTTCAAAAGCTTAAACTTAAACTTAATTTTTGAGCTTAAAATCTGATTCGTTAGGGGAGACTTTAAGCAGCACAAACGGAATTGTGTTCAGGAGGTGAAAATTGAAACTCCCTTCCCTCTGAACAGAGTTCAGTTATTCCCAATCTTGGTGTCGTAGGACTTGGTGTCGTAGACCAGGCAGCAACTACTACCTCCTACACGTAAAATAAACTAGAGAGGGATGACAAAATTAAAAAAAAATATTCACAATAGACATGAGAAACTTCTCTGCTCAAAATAAAATGTAACAATTTGATGTACGCAGGTAGTGCGTAGGAATGAAGGTTGAATGAATGATGACACGTAGAAAATGGTACACTCAAGATTTTCTTGCGGAATCCCAAAAACTGCTAGAAAGAGCACCCACCAGCAAAGATGCAGGTATCACACCGCCGGCGAAGGGACTATTGAACATTAATAAATACCCCGGGCATCTCCCGGATATAGCCTGCTACGACGGCAATCCTCGCAACCAGGGCCTCATCGGAGTCGACGGGACTTACGTAAACAAGATTCTTCATATGGCTCCAGAGGAAGAAGTCTAGGCAGGAGAGCTCAGACAAGCGTGCCGGTCAATTTATTGGACCACCTCGTCCAATCCATCCCCCTAGATATGCTGTATCCAATGCACTTCGCACATCTGTGTTGAAATGTGTAGGCGCCCCGTCATTTTGGAACCCCATACAAGCCCTTATGTTGGCTGGAACACTTTGCAGTAGAACTTTTCATCCTTACATACAGTTAGCACCATACAGTTAAATCCTTGTGTGCACTTAGCATGCAAATCGGGTATTTTGCTAGGAGAAATTGCTCATGTCTGTTATGAATTTTTATTTAATTTTGTCATTCCTCTCTCGTTTATTTTACGTTTAGTGGGTAGTAGTTGCTGCCTAGTCTACGACCGGGAATCGAAGATCGTGAATAACTGAACTGTGTCCAGGGGAGGAGATGAGTTCAAATTTCACCTCTTGAACACAGTTGAGTTTGCACTACTTAACCACTCCCGATGATTCAAATTTTGAGCTCAAAATGTAAGTTTAAGTCTAAGCTTTTGAAAGCATTCAATGTGATACAAAGAATACTATTAAAAAATACTTGTTCGCTACTCCAAAGTCTAAAGCGCCCTTTATCGACATTTTTTTAGATTTATCTTTAAAATTCATTTTTCAAAAAAACACTGACAAAAAGAATCATTTTAGCGAAAACCGCTAACGAATCGATCTATTTTTCCGTTTTTTATAATCATTTGAAATTTCAGACCTTAAACTTTAATGGCATCTATCACCTTCGGAAGACGTTTGGGACCCTAAGTTTCCTATTTACTATAGTTTGTCTTGATGTGTACTATCTCCTCTTAATGTTTTGCCGCAGAGTTTAGTTACACCCTGTATTCGATAAAACAATATAAAACGCATATTTGAATATTTTTTTTTTTAAAAAATTCTCTACAACTAGTTAACTTTCAGTTATATCTTTAATCAAATGTGCAAAAACTTACAAAGCATTTGGAAAAATTTGAATATGTTGTGAAAATTTTCAAAATAATTAAACTTACGAAAAATTATGAATACTTTTCAGACATAATATTGCATCTGAAATAAATACACATTACAAATCGTTCTACAAAAAATGTATATTAGCAATTTGATAGTAATTAGTTAACTTAAATATGACTTTTTTTATTATTAAATTGATTACAACATGGTTTTTTCTTAGTTAAAGTTTAGAAACGTATGAGTGTAAATTCCTATACAAATTGGAAAAATTACCTTTTTAAATATGTCTCCCTTTGAATTACTACAAAATCATAACAAGACCACTATAGTTCAAGCCCTAAAAGCATTTATTTTCAATGTTTACAAAAATAAAAATAGAAAAAAATAGATTTGCATTCCATGTATTTTTCTTTACACACAGGGTAAAGTAATAAAACGAAACGTCAGGTAAACATTTTATATATATATATAGTAAACTTTACCTCGTCCTTTTCAAAAGAAGGATATCTATATTAAACTCTTAGAGAAAACGCCTACTCACTATTTGTGACATATGTTCCTTGTTATAGAGTTAACAAGTACAATATCTAAACTGTCTGGAAAAATTTTCTATTTCTCTATATTTCTCTTCCTTTTACGCGGTGAAGATATTTTAAGATTAAATTTCACTTATTTCTTTGATTTAATGCAGTAATCAACTCCATTCATAAAATTTATGGTGTGGTTATGGTTATGAGTTTTTGGGGGATTGTTTCTTAGTTAGATGTTTTAATTATATTATACTGAATAATTGTTTTATTTTACGTATTTGGAAATATATTACTCGAATAATTTTGAATTATCGCATTAAAAGTTGTGGTGCGAGAAATCATTCAATGCGTTCTTTAAATTCCCGTATTTAAGGTATCCGACTACCTAAAATAATTTTTTTTTAAAAAATTGACAATTTTTTTATGATTTTATTTTATGGTTCCATCTCATTAGCTTTTCAAAAATACAAAGTTTTTTTTTTTTAATTTTCCTTTCTCTAGAACAAAAACTTAAAGTGTTTTAGTAAAAGAAGATGCCATAACTTTACATAAGATGCCAAACTTTAAAATGCGTTTTACTTAAAATGTGTTTCTTTCGAAAAGCTCAAACGGGGACACCGACTACTCAAAAAGTTTTTTAAATAATTTGCTGACATTTTTTGTGTATGTTCTGTATAACAGTAGAAGTATTTTAACCTTCAGATGTATCAATCACTGTTTTGTTACAAAATTTACAGTTCTTTATGTGAATATATTCACTGTCTTTTCAAGAAATTTCATATAATAACTAAGATAAAGTGACCTAGTTTTTGTAAGAAAAATATCTCTTATATCCTGAAAGTCATTTAAAAAAGGAATAGCAAAGTAATACATCAAAATTGAAAAATTGAATTTGTTCGTTTACTATATGTACTGAGCGGGCCTCGTTAATATTATTTTTTGTCTATTTTTACACGTTTTTTCGCATTTTTGTTGTAATAATTTATTTCCTCTTCTTTATTTTAGCCTTTTTTTTCTTAAAATGTTCTAAATAAATCTAAAAACCACAAAAAAATCTGCATATCTCCATTTTTTTTTTAAAAAAAGTTGTCGTAAGTAGGCGGATACCTTAATTTTCATTTTATTTCTTCTAATTTTATAAATCCCATCTATGAACTGCATAAATCTCTTTTTGTACTGCCGTCCCATTCTGATAGGTTGCTAACTTTTTGATATATATATATATTTATATATCCAGAAAGCCTAACTTTCCTATCATTCAGTGAAATTGCTCTCTTTCAGTATCTGGACTTAAGCAGATGTCTTCGTAAAAAAAAAAAAAAATTCTCCCCTTGGTAATTCGAACTTATTTGCTGCAACCAGATTGTCTAAGGCAGGGGTAGGCAGACTTTACAGGGAACGTGCTATTTCTAATTTTTTTAAGGTGTTGCGGTCCACCCAGTGGCGTAGGTGTGGTGAGGTAGGAAAAAGATCTACAATAATTATTATAGCTTACTAATAAAAATACCTACATAACTAGAATGAAAAAACTCACACTTTCAAAACAGCGTTAAAAAGAGAAAACGCAAGCTACAAACATAATATTAATAACCCCAAATATAATAATATCAAATGATGCACATTTATTAGTAAACATAGCAAAATACACATTAAAAACATTTTCTTCTTGAGTTAGTTCTCGTAATTATAGTCAGTAGAAGATTTAGTCTGCATACTGTCAACCAATCTTGAATTTTTCCGTATAAATTGTTAACTTCTAATCTTCAGGTGGTCACTCTAAAATGCCTTAAAGGTCTACTAGTCGATCGCGATCGACTTAATGCCCACCCCGGGTTTAAGATGTACCCCGCCCACTAAAATGAATCTTTGGGCTGCTACACTTTGTAGTTTTTAAATGGATTTTTCTATGGAGCTCTGTAACGACTACCCGGTATAAGTATCTGTCAAGAAATTTTTCTGTGAGATTGTATGTGCAGAATTGGTCTTGCTTGTTTTAAAGGATGATAATGCGTATCCCCAAAGAGCTGTCTTCCTCACGATTGTGGTTGCGGTAGCCTAGTGTTTAATGTAACGAACCCGTGGCCGGCTTGTCGTGAGTTCGAGGCTGGTACCGCTGAAGACTCGCCATGTAGGGGATCAATGCTGTTAAATGTGTCGAGAACTCAAACGTCCTCCCGTTAGTGTGGCAGTTAGTAGAGGGAGGGGTGCCAGCTCAGGTGTCGTTTACGTCAATTAATCATGATTCAAAATCCCAAGGTCTGTTGCCAAACGACCTCGAGTAGCTGAACAGTGCGACGTTAATATTCACTCACTCTCTCCTCAACAATTATTTGAGGATATTTCGCGTATAAATTTGCCTGCGCATTCGCTCAACTGTAACCCAATTAAAAATCGTATAGGTACACGTCATTGCTATATATGCACGTTTTATAACGCTAAACACCCTCAAAGAGTTTCAAACTGTTTTACAGAAGGAATTACTATTACTAGACACAATTGTGATTGATAATCTCATGAAAAGTTTACATTAGTTGTATGATTATGAGGGGTGAACAAATCGTGTTAATATCAGTTTAATTTGTTAGAGTTTTGTATTTGAGCATCATTTTGTTAAGGACTTCAATAGGGTTCCATCTTATAAGTGAGGCAAAAAATAATTTTGTTCCCAGGTCCGTATGCCAGGATTTTTTTTCCATCTCATGAACAAGTACACTGGTGCTTATAAAAAATGCAACACCATGAAGGAATCCTCAGAATTAAATTAACTTTGCAGCAAAATCCAAATATAGGATGTTACGTAAAATAGTAGTTTCAGAGCCACCGTGCATGCGTGGCATGCGCAGCACACTCTGAACTGATGCTTAAAGTTTATAAACAAATGGCTGCAGCGGGACGTTGAAAATGGTTAATGATTATTTGTTAGTATAGAACGCTTAGATAGACCTAAGTATGCCTCAACGACGAAAAAAAAGGAGAAATTCCGTCAACTTACGGAGTTTGAAAGGAGGATGATTTTAGGCCTTCGAGAAGAATGATTTTCTTATCGTGTAATAGGAGCTCGTGTGTGCAGCGGGACAGTTCCCCAGTGATGCGAGTTTGGAAGCAGTGGGCCGACGAACACCGAACAACTCGAAAAACTGGCAATGGATGACGGAAGGTAACGTCAACACGCCACGATAGACACATGTTCCGCATGGCGGTGGATGACCATAGAGCTTCCTCCAGGCAGTTGGCAGCACATTGATATACTGCTACAGGTGTACTAATGTCAGCTTCGTCAATTTGTCGCAGTCTGCTGCACCGTGAATTGCGTGCAAGTGTGCATTTATACAGGATCTCCTTCACGGCAAACCATCGTCGGATGCGTCTGCAAATAGACTCATAAGCACAAGGCCTTGCAAGCTGATTGGCACCAAGTTGTCTTTTCAGATGAATCACGCTTAAATTTGTGGGACCATGATGGCCGTATTTGTGTTAGACGTTATGTCGGTGAACGCTACCTTCTAGAGTGAGTTATTGAATGACATATTGGCTCAACACCAGGAAATATGATTTTGAGAGCGATTTCGTATCATGGCCAATTCAATTTCCTACAAATTGAGGGTAATCTGAATAGCAACAGGTATGTCCTTGAAGTGCTACTACCCGAAGTCATTCCCTTCTTTCAGGGTATCCCTGGAGCTATCTTTCAGCAAGAGAATGCACGCCCAAATATTGCAATGACTATTCTAGAGTTCTGTTAAGCCCAACACATGCAACTTCTTCCTCGGCCTGCTTATTTGCAGGATATGTCTATTATTGAGCACGTGTAGGATTTGGTTGGTCGGCGTCTCACTCGTGATTAGCGTCCGGCAGCTTCAAAAGACGAACTTTTGCTGAGCATACAAGCAATATGGAATTCTCTTTTACAAGCAGACGCAAATATTACAGTAATGTATTTTGCAGGCAAAACTGTCATATTTAGTTTAAGTTATTGTAGTTTTGTTGTCCTTATATGATCGGAAAATAGACTGCTGAACCTTTTCTTGCTTCCATCTCTCTGATAAGGCGCAGTGTGTTTTGTAATACACTTGTCGCTTCATATTCTCTTTTGATGAATCTGTTTTGGTAGCATGAAAATTTTTTTCCTTTTTGACTCAAACGTTATATTTAGATTAATTGTCATGATAAACATCCGTTATTTCATCAGGTTCTTCTCTTGCTTGATCAATTTGTTCTGACCTTTTCATTTCATCCGATATAGAATGCATTTGACTCTTTCTTTTTTTTTTTATATCTATTCATTTATATTTATACATCATAATGTGAGTCATATAACACAGCAATCAAAACCACTAAATCATTCACAGAAGAAAAAAAGTACCCTGTTTACAGAAAATATTTTGGAACAAAAGTGGTCGCACGAGGGCTCAATTATAAAAAAAAAATGCTTCCCACTTCCAAACAAGAGAGAGATATGTGACAAATACATTTTAGTTTTTACGAAGACTGCAAAATGAAAGGATACTTACAAGATCATTGGTAACAAACAGTTTTCCCAAAATTAAGGATTTCGTGAGCCTGGGGTGACTTTGTGTACCACGGAAATTCTTCTTTTTCAATATAAAATTTTATTTCTACTATAATATATGTATATTATTGGTTTACTAACTTGGCTCTTATTGCAGTGCTTCTCAAACTTTCAATACTGGCGCCCCCCTTTTCAACCATAATTTTTATCGCGCCCCCCTTATACAATAATAATGTATTGAATACAATAATAATGCACTTTGACGCTAAAACAACAAAACGATCTTAATTATAAACCGTACAAATTAGTAAGATAAGTATATTAAATTTTATATATGTAACTTTTAAGTAATATATATTTTAATTTTTTTCTCGAGTTTTTAAATGTGAACAGATTGTAAAATGCGGTGGCTGCTTTCAAGATAAAATATAGATCTCAGACAAATATAGAAAATGTACTCAGAGTGTCAATTTCTAATCGTAAACCTTCCTTTGAAAAACATTTCTCTGCAAGACAATCCCATGGAAGTCACTAATACTTATTAAACTTGCTCTTAATTTATTATTAATAAATTAGTTATAAAATAACTTGTGCAGCACTGATACATTAAAATTATACTGTCTGAAGTACCCGCTCTTCGAACGAGTTCATTTCTTAAAAAAACTAAAACATTCTTGATAAATAACTGAATTGTCAGAAGAGTAAGCCCAAATGCGCGACAATGTTTACGAAAATGTAAAATGATATTTTAAAATGAATGCTCACATTGTAATTTGTTTTAAGCGAACTCACGGAATTAGCATTTAGAATTAATGTTAAACAATGAAAAATAATATAAAATTCCAATGAAGAATAATAGTATTATTTTTAATATTTAAAGCGAGAAGGCTTCAAAATGTTTTATTTCGTGTGCAGACACACACTCAATACTAGCGTTAATGGTCACGCGGGGGGATTGAGTCACCCCAATCCTTTTTTTTATAATTATTTTATTGTACACGATACAAATCGTGATTCCAGTGAATAATTCAATTAAGAGAAAGTAAACTTATCTACTTTCAAGAACTTTTCAATTTTTCTTTGGTAAAAAACAGTTTTGCCAGAATTAACGGTTTTGTGATCTGTGTGTCCCGCGCGACCACTTCCGGGTTAGAAGTGTATTCATTATGATATTTATGTTACTGCTAAAAAAAATTGTGTAAAACGTTTTTCATTATGCTTTGTATGTTTGAGAATACTCATAAAAATAAGTCTTGGCCAAGTAATCCTTCAAAGTGCTCTCCGTGGTTTTCCAAATATCATAAAACTCTTTTGCACGGAAAAAAGTGCAACAGAGAAATACACTACTTAGGACTTCCTTAAATGAGAAACAAACACATAAGAGAGGGGTCATAACTAATTGTATCAATAACTTAGAAGGTCAAACAGATTATCAGCAAAAACAGATTACAGCTATAATGTGCAGTATTTCAGAAATAATCACAGTGATGAATTTTTATGTACCTAAATTTTTTCGATTCTGGGTCTGAAATTTGTTTTTTCACTGAAAGAGTAGTAAAAATCATTCATCATGAGATTACAGCAAATCAAATAAAAGTGTTTTTATTTGGTTTTTGGATCAAAGATAGCTAATTAGGTATTGAAGAAGTTTTTATTTTTGAGAGATGACTTATATCGCCTATAAATTATATCAGAGTAAAAGTGCATTTTTTATTATGTCTGAAAGTATTTTGTTTTAATTAATCCCAGTAAATTAATTATTTTTTAAATCTTTTATTTTCGATATGCTCACGCCCCCCTCGTAAGGGTATCGCGCCCCCCTAGGGGGCATGCCCCACAGTTTGAAAAACACTGTCTTATTGTTATTATCAAATACATTTTATTACCAAAAGTGGACTGGAAACCATCTACCATATAGTAAAAAAAGTATTACTTGCACCTATTCGTGAAAAAAGAAACACTGAATATCACCATTGTGAAATTAAATGAAATTATCTGCATAAATGTTTAATAATTTGCGTATAATAACAACATTAAATAAGTTTAGGAATCAGACAATAACCTTGAAAGGTTACTTTTAGTGTTACTTTTAAAACCAAATTAACGACTTTCTAAGAATCTTTCTAGAATATGTAAATTGCGACAAGAATAATAACTATAAATTTTAAGTGTTGGAATTTCTTTTCAAAAATTAAATATTTTATATTATGAGAAACTTGTCTATAAATATATTGAAATGGAATAAACATTTATTTGCATTTTGTGGCATTAAACAATTTCTCCTACAGAATGAAATAGTTTTCTTTAAATATTCTTTACTTAAAGTTATATGAAACTAAATAAAAACTGTGGAATGGGCGTAAAATATGTAGTAAAAATAACAGAATTGTGAAATGTATCATCCATTGACTTTCTTTAAATCTTTTTTCTTCTATACGTTTAACAATTGTCTTGTCTTTAAAGGCAAGGAAAATGAAAACGGAAGAACCAAATTCATTCAGAACAAACTTAAACAGCACATTCCAGACAATTTAATCTATATAAATTTGAACATAGAATCGTAAATTCTTTGTGATTTCATCACAAATATTCTAGGAAAAGCTAAATAATTCACTTTAATGACGAATATTTGTGTGCGTAGGGAACATTTGACGTAAGTTAATTCCCTCCTAGACAGAAGTTTTAAATATAGCTGTGATTTATATAAATATCTTTCAACATTAACAATGTTTCGCAATGCTTATAAAACTTGTTTTATTAAAACTTCCTACGGTATCCATCGAATGTTTTTCGGAAAAGATTTTGAAGTATTTGGAGGAGATTAAAGAAAAACAACAAATAATGCCGTCGTCTGTTAAAAATAGAAAATACTGTTTCAAACTTATGAATGCACTGAATGAAAATGACAAGAGAAAGAAGTATTCGAATTTAAATGCTCCATAATTTCAATGCAATAAATACGATGGCTCAAAATAGCAGTAACAATATTTATCTTGCTTTCACAAACACTGACGAAATGCAATTTCAGCTCCAAAATCCCTTTCTCACTGTAAAAATACTGGTTTGTGTACCAGTATCTTAAAGAAAAATATTAAGTGGTACTGTAGATTCTTAACTATTAGGCACTACATTAATGTATATAAAATACGTAACTCAATATTTTTCATACTATAGAAAAGTCTACAAAAATTGAAACAAGCCAGTAACATTCTCTGACGCCTTCCAAAGGTCGCAGTAGCGTGACAGCCTAAAGGTTTTCATAATGAACATGTGATCAGAGAGTTGCGGGCTCGGTTCCTGGTGCCAATGAAGACACGACGTGAAGAGGCCGCTGATGTTAAATCTGTCCAAAATCAATGTCCTCCTGTTGGTGTGATATGGTAGTTACGAGAGAAGGTGCCAGATAAGGTGTTTTCTTCACTTGGCTGATGTTTAAAATTACGAAGTACATCGCCAGTAGCCCTCGTATTGCTTCATAGAGGCTAATAAAAAAAGAAACATTCTCTTTTTCTCCCTAGAACAAACTGCCTCTAAATCGCTCGGCGTAGTTAAATGTACCATAGCTAAAATAAATGAGAGAAAAATTTCGGTACACCAAATATACCACCCAGTAGTAAAGGTCAAATATGTTGTTGTTGTGGCTAATCCTCAGTCTGTCTTCCGGGGTCATACAAGACCCAAAAGACCATTGACCCTTAAGAAATCTAGTACCAGGAGGGGAGAGGAAAAATTGTCCTCCCTCGAAAGTCCCAAGCAGTCCAAAATGTGATCTGGAGAGGCTTGCTGGATCTTGCACTTGGTGCAAAGAGCAAAATTCTTCCTGCCTCCACAAAAGAAAAGACGGACTCTTTATGTGGACACTTTTCAATCTAGAGATTGGAGTCTGAGAGGCTCTGCCACATTAAAGTAGGGATGAGAATACTCGATGTTTGCTTTCATACCAGTGATGGTTGGGCGGGGTTCCTCTACTCCTTTAAAATTTCGGATTTAACCCTATATTGATGTACAGAGTAGGTGAGGGTTGAAGAGATAGATTGAGAAGCATTACAACCCTCTTTAGCCTGGAGATCCACTTGTTCGTTTCCAAAGATGTTAACATGGGATGGAATCCATTGGGGGGAAATGAACATCATGGGACTCTGATATTTGATTGAGTTTTTGAAGTATGGAGAAGCTAGCTTTGTCTCCGACTGTGATCCAGTTATAAAGATTTTGGAGAGAACTGCGACTATCAGAGATGATCCACAGGTCTCCTAAGTCTTGTTCATTAAGAATTGTCTCAAGCCATGCTCTTTTATAATAAGATCACTTTTAAAGATGGAGGAAAATTTGGTGTTACGGTGGTAAAAAGAAGACCTCTCTCCACGTTTCTCAATGTAAATGCCTCTACCTGCTAAATCTCTCAGTCTGCTTCCGTTTGTATAGATTTTAATGGCATCACTAGGGATTCCATCAATGATCTTCAGTGCTAACAGCCTAATATGATCTGGAATTAGATCCCCTTTAATGACAGGAGTAGAAAGGTCAAAGTGGAAATGCACTTTTGGATTCCCTTCGCCGGGCTGAGACAAGACTTTAGAGAGTGAGGCTCAACATCACTAAAAGGCAATTGAAGATGTTCTGCTTGACTGAAGGGACTATTTTTCTTTAGTCTCTGATTATTGCACTAGTTGTTAAGACATAGTGAAGTTTTTTTATTATGTTGACCATAGCTAGATAGTTTATTGAAGTATTTGGTGAGGTTAGCCCTTTCTCTGGTTCTGAGAGGTTGCAAATCAGCCTCAAAGAGTACAATTTATGTAGGGCAGTTTCGTCTCAAACCTGTGATAATTCTAGCAGCTCTGAGTTGGATTTTTTCTAGTTTGTCCAAATTAGTATCTGATGCACAGCTAAAAACCGGAAAACCATACTCCAGGATTGTCCTTATGAGTACCATATATGTATTCCTTAAAGTGACTGCATCAGCTCCCCAGTCTTTGCTTGCAATGTATTTGAGAATATTTAATTGTCTAAATTTTGAGACCATGTGATGAATATGTTTGTGACTAGTCCATTCGGGATCCAAGATGTATCCTAAATATTTAGGATGCTTCTCGTACAAAAGGTCCTGATTATCCATATTTAATTTGGGCTGATGATTGTATAGTCTTTTGGTGATAAAAAACGTGACAATGAATTTGGAAGGATTGAAACAGAGCTTAGTCTCTGAAGCAAAGGCTGATAATCCTGACAGTGCATTATTAAGAGTGGTCTCCATATCAATCAAGTCACTACCAGAGCACCAGACAATGATGTGGTCTGCAAACATGAAAACTGCAAAACAGGATGTATTCTCTCTATGCCTGCTAAAAATAGTGAGAAAAGTGTAGAACTAAGGTCAGAACCATGTGGAACGCCCTGCCCTAGAACAACTGGATCCGAAAAGATCTTGTTAAATTTCACTCTTATAGATCTTCGATCTAGAAAGTCCAAACTCCACACCAAGGTGTTGCCACGAATGTTGAAAGCGTCATGGAGTTTAATTAACAATTTATGCTTCCAAACACTATCGAATGCTTTCGTGAGTTCTAAGAGATCAGAAGTTGTGTGGTGAGTAGGCTTAAGATTTTGTGCATCTCTGACGCTCTGGCAGAAAAATAGAGTTCAAATATAAATGTAAGGTTATCTTTCGTTTTCTTGGTATTTCTAAATATTAGTTTATGAGGAGCACACAACGAAATATTTCAAACCTTTCTTCAACAGTAATAATCTACCTTGAATTACATTAAATATTAATTTTGATTATAAT
Organism: Trichonephila inaurata madagascariensis; assembly: GCA_019973955.1. Taxonomy (NCBI): domain Eukaryota; kingdom Metazoa; phylum Arthropoda; class Arachnida; order Araneae; family Nephilidae; genus Trichonephila; species Trichonephila inaurata. The sequence continues at coordinate 36,448 of BMAV01016244.1, read as the reverse complement.
ATTAAAAATTCTCAAAAAGTTACGTTTAATTAATTATGAATATTGTAGAAATTAGTTATTTAATACATTCATCTCCATTTATAAAAAAATAATAATAATTACTGCTATAACATTTCTGAGGAACTAATGTATACATACAAGCGGTTCTTACGTTTTTGTCCAATTTCATCGATTTAAAAAACACCATCAAATGCTGCGATATACTGCCAATAGTGAAATTATGTTCCCTTGCATGTTGAAAGGCAGCAATCCTGTTCGCGCATGTTTGAAAATGATATTTCCTTACAGGCTGCACTGACTGTTAAAATAGTACAATCTTGATTATGTGTTGTTCAAAAAATAGCATTATTTATAATATGTAATGATATTTTTCTCTTAATGTGTTGGGAAAAACGATTTAAAACTAAGCATCTATTTTCTACTGAAAAGGATGAAGCCTGCAATATTCTGTCTAGTGTGTTTAAGTACTATAAATAATTTTTAGTTAAACAACACATCAAAACAATAAACATGATAGATCTGCAGGTAGCATTTAGATTCATACTTGTGCGAACTTGTATAGCGTAGTCTAAATGTGGAAGACACATTTCTTGCGATTTTGAATGTACTTTCTGGGTTATCACAGTACCTCAATAATGAAGTTGTTATAGTTTGTTTAATTCAAGTTCACGTAATGTCTTTAAAATACGTTAATTAATTCTTCTTAATCTCCGCCAAGATATCTGTTGACGTGATCATACGAAAATAATATGTGCAGGGATTAATCTTTACGCATGTACGGAAAGGATAACACTATTTCATAATGTTTTTTAATTTAGCGATATTTTTTGACTTGGCGAATTTGATCAACAGTGCAATCAGCAAGTACCGTATAAATTTTTTATTCGTTTATAATAACGTAAGTATTAATATTCTGTGGAAGCCATGGAATGCTTTTATATTATATAATGGTGTTATATATCAATTGTTTATTTAAAGTTCACGTAAATCGAATATATCATTAAAAATTACTGAGAATGGAACACGCAGGCTTCATTAGGTGTTGATATGGTAGATTAGACAGAATTGCAGATTTATCAAGAGGGTCCTTAATGTGGTTTGTATATTAAAACATTATGAAAATATTATTAAATAATGTGAGAAATGTACCTAATAGAGGAAGAGTCTTTATCTGTAAAACTGTTTTTTCATCATGCCATTTATTTACAAGTTGATTAAATAATTACATAGAAACCACAGATGAAATTATTTAACATTTGAAGATTTAATTATACATTCAAATCACGCAATATTTTATCCTTGAGGTAATAATATCCAGTTATGGATTAATTGAATGACTGAAGTGTTTAATATGCACATTTTTAGAATGGGGTGCTATAATAGAATAAATTTGTCGTGGTCACGATTCAGTGATTTAAACAAAGCTGCAATGATGAATGCGAGAGACTCAAACACAAGTAAACTAATTTTTACAGATTCCATTTATAGTTTATGCATTATTTTAAATTTGTATTGCTTATTATCAATTAGATGCATGCCTTACTTATAAAAAAATATGCAGAATTATAACTTAGAACAGCTGAAAGTTTTCTAACTTACAGTAAAAGATGCTTTACTAGAACAATAGTGTCCTTGTATTACCTACTAGTACCTTTATGTTATAAAATTTTTACAATATTTTTTCGATATTTTTCAGGTACCCTATTAAAAAGCAGTGAAAAGTACAAAACAAATATAAAAGTTTGATATCTTTAAGCATAAATTTATGCAACATTTGAATTTTATTTTCTGTCTTAAATGGAAAAATTGCTATACTACTGGACAATTCAAATTATTGTACCAGATGCGCGATATCCCTTGTATTGGGAATGCCACTTAAAGGGATTGCAATGAACTTTTGTATTGTGATTTGGTTGTATAAAGAAAATCTAGGCAAAGTTGATGCTTTTTTAGAGTTCCCCATTTGTGTCTACCTTATTAAATGTTGCAGTATCAGTGTCTTAATTTTTGAAAAGCCATTTCTTTAAAATAATTATTTTTTAGATGTAGTAGATATCAAACGGAGCTTTAATGAAAATGCAAAAGGAATTTCGGGAAATACATTTATATAAAATATTTTTATATCCCAAATATTTTTATATATTATAAAACATCATTTATATTCCCATACAATTCTAAAAAAACTACTCACTGTTATATAACGCAATACTTTTTGTATATTTTACACCTGAACAATCTAAGAAAAAGAGCAACATATTAATATTTACTCTTAGCAAAACAATGGTCCTGTAAGTGTTAAGACTACACAGTACCCTACAAATTTCATAATTATACCATTTTTTTAAAAAAAAACTTTATTTATTTATTTATTTATTTTGCATGTTCTTATAATTCGTATCATTGAAAAGTTTGCAACCAAATTTCAGATCTGTTAACAAATTAGATTTTAAGATATTTGAAGTTTACTGAGCTGTGGTTTTGGTTTCGGTTTCATTTTAAAGCATTTTTCCACTCCAAAATGAAATTAATTAAAGATACTTTTGAGCACAATCAACTCTTTTTGCGTTAAATATTTCTCAATTCTAATTTTTATTACTGAAATAATTACTGCTCGGTTATGTTTAAAGTTTTTTTTTTAATTCTCATAATTAATTAATTAATATTACTCTAAAAATAGTTCATATAACTTTATCATTAATTTTCCTGTTGAGAAAATGCCATGGCCAAAATATTTACAGGTTGCTGTGAGAAACAATATTTCGAAGAGATGGAATACTACTGAACATAATGTATTCAAAAATCAATCCTTACCTGATACTGCAATTTGACTTCCAAATACAAGTATTGAAGGTAAAACTGAATATTTCCTTGATATTTCAAACTGCATTATAGTAAGTATATTATAGTATTATACCTTAGTAGTTCAAAATCATAAAAGACTAAAACATCCTAAACTTCCCGAATTAATACTGAAAAAAAAAAATTAAATTTTATGAACAAACCTAACTACTTTAAGCGTACGTTAGTATCATTATTATTTTGTATTTAAATGCTTTATTTCATAACATTTGTGAAAATATTAGGTTAAGATTAAGCTGAATAAACTGTCGTTGTAACAAATGCTATCAATACTAGGCAAAAATATATTTTGAATTAAAAAAAAAAAAAATCTGTCATACTTAAATAAAATAGTGTTTAAAGTATAACATACATTGGAAAATAACATATTAAAAATTTAGAGTTTTACGGGCATAAAAAGTTTTCTTTTATGCCTTTACAATCTTTAAATGCGTTTTTTTTCAGACTTTCAGTGTTTTCTATTTCTTAAGGCTTTTTTTTGTTGTTGTTCATCATAGAGCGTCCAATTTTTTTGTATATACTCCCAGATGTATGCTCTTTAAAAGCTAAAATATAAAACAGAGACTATTTTTACTGTTACTCTCTTCATATTGTTTTTTTTTTTTGGAATAGGGTACTGTGTAACTTTAAGATCTTTAAAAAGAAGTATAAACTATACAGCGTTATAGAAACTAAACTCCCGCTACTCAAAGAGACCTGGAGGCCGTTCTACTAGTCTGAAAAGAAAAATAATTTGACCACAGGCATTTCAGAAGATGCGCTCAAGGTTTCTTAAACAAAAAAACAAAAAAGAAATAGTTGCAAAAATAGTTCGTAGATGGCGTTCATGGCGGTGAATATTGTTCTTCAAATCCAACTCAGTTGTCTAACGCTCACGGTAAACGTTATCTTTCAAAAATTCCCATAACCAGATGTCACAAGGTGTGAGATCGGGTGATCGTGGAGGCCAAGCTGTTCGGAAAGATCGAATGTTCACAAACAAGTCTGTCAATGCCTGTCTTAACAATTGTTGGACT
>BMAV01016244.1:14207-32182 GCA_019973955.1 Trichonephila inaurata madagascariensis | reverse complement strand
TGTTCACAAACAAGTCTGTCAATGCCTGTCTTAACAATTGTTGGACTGAGCTCGTGTTGAGAGTTGGGGTTCCATCGTGCATAAATATGGTTTCTTGTAGGCAGACTCGTTGTTGGAGAGTAGGTATTACGTAGGTCTGTAAGATCTAACGATACTGTTCCTCGTTAGCAGAACAGGGGGTAAGTCATTGAGAAGTTGCTCGTTCAAAAAATAGGGCCTGAGAAAGAATGAAGCAGTTAACCTGCACCATACGGTCACTTTTGTATCAAACAAAGCTTTGGCATGTACTGCTTGGGGAGGGGGGTGTCACCCAGATGCAACAATGCAAATGATTATTCTCTTGTCTATTCAGATGGAAGTGGGCCTCGTTTGCCACAATATATTCCATGGCAATGAATCGTTGACCGACATTCTAGTGAGAGTTTCTAGCTTGAAGGGTTTGTGAGCGTCTGGGTAGTGCGGTTTCAATTGCTGAACCGTTTAAATCTTATACGGGTAGAACTTCAAAATTTTACGCATGATATGTTGTATAGTGGAGTGGGGCATATAAAGAGTACTTGGAATCGTCGGTACGCTGACAGTTCTGTGAAGTGATTCACTGCTGGCTTCCACGACCGCTGTAGAAATATCCTCTACGACGGAGTTGTTGATTATTTTTCGTCGTCTTCCAGGAGAACGGCTAGCTGTCCTGCTTTCACGAATTCTACCATCATGTCTTGAAGAGCACGCTCCAACATCGATCCACGTCGTTGTTTTTTGAGATAGTGGAACTCTGACAGCTGCCGCCGCATTCTCACTGCTGCGGTAGTATAGCTTCACAAGAAGTGCCCTCTCAGGCAATGTCAGCATTCTGCTATGCTTATCTGATTGTGGCAAGACCAACATCTTCCTTTTATTGTGCGTGATATTAACATATTTTGCTTTAATGTGATGACCCACAGAGCCATCTATTTTGACAATTTTTAAACTATTTTTTTTTATTTCAGTAATCTTGAGCGCGTCATCTGAAGTGTCATAATCTTCGGACCAGTAGAACAGCCTTCAGGTCCCTCTGAGAAGCAGAAGTTTAATTTTGACAACCCTGTATTTCTGCGAGATTGCAATTTCTATCACTGTGTAACATATTTCACTTCATTTTTATTATAAAAATGAAACCAACATATCTGAATTGATACTGATTAAAGAGTAAATCCATTACATATTACACAACCCTTAGAGTTTCAACATCAGTAGCTGACGAGTTTATAAACGGATAAAAATGTTCGAAAAATCAGTGAGATTATACAATTTCATTTTCCAATTATTCTTTCAATTACAACAAAGTTGCAGATTTGGTGTGTAAAATAGTTAAAATGACATGAGTGATGAATTGTACGTTTTGTTTGTTGAATGCAAAAGCTATAAGCAGATATTCTCAAAACATCGTTATTTCTTCATCTTAACATTTCGTGATTAATCGCAGATTCGCGTGATTCAAATTCGTGATTTTTAGAATTATATAAAGAAGTATTCCGCAAAAAAAGAACCTTTTATTTTATTCCCATTAAAAAAATACACTAGACATTATGTTCCTAAGCAATAGGTACTTGAAAAAATTACATTCTTTGATGTAACAAAAATAAAAATTAAAAAAAAAAAATAAACATACATATAATTTTTGGTACGAAATGGAAGAGTGAAAAAATGCAGAAACTTCATAAATCTCAAACTAGCTATAACTATAGATTAAATACAACAATTTGGTCACATTGCAATTTGACTAAAAATTACTTTAACGATTCTAAGTAAAATTTAACTTTAGTTCGTGTGTAGGTAACCTAAGTTACAAATAATTTACATCCCAAATTACTCACAGTCTCAATTTTCTCTCTTTATTTAACTAACAATTAAAATTGAGAGTAAGTTTAGGAAATTTGAGTCTCAATTTTAATTAGAACTCTTCAATATTTGTTAGAATGTTTCGCACATATATGGAGAAAAAAAATATTATTAATCAGAAATAACCTATAAGTGGGAAAGATATTTTATTTTGTATGGTATGCCCTATTTTTCTCTACATCTATACAGCAGAGAGCCTATTAGAGAGCCTAAGTAGATTTGAAACTTAGAAGAAAACGTTCGATCCACCCTAATATATATTCTATACAATTCTTTTTCATCGGAAAAGAGTTACAGAAAAACTTTTTAATGTAGTCATGGGTAATAATAGGGCAATATACTTTGACTGCAGACCAAAAAAATAGCTCTAAAAATATCACACTAAAAATAAATAGTAACTATTACTTTAAATTTTTCATCGATTGGTTAAAAAATTTATTACATTTAGGGTGGGGGGGGGCGTACATTTATAGAAAAACTTATATACACGAGTTTTTGGGGGAAGAAAAATATCAAAAACTTATCTCAGGTATTAAATAAACATACATAATTTTTGCTTTGGGCGAAAATCTATTAAGTTAACATTAACCGGTATTGTATTTGTTATAGTGAATGCTGCATTGTAAGAAATTATGCGAATTTTATTTTTAGTCTGAGAATCTTAAAAAAATAACTACCATCAAATCTATTCGATGTGATTTTTTAGAATTATATCTCCTTGTAGAAAAAGTGTGACGAAATCATGATTAGCGTTGATTCTATCAATCCATGTGCTACACGAAAAACGTAGTAATATAAAGCAGCACGAGAACTATTAGTGACTTACATCTTAATTTTGTACCACGGTCAAGTTGAAAGGGTGACCCCTGAGCTGACATCTCTTTTCGCAATTATCACACCACTCCAACTGAAGGAATCTGAGACATGACAGATTTAACATGCACCAGTCTTTCTTCTCAGTGGTCTTCATTAGAATAAGGCTCGAACTCATGACACGCCCGTCGCGAGTTCGTGGCCATAACGACAATGGTACTTTAAATAAGTTGAGGTAACCCGCAAATCCAAATTTAAAATATTTAAGTCAGTGCTTCTCAAACTTTCAATACTTGCGACCCAATTTTCAGTCATAATTTTTTTCGCACCCCCCACCCCCTACAAACAATAACAATGTATTGAATTTAATAATAATGTACTTTGACATAAATCTACAATATGAATTTAATTAAAAATCATACAATTACACCAAGATAAAAATTAAATTTTTTATGTTATTTTATATATGACAAGCCCATGAAGTTATTGGAAATAGTTAAACTTGTTCTTAACTTAGTATTGTTAAATAATTATCAAATACAGTGTGCAGTACTAATACATTTAAAAATATATTATATCAATATAAAGGCGTATTTTATTTTTTACTATGTCAGAATGTATTTTGCTTTGCTTCCTGTCAGTAAATTAACAATATTTTTCTAAATAATGTTTTATTTTCGAATTCTCGATATGCTCGCGCCTCCCTCATACTGTTATTACGCCCCCCTAGGGGGCGCGCCCCACAGTTTGAGAAACTCTGATTTAAGTAATAATCTATTCGTTAATTTTGTTACAGCTCTTGAGGAGCAACAGTATGTCTTTCAAAAATGTCTATTATTTAATACATTGCATAAATTAACGGAAACAACCATCAATATCGATAGCCTAAATAACCCTTTTCAGAACGTAGTTTTAAATTATGCCCTTATAACCGAGAAACAAACTACACTTTGCTTAGATCCAATTTTAGCCCTGAAATATGAACGGAATCAAGTCACATGGCACGTACATGCTCTTGATATTTTATAATAAAATAAATACACTTGATAGACTAACGCTACCTTTTTCTCTTCCAAAGTACAGTCTACCGCAATGATTGCTCTTGTCCCACTGGAGGATGCTCTGTAGTATTAGTAAAAATATATGTTCCTTACACTCATATTTCAACATCAACCTTAGCTGGTGCAAAAATATATAACGTTAATTAGATTGGGATTCCATTTTTGTGACATGTATATATTTCCCACATCTCCTATTAACTGCTGTTCTTCCTACAGACTTCCGCAATACTTTTAAAATAGCTAATCAAATAATCATGTACAAAGGATCCACGCACGAAAACGATTATCGTCACTGCTCAAATTGAATCTAAATTCGTCACTAAAAACAACCTGGTTCCTTCCAGTCAGTGATACCTCTCTACTGGAGGCATCGGTAGGTGGGTGTCATTGACAGCACACGTAATGGGTGCAGTGATACTAGTTGTTTTTTTTTCAGCCAAGTGTCTTGTGATTGTTCGGGATGACACATATAGACGTAGTGAAGTTGACGCCTGCGTCTGGAAAGGGGCTAATGAGGTAGATGGCTGTACTTGTGCATGCTGTATGATGTAATGGTCTTCTCTACTACTAGTCTGCCGTCGGGGTCCTAAGCCTGATCATGGTATGTGACGTCTCTTTTCTCCACTGATCCCATCACCTCCACATAGTTAAATCAGAACGGCCTACTTGACGAGCTATTCGCCAAGCGGACCACCCCGTTTTCATATCATCCGGATAATTCTTATCATCTCTAATTCTGACTGCTGCGTAACAATATGTCTACCTCAGTGTTTTCTTTGCAAAATATTACGTATACTCAAACAAGCTCTATTTACCTGTTTTATACTACAAGGAGAATGAAGTTCAATGTCTTCTATAACATTACGCAATGGACAATCTTGATGCGTTTCTAATCATTTGCATATCTGCCAAATACCAAGTTTCGTCTTGATGGAACAATTATTTCTTGGTGCGCACATTATTAAGGCAATGAGTATATACGTAGAATGCCCACTGGTGCCGTTTCGACACTAAGGCACTTTATCATTATAAATAGTTGACATTCAGCAAAAGATAGTTCACACACTAAGTAGATACCATTATTAAAAAGAACTTCCTGAAGTAATACCACACATTTGTTTGACATTGAACGCTGTGTTATTTTGTTCAGAGCGGAAGTGAGTCTGTTATACTAAAATTATCGTGCCTAAGTATTTCATTACATAGTATTTGCTTATTTGCTATTACGTTCAAATTTCATAAGTGCAAGAAATTTGAAAAAATCAGCTAAATGCTGAATTTAAAGGAATTACATATTCACTAAAACGCAAAAAGTGTGAAATTGAAGAGTGTTGGGGAAATGCAACTAAAAAAAAATGTATGTCTCTAAGATGAAAATGGTGAGCGGAAAATGTGCGGGAAAAATGGAATATCACTGTATTCAATGCAAATGAGATATGTACAAAACATTATGCATAAAAAAGGTAAAAAATGACGAAACAATTCGCTTTCTCATAGAAATTACGATTTTGATTATTAAACTATTATTATGAATATTATAGTTTTATTCTATTTTAAAAGATTAAGTAATTTGTTTTGTTACCGTTTTTGATCTAAGGGTTCTAATTATATGATAATGACATGAAATAATATTTTAAAAACTCTTAAAACCAAACCCTACTGATCAGAAGCCCAGCAATTATTTAGTTATTACAATAAGTTTATATATGTTCTATCACGGCGTAGAAACGAAACCGGTGGACGTTCAAGGGTAATCGAATCCTGGACGTCCTAGTGTTGATGCTGATTTATTTTCCCTTAGGAAACAGATAGAAGTCACAAACGGAATATCTGACGTAAAAGATGGATAGCTTAGAACTGTGATGAAGTACGTGCCTAGAAACCTCTTGAGAAACAATGCAGAATGATAGTGATCATTGTCTTGGTGGAGAAGCTATAACCTTTACTTCCAAAATTCGAGTCCGGTTTTTTGTCAGACATTTCATAAGGGACGTGGATATAGTAATGGTGATTTATAGTGTGACTTTCACAGAAAGCCAGTGAAGGTAGAAAACCCCATTATTATTTTGTAAAAGAACTGTTATTTCTTTGGATTTTAATTTGTACAAACATTCGAGTTATATTAAAAATTCAGAATGTATTTAGCACATACTAATTACAGAATTTTAAAATTGTAATAATTTAAATATCTATTGGATATTAAATTCCATCGAAACGAACATATTTTTTATATCATGAGATTTTTAATTATCTCAATTATTTGTGAATTGTTTTAACACTAGAATGTCCTTCGGTGTTGACTGGACACCGGAGCCTGTTTTGTTTGTTCTCCTATCTACATTTTTACAGTGAATTACAAACTTCACGAGGTTTAATCATTTTTCATGGTGATTATACAGAAAACGTTTTATGGTTCTAGGTTAATTAAGAGAGATTTTACAACTAAATATAACTAAAACGTCCGGTGATGTCGTTTCGACACCAAGGACGTTTATCATTGTAAATAGCTGTCTCTTAGCAAAAGATAGTTCACTAAGTAGATATCTCTAGTAAATCAAACTTCCGGAAGTAATACCACACATTTGTTTGACATTGAAAACAGTGCTATTGGGTTCACAGCGGAAATGAGTCAGTTACATGAAAATTGTTGTGTTTAAGTGTTTCGTTACATAACAGTTGCTTATCTGCACATAAAAAAATCAATAAAAAAATCATTCAATTTTCGAAACTTGTGTATAGGAAGGACACTCAGAAACGATAACGTAGAAAATGTCTAAGTTTTGATAAAATTGCTAATGTGTTGCGAGAGATTTCTGAGAATGAGTCAGTTGGTGGTTAGCTGTGTGTGTGTGTCTTGCTCTAATTTAGATTCCGATGAAGACATGCGATTGAGTAAAAGTGACTGAAAGAAAGTGTAGATGCGATTGATAATATTCCAGTAAATCCTGATATATATATGGCTAAGGATTGCAAAGAATAAGTTCCGCATAATAGTAACATTCCTGGCAGATTTGCGACTCAAAATGTTATGCAACACATTAGCAATTCAAAATATGTTGATATTACGCCTACTGAACAATAGTCCTGCAATTATTTGTTATTACAATTATTTTATATATTTTATATCACGGTGTCAAAACGACACCGGAGGACATTTAAGAATAATTGAAATCCCGGATGTTCTTGTGTTAATGCCCTAAATTAATATAAACAACTAATACAAAAGGCACATGTAGGTACATACAGCTAAAACATTTATGAAGACGTTAAGAATAAACCTGTGACTTAGTTTAACTTTAATTATAAAGTCACTTTTAACTAAATAAAAAGTACAGATACAGAAATTCGTTAGTAAAACGATATTATTGCTCATCGTTAATGTATTGGAAACAATTATCTCCTACTGTATATAGCTGTTACATGCTGTCGGATATGAATAGTAGTTTCAATATATGCGTCTTTTTGATATGTGTGATAAATTTATGCGGTGGCTACGTGTAAACTCATGGTTTAAAAAAAGTGTATAAATGAATAATATTTTAGTGTTTAGTATCAGTTGAAATAGAATATGCATATAAATTTTTTTAATAATATCATTATTTTTTTAAAAAAATATTTAAATTTAATTTTTTGACAGAAAATGAAGAAAAAATAACATATTTTCATTAAATGAAAAATGCTTAAATAACATTAACCTTTTTCTTATATATAGTTAGGACTTCTACACAAAAACTGAACTACGAAAAAAATATTGACATACTTTCAAAATATTGTCCTTTAATGAAAATTGTTTCAGTAATAAAATTATATTGTTTAAATATAGTGAGACATTTCTACAGAGTGACTGAGAATAAAATGTTTTGAAAAATTCACGTTATTTTCAGAGTCATAATCGCTGGAAATAATAACGAGTATTTTTAAATAAATTTTTTCTGCTCGGATGCATTGAAATAAGTACAAATCCATTTATAAATTATGTATTTTAAATATCCTAGTTCAAGTTTTGCACAGAAGTTTTAGATATATGTACTAAAAATATTATTGCTAAAGAATAATGTTTCAAAAATCATAACATTTTGAAGTAATGCCATTATTTATTCATAATTTATCAAAAACAAAAAAACAAAAAAAAAACATCTAATTAATTTTTTTTTTGTAATAATATTCTTAAGCAATTTCACATGTATACTCTAATTCAACTGACACTAATTATGAAAAAAAACATTAAAATTTATACGCTTTTTCAAAATTATCGCTCTGAACATAGTCAAATTAACAATTATTTTCAGAATAAAAACTAACATTAGAACAAAAACATACGAAAAATGATAAAGAAAAAACACTCATTATTTATTACAAACATCATTATATTGTGTTTCATAATATTATTTTTTCAAAGTCGTCTTTTTTATTTTAAGTTGAATAATTCAATATTTTTTTTTCTAATGATGCATGGTTTGTCTGATCACTCAATGTAGTACAAAAAATGCCATCTTAAGAACACAATGGGCATTTAACCGACTTTGGTATTCGACCATTTTTAAGCTAAGATCAAAGAAACTTCTGTATCCCATTCTATTAATAGCGTACTTAGTAGTTTCTTTCCACTTCTGTGTCTAATCGGGTAGGTAATAAAAGTTGTCCCTCTTCTATATTGATTATCTCTTTGCAATTGTTTTGCATTCCACGGAATTACAAATGACAGAAAAAGGAATTTCTATTATCTCCTTACAACTAGCATTTGTTGGCAATTTGGTAAAGAATAAGATTGTCAGGATACTGATGAATGAATTCGCGAAATGCATGCATTACTATAGACATTTAATTATATTTCCAATGGGTTACACTACTTATAAAATGGCGTGGAAGGAATCCATTATTAAGTAAAGTGCGGTGGTTTTAATAAATCTTAATTTTTATCTGTTATATATGAATACACATTCATATAGGATGAATATTAAGTACTGAAATCAAGAATAAAGAACAATCTACCAATAATATGAAGAAAAGACAATTGACCAGAATGGAAGTTTATTATGTTTCTTAAGGCAGCCATAGCTTAGAGAAGTGAAGTAGGGTTAAGCTAGGATCTTAACTTTCAAATTTTGCAGAACGTTGCAGATTTTGTATAGTGTAAAATCCGGCGTATAACGCGTGACGCTATATAACGCGCAAATATACTTTTGAGAGAGCTGCATTTGTTAATTTTTTGTATATTCGCCATATAACGCGCATCTCCTTTTCTTACGAAGAAACTGAAATATACATATGCAATGCTCTTATGTTTTGAAGTCATTTATTAGAGGTTTATCCAAGTATTTTTTTTTTAAAAAAAATAGTATACTTCTAAAATTACACCCCTTCATCAGGCATGTCATTTCAGTTAATAAACAGTATTTCGATATATACGAAAGTCTAATTTTTTCAACCTCATAAGTTTTTTTCATTTTTAAAGTTCTCATTTTTATACCAGGCGTATAACGCGCAAAATTAAATTTCGATTTTTTTTTGTGTGTGTGTGTGTCAAAAGTACGCGTTATACTCCGGATTTTACGGTCATTTAAACTCAATAGGTAGAAATTTTACTGTATAGAAGCAGTCGATTTTTAATTTATTTTTTCTTTTAAAAACTGAATATAATTTTCTGTGCCACCTGAACTAATGTTTCAGTCCCAATGCTATAAATCAGCCCCTCCCCCGAATAATACTCCTTATACTTTCCGTATAGCTAATTTTTATTCATTCGGGTTAGAAAAAATAATCAACTCTCCTTATGATTTCAGAGCTATCGTAATTGGAATTTAAACATGCTATGGATCCACCAAACCATTGCATAATGGCCCAATGATTATGCCATCTAAAATATTTTTTTTTTTTCGAAATGTTGCTAATGTGACACATATCCGGCATAACGTTAAATATTCCTAATCCATGAAGTTCTTGCCTAAGAGTTCTTTTTCATATGGTCTGGCATTTCACACTTGAGGATTTTTTTTTGGCAAGTTTGGACCGGATGGTCAGCAGTTATCTACGATTTCTTCTTATCAGGATTAACATCAAATCTCAGTTCCAAAATTTATCTTTATTTTACAGATTTTTTTTCCTATTGTTATAAATATTATTACCTGCGATGGAATGCACTTACCATTGTGACGCCTGCTCATTAGCAAAACTCCTTCCATCTATATATGTCAAGATTGACGTATGGGGCATCAAGTTGTCCAGATGAAACTGTAACTCCAAAAAAGACACCAGATGTTCTTTACTTATGTGTGGGGCATAATATATGTGGACTGTCTCGGAGAATGACTTTGTTGCCTCCATACGTTTTTCTTTCACGGACGTTCATACCATAGTTAGTCAAAATGTTCTATAGGAAGGAAGCTTCGAGGAATAGCATCATTTGTGACCCTCAGAAAAAATGTAAAATGATAAGTTATAGCCTTCAGATGGTGAACACGAGGCCGTTTCGTAGTGAGGATTAAATGTGCTGACCTATTGTCCCCATGAAACAGTGAGAACTGCAGTGAGGAGAGCCAGGTGTGTATCTGGTTCCCGCTCCGATGCTAAGTGATTTAGGGAGTGAAAGTCAACTTCCTATGGAGTTTAAAGGGGTTCGCTCCGAAGTTGACGGGACTCTCGATTTCCTTCTATTGACTGAATTTTTTAGCTCTTTAAATTTTGAGTTTGCTGGGGCCGCTACCCATTAAGAACCAAGGGAAAGGGAATCTTCGTCTCTTGCATTTTACGAAATAACTGCGACTAGAAGTTTCGTGCTCTTCGAAGACTCTCGGTTGAGTTTGTGGGGGAAGCTACATTCAAGGACTTACTGATGAACTTTGCCTAATTGAGAAATACGGACTGCCTGAGTCAGCGGCGCAACGGCTGGCATACATGAACTGAAATTGAAAGAGAAGTTTTCTCTATCACGAAAACAACTGTGTACAGTGACGTATTAACAATTAATACAGTTTTATTATTATTTAAATTAGAATGAAATTAATTTTTGTCAAGCAGGTAAGGCTACCCTGAAGCTACCATATTACTCGGTAAAGTAAGGGGTTAAGACATTACACCACCAGTTTCATTTATTATTAAATGTAGATGGGAAACTGTCTCCTAATAGCATGACAACTGATTTATGCATTTTCAAATCGTACTCACAAAGAACGATCTGTAACGTTCATGAGCAGTAAGAAAACTGTTCAAGATGAAATACGATTGACTTATATTGGTGACCACATATGACAACTTTACAAAAGAGAAATATATATTGCTGTTTGTATTATACTAAATCACATGAGAAGAGAACAAGATGCATTGATACAGAATTTAAATAAAATAGAGGAAATTTATTTACTGCTCTAATTTCATATTGTCTATAGCTGCGAGTACATTTAATTATAGAGTCAGTTTAAAGAAAGAAAATGCACACCATTATACTTTTCTACAGTTTTCTTTTATTTAAAATCCGGAATATGGTTGCTGGTTTAAAATTTCCTAACAGTCTGGAAGTTTATGTCAGTAAAATTGTATCTTGATTTAATCTTGTTAATTTTCATACAAGAAAACTTTGCTCACAAATATATGTCGACTAAAATATAAAAAAACTGTGTGTGTACTGATGTACGCACGTTAGAAGTTATACTACTTTGGCGTAACAAGATTAAAATATTTCTAAAAATCTTGAGCAGAGCAAGCTGGGCCAAGGACGAAAGGCGGTCACGAGCAGATTTGAATGATACTAACCTTCAGTCAATTGGACCAGCCAAACCCGAGGTAATCGCGATTTAAATAAATTTAAACACCCCCGCACAGGGACAATAGGACCACCACCATGGGGGCGGGGCGGTACGGCAGACTGTACCTTGAGATGAGTTGAACCAAATGTGACACCTGAGACCACACATTGAATTTCTCGGTGGGAAGAATCGTTCCTGATAAAATTAAGTCATCTGTCTGAAGAGTAACCGAGTTATGGTCATTTTAAAATAATTAAAATATTTAAAATAATTAAATAAAGTATAGAATTAGGTCACCCAGTAACTCGAAACTGTTCCTGGTTGTGAGGAAATACAAAAGAAATCCATTCGATCAGCTCCAGAGTCTGTAGTTGAAAATGGGGCGGTGCTAGCTAGGGAAAGGAAAATGAAACTAACTCCCCCGGGGTTACAACTATGACGTAAATGGTCACGTACATCCCAGCGATATACAGAGTAGTAAGTAATCCCAAAGTTTCATCCTTCTATCTCTGTAATATCGTTACGTCATCAAAAGATCGAACCCCATAGGAATAACATGGGGATTCTAATTTTAGTGATATCGTCCCCCTAAGCCCATTGTCTACACATGAATTATAAGAGATGTAACAGCTTAATGAGGAGAACCTATGGTCTGAGTTTCATTAACCAATCTCAAAATTCCTAGGAGCTATGTTGAATTTTAAAAAAAATTATAACTTTAAAATAATTTTAAAAGGTTAAAAAAATGGGTGAAGAAATAATGCTATGGTCCTGAAAAAATATATCTAGGGTGCTCATAGGAAGAACAGTCGAATCCAGCGAGTGCGGTCGACCTAGGTGCAATAGGATTAAAGTTATTTCTGAGGAAGCCCTGTAGGGGGTGGAGGGAGCCAATTAAACGTAAAGCTCGCGCTAATACGAAAATATGGCTGAGCACCAAAAATCAAGTTCCAAGTTGAATTGCTTAGGGGGTGAAATTTTTTCCAGCCCCCATAGTATTAACATGGGAACACGATATTTTAGTGCTTAAGCCCTCCCCTTTACACAATGAGAATGAAGTAGATGACTGGATGGGTCTCGACGAGTGGAACAGTGGTTCAAATCTTATATCCCAGACTCGAACAGGAGCCAATATATTGTAAATTTAAACAAATTAAAAAAGTTAAAGGCAATTAAAAACTATGGAAGAAATAGCCCTATGAGCATGGAATTATAATAACTGGGAGAGCAGATAGGGAGCGATTGAAAGAGCCAGGTCCAAATGGACCGTGAGGCTCGGGTGTCGAGATATTGGCCAAAATACTGTAGAGGGAGGGAATGCACAGGGGGAATTCGTTCCATCAGATATGGTTTATAACAATAGTTCTTACGATCCCCCAAATATCAGTCCCATAGCACCAAAAAAGTGGCATGTTAAAATATACAACGGTGTGAGAGCGTATCGTAAAAATTTACCCTCTTCCTTTTTCCCTAACTCCCCAAAAGAAGTATAACTAATACAGTAAAGAGGTATTATTTTTGGGAATTTCGAAGGCGGGAATGATCTGTCCCATTCTGTACATTTCTAGACAAAGCATTTTCGTATCCGTTCCTACAGAACACAAAGCAAAGGTTCGCTGACGCGGGGGTATATCTCAGTTGTAGAGCATTCGACTGCAGATCGAGAGGTCCCCTGTTCAAACCTGGGTGCCCACTTCTTCAAGAAACTGAAGAGAAATTTTTTTCGGGGAATTTCGAAGGCGGGAATGATTTGTCCTATTCTGTATATTTCTAGACAAAGCATATTCGCATAAGTGATGGTGTGCGCATCGTAAGAACTCATCCTTCTTCCCAAACGACCAATAACAAGTATAACTTCAAAAAACAATTTCCCAGTAAATTTCTTCATGCAAGGAAAATTTTCAGCTAAACGGTTTTAAGGTATCCGACTACATTCGGAACCATGATTTTAAAAAGCGCATAAATGGATAATTTTCATTATATTTAGTGTCACTTAGATTAGAATACATGTATAAAAATGTTTTAAAGACATTTTGACAATAAAAAAATATTTAAATACAATATTTCGGCAGAAAATTAACTTAATATAACATTTTTTTCAAAATGTACTTCTTTTGTGAAAAATGCTTCTATTATGATAATATTTTGTCTGTATATTGCTCAGACCTCTGTACAGAGGCTCAACTATGATTGTTGTAAAATTCACATTATTTTCAGAGTTACAACCAATTCAAATAATTATCGGCGTTTTTTTCTTAAAATTTCTCCCCTCTGTTGTGTCTTAAAACAGGGATAAACCCACTTCTAAGATACATATTTCAAAAATTCTAGTTGAGCCTCTGTACGGAGGTCTGAGCTATATACAAGCAAAATATTATTATAATAGAAACATTATTCACAAAAGGAGAATATTTTGAATATCGGTCATTCTATTTTAATTTTTTGTCAAAATATTGTACTTAAATATTTTTTTTTGTAAAACTATTCTTTAAATAATTTCATATACATTTTCCAATCTAAGTGACACTAAATATCATAAATATTATCCATTTATACGCTTTTGCAATATTACGGTTCCGAAAGTAGTCGTATACCCTAAAAAGTCAATGTCATTGCATTAAACATTTTTTTCACACTTAGATCTGACTTCAAGCCGATAAGTTGAAGCTGTGGCTTTTCAGGAGCTGGATCAATATCAGCAGTAATGGGATAAGAGAGAAAATTAAAAATTTAGGCTCATTTTTCTTAAAGTCCTGAAGTCTTTTTATGATGTAGTCCTCCAAACTGTGCAGATATCTCTTAGTAAAAACACTCTCATGTGATTTGTTTCCCCTTAGCCAAAAGTGAAATACGAATGTTTGATCTCGTTGGGGAAAGAAATCTCGGTTCAAAGTAGATTTTCTGAATTTCTTGGCGGGTCGCAGGTTACCTAAACGTGATATAGGTGTAACATAAGCTCTGGAAACATAACATTTCTTTCTAATGAAAATGAAGAATAAATTTATGAATTCAATAACTTGTTTATACTTTAATCCTTTTTCGCGTCTTGTGTTAACCCCTTTTCCTTACATTTACAGCAGAACGTCGTTTATCCGAACGTTTATTAACAAAGCGTCAAATATCCACACCAGTTTTCTTTTTTTTGTCACCTACATGCACTGTATATGAATACGTTTTCGAACAGTACAGTGCTCAACTGTTATTTTGTCTGAGGCCAAAAGTGACGGGAAATCCCAAGGTCAGGGATATTTGGGGAATTTCATTTGTGTGATTTGGTAAACAACTGCGCGGGGAATATTATGTCAGTTTGTTTCCAAGTGAGGGGGTGTATGCGTGCTCTTTTGTTGAGTTGTGAACTGCTATGGCTTCGAATTCAAAACAAAAACGCAACGTCTGGAACATGGAGACAAAACTTGAAATATTGAACCGTCTCGCGAAGGGAGAAAGTGTAGCGTCTCTAGCACAGTTTTATAACGTTGGAAAGTCAACAATTTCTGACAAAAATAAAGCCGAGAAACCACTTTAAATTTTGCGTCCAAACTTGAGTCAAAAGATGGCTCGAAGAAAAGGAAACCATGAGGGAAGCAAACGATGCTGTTTTTAATCGGGCACTCTACTTGTGGTTTTTACGAAGAAGGAGCAAAGGGGACCCAATATCGGGCCCTCTGTTGTGCGAAATAGCTCTGGAACTTAGCAAGAAGAATTCGACCCTGCGACGAGGAAACGGATGAACGCGAGGACAACAACAACAACGAAAGTAGCAAGGGCCCATCAAATGCTGCCGCATTTTCTGCGTTAGAGACAGCTATGAGTGGTATGAACAACAATCAGGGGGCTGTCCCAATCAACTACTACTGATCAAGAGAATCAGAGACCTTGCAGCGAAAAAACGAAGATGTACAATGGAACAGCGAAAAATATTTGATTTTTTCCGCAATAAAGGTAAAATTGCGACATTTTTTGCACCTATTTTGCTTTTTTTTCAAGCGCGTTTCTGCATGTGAAGATTTTTAATATCCGTATAGTATACGTTTTCATATACTGCATAGATCACATTCGGTTTTCGGTTATCCGAACAATTGCGTATCTGAATGGTGTCCGGTCCTAATTGATTCGGATAAACGACGTTCTACTGTAATGCATCCTTAATAATTGAAGGTAATTTTTTTAGAAAAAAACACGTATGATAATGAATACTTATTCTTCCATTTCTCTTTTATTTACTATAGTGATATAAAATATCTCTAAGCATATACTCATCATTGTATTTGTGATATATGCTCAAATTCAAAAATGAAAATAAAATTTTAGTTACGTAGACTTATATACTGAATTCCTAAAATAAAATCTGAATAACGTAAATCATATATATATATATATATTTTAGACTTCTCGAATTTTGAATTTATACTGATATGTTACATTTAAACATAATACATTTTGTAAAAATTACATTGATTACAATTCCATACTCTAATTAATTATTCGGAAAATTTCAATGTAAAGTTAAGCAGATTATTTGATAAGAAGAATTTTGAACAAATAATCCATACTTTCGCCATCAGTTTTTCGTTTATACAGCAAACATTCACAAATTTATGACATTAATGAATTCTGTTTTATAGTTCTAACAGAAACATTTTCCAAATATTGAATTGCAAATGAAATAATATATGTTATTCAAGTACTTCTGTAATTTAAATTAAAATTCTTAGAATTTGTTCGAGAAAATTAAAACTCTTACGTCTTAACAAAAGTGAAAAAAAAAGGATTTTATTATTGTCTTGTGATATAAATTTAATTAAAACGACAAAAGTTTCTTTGTAATTCATAATAAAGGTTTAACTATTCATTCAGTTGTTTTGCTATGTTACATATTAAAGTTTTTTAGTTCATGCCTAGAAAATTCTGAGAAATTTTAAATATCAAATATATGAAAAATAATAATTTTCTTTATCAATGAGTAACTATTGTATTACCTATTTTCTTAAGAATTATGTAAGAATACTGCGTTTTCGGAATCTTGAAACATAAAGACAAAATGTATTAAAATTTACAAAGAACACATATTAAAATGTATCATTTTAATAATATTTTGCACCCAACTCATTTTATATTAACTATATATCTCTTGGGTGGGATAAATAAAAATTTTATTATTTCATGACAATACCACATAGTCACAATAAGAATTCAGAAGTACAAATATTTTACCAAAATGTTATTATTATTCGAACTACTTGAACAAATTAAATATAAAATCAGAGAATAAATTTGAAAGGATTTTTTTTTTCGTTTGATAAAAAAAAAAAATTTTTGTTGTGTACTTTTTTACTCTATTGGTACAGCATATCGACTTAGGAAGTTGTACTTACTCACTTTGTGGAAAAAAAGCAATTAATTTGAAATTTTCCTTTCCTACCAAATGCTATTTTTTCATGTGTCATTATTATTTTATTTCCTAGATACATTCTTATTGGATCGAAATGTCTGGAAAGATTAAATTATGGTAAATATTTATTTTGAAAGATTTTAAAAACTTGCGTGATACCATGTATGAGCAAAACCCTGGCAGAAAATACAACGAAAACTTTTAAAGTATTTCAAAGTGTGGAATTACAAAATATTTACTTTACATACTGGAATTAGCCGCTTGAACAATTTTAAAATCTGGTAAGCATTCAAACAAAATTAGTTTTAAAATGTGTTTTTATATGTATAAATAAATCACCTACTTAATAATACAGGCCAAGTGATGCGAAATGATGAATCGCAATTTGAAAGATGCAGATAATATATATATATATATATGACATGTTTCAAGTCAGAACCAATCTTTATTTTAAAAACGGTCTGCATTCAGCGAGCTATGTACATGTTCTGTTTCTGAGAGAAAAAGAACGCCAAAGTTAAATCTAAGTGTTTTTATCACTTAAGCCCAGATGTGAAGTACCTTCTTAATTATGGGTTACACTTGAAAGTTAATGCTGACATTTCGACTATAAAAAATAATGATCAGGGATCAGAAGTGTTTTCAGGTTGGGCCATCTGTTTCGGAGAAATAATTGGGGCATTAATTTAATGCTTGAAAATGTAATGAAAAATAAAAGTTAAGTGTTGTATTGGGAATTTATAATTACATCTAATTTAATTATAATTACATTTATATATATATTTATATATTGATACTACTTCTTTTTCGTTTTTGTGAGATCATTAACTCAAATGTGTTCATTGTTCATATTGAGAGGGAATCGTGCATTATTTGTGTATGTGTTTTTTTTTTATTTTATGTTTATTTTATGTCACTTTTTTTTTTAGTTATGGATTACACAGATGAACTTTTGCTGAAACTAATTGATATTTTTGAAACCAATTATTTTTTGTGTTACCCTAAACATAACAGCTAGTAACAGCTTTTCAAAAGTAAGTTCTAAAATAATTGGTAAAATATTATAATTTAGTCCACACTTTTGTAAAG
>BMAV01016243.1:463249-476865 GCA_019973955.1 Trichonephila inaurata madagascariensis | reverse complement strand
TTTTTTTTTTTTTAAACCTTATATTTGTCAAATGCTTTACCATTTTTTTTCAAATTTGATAAGTACGACATTTTTTTTCAAATTCATTCTATGTCTTATGTATCAAATTCCTGAAAGAGAAATGTATAAATTATACAAAAAGTTACAGTTAGGAAACTGAAACTTCGAGCCGAGTTGTTTGCCTTTCTTTCTGTTACAGAACGACTGCGTGTGACGAGAATTTTCACCAAAAAGACACCTTTGAGGATTAGGAGAAATAAACATTTCCATTCTCTGCAATAAAATGAGTTCAAGTGTACACCATTGCATTATGCAATGTCCTCTTTGGTCCGATCGCCCTTTTTCTTGAACATCCAAACTTCTCTTGGGAAATCTCTTTCAGCAGTTTCCCAAGGAGAGTAAACATATTCTTCTGTTATTTGTATAGAGGGGAAATTAGTAAGCACAAAGAAGCAACATAAAATTTCTTTATACTCTAAGGACTGATTTAAGGGGTGTTGGAAAGCTAAAATCTTATTTTTTTGACCGTTTGAGATTTTTACATTGTCAAATAGTATAGATTTTAACCTTTCTAAAAATACATTACCTTAATTTCTAGGGTATAATTAGAAGCCCTTAAAACCTAGTTTTAAATTTTCGTTGAAACTGGGCCACAACCATTTGAATGGCGAAAAATGTAAACAAAGTACTTCGTTTTTGCTTAAAAGCTGAGCGTCTGTTTAAACCAAAACATGTATCCTTTATTGTAAATTGAGCCTTTTATGTTTTTTATTTCCTAGCTGATTAGAAGTCTCACTGCATACATTTAAATTAATTTATCTCAAAATGTAAATTTTGATGCTCGATGTATCTTTTCTGGGAAACTACTGTTCACAGGTATTTAAATTTCTAATGATATATTTATAATGTTGGCTGACTGAAATGAGCTTTTTGTAAGAGCAAAATTTTATTTTTTACAAATTTTTTTATGTAAAAAATGGGTTAAATTTCACAATGTTTGATAAAATATTCTATAAATTAAGAAAAAAATTCAAAATTTGCTAAAAGCTCATTTCAGTATAATGAAAAAGGTATATTTAAATTGTATGAAAAATTTTAAATAGGTACATGTAACAGATTTTGAAAAAAGGTACATAGAAAACAGCCAATTTAAATCTTTGTCGCTACAGAAGTTTACTTCTCCCCTTAATAGGTTAGAAACCTTAAAATTTTATAATTTCAAAATCAGATAGCCGAAGTTCAGGTAAACACTATTAAGTTAGACATCTTCATAAATTGCTAGAAATTCACGAAGTCTATTATTTTTCAAAAAAATAAAACATTAAATGCATACGTAAGAGAAAAAAGAGTGTATCTATGTTTGAGATTTTAGAACAACGATACTCAACCGGCAGCCTGCGGGACGCATTTGGCCCGCCGGCCCTTTCTAAGTAGCCCGTTCACGGTCCGTTGTACTAACAAATTCAATTAAGAACAATGCATTAAAAATTTAGCAAGAAATATTATCAATCAAGCAATCAACTATATAAATTTCGCTATCTGCTGACACAAATTGTTATTTCAATTTTACTTTTTTTTCCTTTTGTAATTGTAACGGATAGTAATAATAAATAACATTGATGTAGCGACCATTTTACGGGTGAAATTAATTTTTAATTAATCCTCATACCTTTTAAGCGAATTCAAGGCGATTGAGATATTGAATATCTCGTAGAGATAAGCAAACATGGGTCAACAATTTGTTTGACTTATAAAATATAAAAAAATATAATTGTGTTCATCACTATACCATTAAACATAAGTCTTACAATCACTCTTTTGCTTGAGGGTCTCTTTCAAGACGAAATGAATTGGCTTTCTTAAAAACAAACAACAAAATATTTTGTTGGTGGTAAGGCCACACAATGCAGAGGTAATAAAGCATTCTATAAAATTTGTTACTATAATATTATTACAAAATATTTCTAGTTTGTTAGTTATAGTTAATTTGCATAGTTATTATTATAAAATATTTCTAGTTTGAAATAACAAAAAGTTATACGATGCTTTCCAATCCTCAAGATAAGGGATTAAGCTTGCATTAGTGTACAAGGTTTGACACAAAAAAACGAGACGAAGTGTGTAGTCCGAAAAATGAGTAGAGTTGGCAACAACTGTTTTAATGACGTCATCCCAATCCCTCTTCTAACCGTGGGGTCAGTTTCACCATAACCGATCACGCCAGCTGGGAGTACTGCGTCATTGAGTGAAAACTGCATTTTGCAATAAAAATTTCGAATCGACAAGTTTCTTGTGAAACATAAGAACTCAGCCACAAAAACATTTCAAATACTAACCGAGGCTCATGGAAATGAAACTTTGTATCGTGCATATGTGTTTAAATGGCAAAAGCGATTTTTATGGGAAAGGGACAGTGTGGAAGATGACGAACGTGCTGGCCGCCCAAGGTAAGCGATTACAGAACAAAACATGGCCAAAATTCGTGATATGAGTGGGTTCCCACTCACAGCAGTAGTCAGACTGTTCATCAACACAACTACATTGAAGTATTAAAAAGACTTCGTGAAAAAATTAGGGAAAAAAGGCCGAAATTGGGGAGTGATGGGTCGTTGTTGCATCAAGACAATGCATCCACTCACTCGGTCCTATTTGTTAAGCAGTTTCTGACCAGCAAAAACATTACTGTGATGGGGATCCTGTCTTATTCACCTGATTTGGTCCAGTGTGACTTTTTTTTTATTCTCGTTTAACACCTTGTAAACGTTTATCTCGGAGCTCAGCATGCATCTATGATTTCATTTTTTATTATTCAGTCAATTGGAAGGTAATGGCATCAAAATATATCAAAAAAATATTTGAACAAAATCTGCTTAGAAACATTTGAATAATTAATTTTTTTAAAATATTTATATTATACTTTAATTGAAAAATAATTTTAAAAAATAAGTTTTTGTTAGATAATCTAACTTTAAATGGAAAATAAGATCATTTTGTCATAAATAAGATCATCAAAGCCTTTTGATTGGTTTATCACTTATTAACGCCGCCCTCTAAAGGAACACGAAGATAGTTGTCATAGCAACCTACAAAATCTTATTAGATATTTTTCTTCTTTTTTTTTAATCATTTTACAGTCGAATACACATTATTGAGAATATTAAATTGATACATTTTTTCTTGAAATACATTCAAAATAAAATAATTTTATTTACTAAAGTTAATACTGTTTTTATTTATAACTAATTAAATTCATTTTGATAGCATGCTAGTGTCTATGGTAAACATTCACACACACACACACAATTTGATATCATTTTCTTTTACTAGTGTACATAATAACTATAATTAAATAATTTATATAACCAATATAATATATATTAATGTAATATAATTAATCCTGCTATTTCTTCTTTAAAGATTCATTAATCTATAATTACAAACGAATTCATTCAAGAATATATACTGTTGCCATTATGAAAAGTTAAAAAATAATATCTTATTTCATAAAAATTATTTTAAGACTTTTTATGTTTATAAAAAATAGAATAAAAATAATCAGCCATTCTTACCAAAGTGGATTAAATAACAAAATATTCTTAAAGAAATAATTAGTGCTTCTTTGAAAAATCTCCAACGCAAGCAATATTAAAAGCAATCAACATAATTTCGCAAGAGATTTCAAAAAATATTTATCTTCAAATTAATGAAACATGAAATAGAATAATATTTATTGTACATTTTTTTTCTTTTATCTGCATCACCCATATTTGTATTATGGTTATCTTTTGTACCGAGGTTAAAATATTAACGAAAAATATAAGTAAAGGTAACTGGCTTATTTAGTATTTCTGTTATTAAATTTTACTTTCTTCGATGTATTTTACTTATAAATACATTTGTATTTTTTTTTTTATTTGGTTTATTTTATCTATAAAAATGTAGACTTTGGTATGATAAACAATTCAATCTTTTTTCTCAAAAGATGTACTTAGTTTGACATATAGAGTAATATTTAATTTTTTGAAATGGGAGTTGTGGATTGGTTATTTTTACTATTGTAGACCTAGTACATTCCTTGGGAGCTAGAATCACTTTTTATGCAGCATCATATAAGTATATTGCCACAATGTAATTTTTACGCACAGTTATACACTTTAGCTCTGACGATGCGAAATTGTACTAGAAATTTTAATTTTGCCGAAAGCACCCAAGACAAGCATGCACACTTGGAATCTTTAACAAGCCGCAAAATCATACATAGTGGACGCTGCTGAATTTCTGCATCATGAAAATCCACCGACTTGGGCCGGCGTCGAACCCGAAAACTTGGGTGTACAAGTTCAGCGCCTAACCAACTACCCCCACCCAACTGGTTATGTAGAGCAGCGTTTCTCAAATTGTGGGGTGTGCCTCCCAAAGGGGGCGCAACCATGTCAAAAAGTTGAAAATAAAAGATTTTTTTAAAATTATTAATTTACGGAAAGAAAGCAAAACAAAATACGTTCTGATATAATGAAAAAATAAAATACTCATTTACACTGATAGAATAATCTTTTATAAATGTATCAGTACTGCACAATGTATTTTTGATCATTAATTAATCGATACTAAAATAAGTAAGTTTAATAATTACCAGTGAAGCCATGGGCTTGTCATATATAAAATTATTTACAAAATGTAATATTTATCTTGATAATATGTAAGGTTTATAATTAAAGTCATGTTGTTGCTTTAGTGTCAAAGTATATTATTACTGATTTAAATACATTGTTATTGTATGGGGGGGGGGGGCGCTATGAAGATTATGATTGAAAATTGAGTCACAAGTATTGAAAGTCTGAGAAGCACTGATGTAGAGTAATATGATTTATTCTTTTTTTATTGCATATACAAATAAACATTTATGTATCATTTTTGAATTTTTGTAAACAAATCGAACAAAAATTTGTTCTTGTTTTGAAATAAAAAAAAATCATTCACAGAAAAAAGGCAAACATCGAGATTTTAAATTTATTCAGGAAAACAATGTTACTCTGTTTTAGTTTTTAAAATAACATCTCATTTCATTTTTTCTTAAATTACATTTGCAAACAGAGTTTTATTTTATTTTATTTATTTATTTGTTTCTGCATGATAAACAAAAATAGTTTCTTTTGCAAAATAAAACATTTGTTCCAAAACTTTTTCTTCTCAACTCGAAATGAAACATTTTATTTTACACCAAGCTAATTTGTGATGATTATGAATGGTTGCAACTATAATTCTATTTTCATTTGTGCCTATTCCAATGCAAACTAATCATTTTTGACATATGTGTGAAGAATTTTTCTATGGCGAAAATACAAAACTTGTTCAAATCTTATAAGCGCTTTACCAACAAACAAACAAAATAGAATGTTTAATGTTTTGCTTTGTTGTTTTCTATGAAGAATTTTTATCTTGTATCCCTAAGCTTTCTGATTTCGCTTCTTTTACGTAATTTTTATTTTCTTTGCTTCTCTTGAGAGAAACCGAAGAAAACAATATTTTTTTTTCATGCTGCTTAGGGATTGTGCAGCTTTTGGTAAATATGTATGAGGAATATTGAATAAGAAAGGGAAAGATACTTGAATCCGAGGGAAAAAAATGATTTTTTTTTTATGTAAAGCAGCGTCTTCTCAACAAAACAAGAATCGTGCTTCCCTGTGAGGAATTAACGAAACTGCATCTCTGAATTCCTCAGCGGTAACTTAAAAGTCGGTTGGTATTTTTGAGACAGTTTCTTTTGTGTTCCGAATTATAAACAGATTACCGAATGCAAAGTAAGAAGAATATGTTTTAAATTTACTTTTTAAAAAGAGCTTTTTTGAAAAGAAATTAAAATGTTTCAAATCTTAAGTAAAATGTTATGTGTAGCAAGTACTTCGAATATTTCTAGGCAAATCTCCAGCTTTCACAGAAAATTGAAGTTTTGAAAAAAAGATATTTTACTTAATAAAAATAGATTAAATACAAAAATTTTATTCTAAAATTATCAGTTAAGAGAGCAAATTACTTTTCTAGAATTATATATACATTTTATCTTGCTTTTCAATAAATGATAAATACAATCACGTGTACTTAATTGAGTTCAAAATTCACATTAGACTTGTACTAGTTGTTTTACTTATAAAATTGAGATAAATTTTCAAATGTGATACAGATGATAAAGCATTATGATTCTTTAAGAAAATTTCAAACTTAAAAATAAAAACTTTTACTATAATTGTTCTTTTGAATTAAGTACATTTTGTTTTCCTAGATATGTTGTTATTGTTGACAAATACGTACTTTTTGAACGAAAGTTTCTGTAAAAAGAAAAATTTGTCAACAGCGCATGAGCTCTTTAGTTGAAAACACGATTGCAATTAACATGTGACTGTGACGTCACATGAATTTAGCCAATTAACAAATTCATTTTCAATGGACTCACTGTATATACGTCATAGTTAGAAGATAATTACAAACACCTGTTTCCAGCCTATCAGTTCCTACGGAACATTGTTACTAATTTTAGGTTTATTTTAGAAATTTTCGTTTAAAAAATACATATTTGTCAACAATGCGCATATTTAAACAAAATGCATTTGATTTAAAAGTGCAACTACAATATAAGAGTTTTATTAAATTTTGGAAGAGATATTTTGAACGGCCGTACTCAATTATTAAATTTGAAATTGTATCTTAGTTTTACAAGTAGAACAACATGTAGAAAGCTACTGTCAGTTCTGAATGAAATTGAAAACACGTGATTACATTTATCATGTGACCGTCATGAATATAACCTCATTTATACGGTCCAAGCACTCATTGGTGTTAATAAAAATACTAATATAGAGAATACAGTTGAACCTGTTTTTGTGAGGTAGATAGGGACCGCATAAAAATAAACGCACAAATATATATATATTCAAAAATTTCATAAATTCTTACAGAAAACAAACTAACTCGTGGAAATACTACAGAATTTTTTTTTATGCGATGGTTAGGAACTGCATAAAAAAAGTCGCATATATTTATTGTAAAATATGACAATTATTTACGAGATTTATGTACGAGTAGTTCCATAACAAAATAAATAATTAAACATTACACATGGAAACATTTTAAAAACATATAGTTTCTTATTGTATACGCGGATAAGTTTTCAAAATGCACATACATAATTCATTGCTACTCATCATAATCTAAATCCCTGTAATGAATAAGTTCAAAATCGCTTTCGTCACTTGAAAGTACAATTTCGATTGATTTATTTTTTGGCAACATAAAGTAAGAGATAAGTTTTTGTGTCGAAGGTTGGGTGGTCAGTTGCTTGTAAATATCACGATAACCAGATATACATGATTGAAGCCCTTTTTGGAATTTTATACTCCTTTCTCAATTGGTATCTATTTTAACAAAATGCTTTTCGAATTTGTTGGAAAGCTGAATCCCTGCATATTTTTATCTGCTCTCAAAGAATCCAGTTCTTCTTGTCAGTCTTCATAATCTATCAATTTATTGATAATGTCACTGTCATTGAAAGTTTCGTCTTCAATCAAGAGTGGACTGCTAGAGTGTTGAGAGTGAATGCGCATTTTTGGTAGACTGTTTGTTTGTAACAAATGAACAGAGCGTCTTGAAGTGTCTACATTTTAGTGGCGTAACGCACACCCCCACATCACGGGGGTGGGGGCAGGGCTCTAAGGGCCCAAAGCCTGACTTGCGCTTAATACGTATTTACCCAATTTATAAAATATTAAAGGCGAAACCAGGCTTTCATGGGGAAGGAGGGTCCTAACATTCTCCATTACACCACTGGTAAATAGACAGAAAACATTACAGTGGCGCCAAAGCCATTGAAATTTATACACCGTATATAAAAAAAAGATCGCACAAAAATAAAATCCCACAAAACGAATCGCATAAAAAAAGACCACACAAAAACAAGTTCTATTGTATATTTGAAGTGTAATGCAATTAAAATTTTTATATATAATTAAGACCACAGGTTATTGATGAAGGGCTTAAAGTTACTGTAATATATAATAGAAAAAACGACTCAAAGAAACGCAAGAAATTGCATATATCTTGGGTATCTGTGGAAAGTTTGTTTGGTTGATTGAACTGCGTGTACAGTATGTTATGTGTGTGTGTGTGACGGTTGATGCAAGAATACGCATTTATTAATAAAGAAATAAAAAATAATTTAAAATTCAAATTTAAGAAACAAATTTACATTTATGTGTATGGAATATAGAATATGAGTATATCACTTATTTACTAAAATGCAATTAATAATTTTGAAGTGTATACAGATTACGAGTTCTCCCTAAATTTTCTATGGATTTAAATGCATGAATATGTATGAGAAAACATACATATATATGTATTAAAAGGAAGTATTATTAGAGTAGAACTCAAAACTTGATTCTTCTTCTTTGATAAATAATCAGTATACTCATATATTATAACTCCGATAAATATTTTTGGGAAAAAAACCATTTGTATTCATGCAAAATTCAAAATTTTAGTTTTTATCATTTATGTGTATTGATTATAACTTATGAACGAGTTAATTATTTGTAAAAAAGATATTATTATAGATAGATATAAAGATTATTATTCACAATAATTGTTAATTATTAATATATTTAAGGTCTAAAAATAACAATACACTAGTTATTTTTTGAAAAAGAGAAATAGATTATAGCGAATTCTTTTCAAGCAGTAGTTTTTTATTACCCATTTATATGCTTCGAGTTAAAAATACATACGAAATATATTTTATTTATTTATTGAATGCTAGTGAATAATTTTAAAAACTATACACGAATAAAAACTTTTAATTTAAAATTTTGCATTTATTTCTATTAAAATATCGCATTTGTAGAATTGAAATTGTTCATAAAATACAAAACAATGACAAGGTTGTATGAAAACAAAGAAATGCACATTTATGTGAAAATAATAGAAAAATGAACTAATTATTATTCCTTTACATTTCCGCCTTAAAATATCAACAACAAAATGAAGCATCAATAATTATGATGTAACTTTGACGGTCAAAGTGAAAATTCCGATTATTACGAGCTATCACGATGAAAACGAACAGAAAACCTTTCCAATGGATGGAATAGTAGATATTTTTCATCGCCTGCATGCAATCATTCATTTATCTAGACAAATATTACATACATCTTTGTCAGGGGTGGCCAATCATTTCCCAATAATTAATTACTCGACAAACCTCAGAAAACACTGCAAGCTCTAACAGACGTATGACATTCAAAGTTGTATCGAATATTAGAAAAGTTTTCATTCCAATCTGTTGTCCTGTTTACGTCATTCGAATCATGTCATCCATCATGTTTCCGAAATGTCTCGTTAGAAGGCACAGTTACAGTTAAAACCCATTTTCACTATAGATTTTCCGATCGGGATCCAATAAACGCTTTCCTGGTTTGTCTTTTCCGTCTAGTGAAATGTTAATTGAAATGCAATTTTGAAAAGCATTATTATATGTGAATAATTACTCACAAAATATTCATGAGTCTTTTAACTGCTTACTAATATTCTCCTGATATTTTAAATTAAGATAATAGTTCATATTAGTTATGTTATAGTAAAAGTTATGTTATATATAATACTAGACCGTATGTTATAATAATACTGTAACTGAGTTTCGAAACTTTCAAAATTAATTTCCCTATGTATTACAATAAGATGGATTATTAAAATTTAATTGACTAATAATCTGTGTTTAATGTAAAACTATATATACAATTGTATAAACTTCAATCATATTTCGAGAAAATTCGAAAATTTTGCGAACAAAAATTGAAGAGAACAATAAACAAAAAATGATGATGATGATAAAATCTCAATATATCCGCCTACAGAAAGAAAATAACAAGTTGGTCAAAATAATTAGTGAAAAAATGTAACCAACGCCATGATGTTTATAAAAAATAAATTTTTTTGAACGTGCGTGCTTATTTTGGAGTTAAATTATAAAAATTTTCAAATATATTATATAATTTCTCTAGAAGCCTTATATGGAAAATTATGTACTGTAAAAATTTTCAAATATATTAGATAATGTCTCTAGAAGCCTTATGTGGATTAACCCCTTAACTTCCACAGGCGTATATATCCGTCTCGCTCAACCGATGCTTCAAGCGCCTGGGAAGTATATATACGTCTTTCCGAAGTATGCTTCTCCTTTTGCTACTATAAGTAAAACTATTCCGAAGGCTTTGGAATGCAATAAAATGACCTTGACAGTGTTAGCGAAGGACTTACTTATTTCGGAGAAAAATTTGCACGTTTATGGCTCCCCACCACCACCACCCAAATACACAGCATACGGTGCCTATGTGAAAAAAGGTGACACTGAGACATAGCCATCCTGCGATAGCCATGTCTTACGTGATCCGCGTAAGCTAGAGGTGTGGGATTATCTAAAAGATGAGACATTTGCGATTCTTAACACAACTTTTATTAAGAATAACTTAAATTACTTAATTCTAAATAACAACTTTCTTAAAGTGAGAATAAGCCAACAATTAAACTTTAAATTCAAGTCAGATCGCACAACTAGATCACTTATCTTAATTATAATAATTTAACTGTCTAATCTAACTTCCTATACAAAATATTACCTTTTATAGAGTCACCTTCCTTCCTAGGTTGAAGAAATTCCTATTATGTTAATTATAGGTGAGAAGACTCAGGCTTTCTTAATCCTTATTATATTCAATTGCGATGAGCGTATCCTTCTTCCAGAGCTGTAGGACGTCTAACACTTGTTCCGAACGATTCCACACTAAGTTATCTCTAGGTTTGCCGTCCCATCTCACCAAACCTTCTATCCTTTTAAAGTATATCCCATTTGCATATTCGTTTTGTTTCTCTTCTTGGTATTGGGTTGGAAAAGTTTTGCCATTAATCGTGGCCGTCAAAGAACTTAGGAGTTATGTTAGAAGAAGAACGCGAGAGATGTCACAACACTAGGGAGCGTAACTTAAGTTAAGAGGTTAAATGAGAGAAGGAATTTAAAACAATACTCTCTCTATATATAATGGTAAAGTAATGTATATATCCAAATATAAGCCAGTCCATGTATAAACTGAGAATGTGTTTTTTTCTTCAGGGTTTTATCCAAAATTCAAAATCATTAACCAGTATAAACCTAAGGAAAAAAACAACTATTAACTTTTCGGGCATATTTCCATGGAAGAGAAAAAATTGAAAAGTGGGTACATCGAGTTGAATATTTTCGAATCAAATTGTTGTAAAGTAAAGCGTCAGACACCAACGACGATAGTTCAATTTCTGGTAACTCTGTCTGAAACTAACACATTTTGTTGATTCATTTGTCATCTTGCACCATACATGCGTTATTCATACTTTCTGTGCCATTTTTAGTTTGGAAAAGTATACAGGATGCCATTTTTAGTTTCGT
This sequence comes from Trichonephila inaurata madagascariensis, assembly GCA_019973955.1. Lineage (NCBI taxonomy): Eukaryota > Metazoa > Arthropoda > Arachnida > Araneae > Nephilidae > Trichonephila > Trichonephila inaurata. The sequence goes on along the minus strand of BMAV01016243.1, from coordinate 465,398 downwards.
ATACAGGACGTAATCGTCCACCTATGTTTCTTACCCTGGGATAAAAATTCGCTACATGATAATCATATAAGACATCCCAATGAGTGAATATTCATCTTAAAAACTACGGAAACTCGAATTCTAGCATAAACTTTGAAGGATTTATGTGACTATTTCTTTTAGAATAAAAGTCATCAAAAGGTAAAAAGTTAAATTACTTGCAAATGACTAAGTATAAAAGTCCTCAAAAGGTTAAAAGGTTAAAGTATTTGTAAATGACGAACGGAAAGTGTTAAAAATAAGGAAGAGTGTTCTTCTTAAATGACTTTTTCTCGAGGTTATGGATCCATAAAAACCAATCCCTTAATTTTAATTTTAAAGAAAAAGTTCTAAAAATTATCGGATTATACGCGGATACAAACGGTAAACATTCTTTGATACAACTCTATAACGAATTAGAAACACAATCATTATAGTTTTCTTCTCAACAAGTCATTCCCTCATAACAAATTTCATTATTGTATAATTCTGTCATTGCAGAGCATGTAACCGATTTAATGAATATTGCTATCCCACCCAAACAGGCAATCTAGAGATGGCACAATATGGGATAAGCAATCTCAGGGTAACTATTAGAGCCTTCTGTGAGGATGGGACCTTCTGTGAGGCAGAATGAAGTGCGTATCTTGATCCAGTGTTCATATGTGGCTTGTGTACGCGGAAATTACACGCGGTTAATGCCATTAAGTGGCGGGGAATCGTGCTCAGCTGTTTCCTCAATATCCGCCTTCAGCGGCGAGATTAATTTGCCCATTGCCGGCCAGTTAAGACCGGGGGAAATGACTCCCTCGCTTAAACTCTGTCCTGATCCATGTGCAATTTAGTAGCAGTGAGATACTGTTTGAGATTACAGATGAAAAGTTCTTGTGTTGTAATTTTAATAAGTTTTCAAGCACGATGGATGATCTTGAAGAACATAACCCTTTCATCAATTTAGGTTTCTGGGGGAAAGGGTACTGTTCTATTTACTGTATATAGGTGTTCCTTTGATTTATCAATATTTTTTTACCAAAGTCAAATCTATATACATAAAATAGAATAGCAACTTCTTCACTTATCAAAGGATCTCTGGAGTAAAACCTACAGACGAAATTTGGTAAGCATGCTCCTTTTGTTAAGTAGAGCTTTACTAAGAATGAGTTCTGCGTAATTCGACTCCCAAGGGAGGTTGTAAGTGGTTAAGGGTAGTTAAAGATAAATATTCTTATTTTTAAACTAATCATCAAACTACAAATTTAATAAGCATGTTTTTTTTCCTTAAATATTTGCTAAGAATGTGTTTTGCAGAAATCGACTTCCAAGGAGGCAGATACTATTAAATATTTAAACCAGTTATAGATATAAACTATAGACTTATAGGTCAAGTATAGGTCTATAGGTCAACTATTAGACCTATAGACGTGAACTCTGGTGTGTGAGCAAGTTTATTTTGTCCTTTAGAAATCCACTAAAACCGAGTTTGTTTCAAGTCGAGTTGCAGGGTGTTAAAGAGGAGGGTATAGATAAAATTCCGGTTTTTCAACAATTAGTTCTGCAGTCTTGAAATTTGGTAAGTATGATCTTTTTGCTGAGTAGAGAAGAATGAAGAATATTACCAAAATTGAAACCTAAGGAAGATTACGGGAGCATATAAATAAAATAATTCCGTTTTTGAATTATCAAACTCCTGCAGACTTGAAATTTGGTAAGCAAGTTTCTTTGGTTGTCTATTGATCCGTTAATAACGTGTTTTTCTAAAATCGTCACTGTGAGAAGGGTGTTATGGGGAATAAAAGATAATTATGCTTCCGTTTTAGAATTTCAAGTCCAGTATTTTTTAAATCAAGAAAGGATGCTTAAAAGAATGTTTCCAAAGCAATCGAATACTTATAGCTGGGATTTTAATATCAATGATTTATAATCATTATATAATCATAGAGAATCCTGAAATACGCAGCTAAGCAGGAGGGTAAAGGCTAGGCAGATTATATACATATGTTACCGTTAATGTGTATAATTCAGTTATATTTTATAGAATAATTAGGTATTTCATGAAATAACTAGACAAGTCAGCCATCATATACGAAATATTTCATACTTTACCTAGTTATTTTACGAAATAACTAATGAT
>BMAV01016243.1:439336-462381 GCA_019973955.1 Trichonephila inaurata madagascariensis | reverse complement strand
CCCCCCCCCTTACATGGCTATTTCCTTTATAATTCGAATCCTAAGCCACCTATGTCATACGTACCTTCCTGATTCAACAGATATGCCTATGAGCTTTCTACACATATAATTTCACAGTGCGATAATCCTATTTCCTCTCCTCCATTTCACGTTTTTAAATTATTTTAAATTTTTAAAAAAATTTAAATTCGTCATCTCTCCGAGGAATTTTGAGTCACTGCTTTGAAACTCGAACCATAGGCCATATTTCATACTTTAACGATCAAGTAATCGTTTTTCTATAGAAAACCTAGTTAAAGCGTAGAATTCAATAAGATTATGTACTTTAACTGACTTGTGTCTAGTTATTTCACGAAATACCTAGTTATTCTATGAAATAACGGATTTCACACTTTAACGGTAAGTCACTATTATGTCTGAGTGCCAAGTACTGCTCTTTGAGTAAAATAATTTTTAAAAATCGTATTTTATTTATATGTTTAAATAATATTATGTTCATTATTTTTCTTTAAGTTTTTCACAAGCACTATGATACCTTTTAAGACAAAGGGAAACTTTAACCTCCATTTTAAAATGGGTGATTGTCGTATTTAATCATAAACATATCTGCATTTGTTTCACAAAATGACAAAATAGATCATCTGCTGAAAGTAGTTATGTAAACGATAACATTTAGGAAAAATAAGTGTCAAGCCAACTGGTACAAATGATAAAACATTCCCCGACTATATTCTGTTAATATTCCCTTTCTTTGTGTGTGTGTGTCATGTAATAAAGTTATTTCATTCATTAACATTATGTCCAACTTTTTTTTTCATTTGTTATGGAAAATAATAATTGTTTACATTATACTGCATATTTTGCTCACATTTGAGAACTTTACTTCGTGTGTGAAAAAAGGTTGAAACTTACAAAAGTTATTTTCAATTTTTTCAATAACTCATTTTTTTCTTTCAAATTTCCTTGCGACTTTAGAGTATTTTTGTTAGATAAAAGAATGCTTTATTTCGCCTTGAATAATTCTTTTAGGCAGGTGTTTTTTAATTCAATTTTGAAACTTTTTTTGAAAGAATTTTTTTGCCATGTATTCTGCTGGAAATATATAAGTAAATAAGTAAAAATATAGAAAGTTTTTTTCAGACTATACCATGCTTTGTATTGAGTAATTAAAAAAAAACATAAATTGTCAATATTTCTCTAAATTTTAAATAAATTTACATTACTATCCAAACGCGATATGCATGCATATTTAGAAAATATTTTTTTAAAATTTAATTTTTTTCTTAAATTCTCAAAAGATAAAAACATTTTGTTAATTTCACATAACATATTTGAAGGGAAAAGAGAAAGTGAGTTTTCAGAGAATAAAGTTAATTCCAATTTCTTCTTGAACTTTTTGCTTTATGCAAATATGCAATCATTTAACTCATGCGAGTAAAAAAAGAAAAAAATCTACATATTTTCTCTTCAAACATATTTCCATTTAATTCCACTGAAGATTGATACAAAATAAAATAAGATCATAAAAAACACCGGGATCTTTTTTCTCCTTACGAAATATAATTTTTGATTTTTAAAAAAAAGCCAACTTCCTCAGAGAATATTTTGTCTATTACTTCTTTTCTTATCAGATATTTTATTTAAAAAAAAAAACAACACCAAACTGATGAATAAAATATAATCTCCCAAACCATCACATTCAAAAGAGATGAGAGCGATCTATTTTTTTTATTTGAGGGGGAGAGGGAGTAAAATGTGCTTGTGCAAGAAGCTTAGTCTATTTAATCTTATTCAATGAGTAAAAAAATTAGATTTCGAAAATTACTTGAAGAAGGTGAATGCCTTCAATTTCTAAGAAATTGCTTTTTGTTTATATCCAAATAAAAAGGAACCGTTAAAGGTTTTTTTAAAATACACAAATCGTAATAAATAGGTTATCTTTCTTGCTTGTAGATACAAGAGAGATAAGGGAAATTTATTTTTCGGAAGTTGGAACCATTTTGTTCGTCGTCAGATTAAAATATTGAGTCTTGGTATTTGATTCTACCGCTTTCAAAAAATTTAATGAAGAAAAGAAGAGAGAAATAAAAAAAAATTTCCGTTTATTTTGTGATTGCATGAAAAAAGTTAATGAATTCTCCAGATCAGGAACGGGAACTTTTTTATGTATTTCTTAAATGACTTCTTAGAAGCGGCGCAGAAATTTATTTTCAAAGAATGGATGAGTGTGAGAGAGAGGGACATTTAAATAAAAAACGTGACTGTGCTCCGTAAGGAAGCGCAATTTTCTCTGAAAAGAGTATATTTCTTTCTTTCTTCTTTTTCTTTCCAATCTATTTTTTTCTTGTAATTTATGTCTCGATTTGCAAAGGTGATTATTCAAAAAGCACGCAAAACAAGCATTTTCCTCTTTTTTAAAAATGTAAACATTAACTATTTTAATTTAAATGAGAAGAAAACAAAAATAACTTAATGACTCATTTGTAATGTAAATTTCTCATAGAAAACCTTTTCCAAGCTGTTCCTGAAAATATGTTACGCTTAAATGTTTTTCAGAATATTGCGGGAAAATTTAACATTATTTTAAAGAACTTCATTTCTCTCTCTCGGCATATGGTCGTTTTCTAATTAAGACTTCTAAACTTAATTCAGAATTCAATGGATTGGAATCTATTTATAACGCTGAATAAAACTTATTTGCAGACACAGTAAAAGTTTTAATATTTGTTTTGCTAATTCTTAATCGAAATATTTAAAATAGTGGAGAAATTTACCTTGATATATCTTGACGTACTTTCAAAATGCATAATATTACTTAAATTTGAATGAAACTTCCATGGAATTAAACTTGGCAGATAAAAAGGGTTTTTTTTAAGTAACTACTCAAAATCTGCCCAAAGTCAATTTAGCTGTGAGGCTACTTTTAACTTTTTTGAACACATTCCCTTATTTTTTGTAACTATTACTGATACTACGTAGTAATCCTCAGATATGTAAAAATAGCAATGCCTATTATTACACATCACGCGCCTATGAGAGCTTCTCATATCATGCAGCGTCATAATGAAACCCCAAAGTTTAGTGAAGGAAAAACCCCGTGAGAACTCTCTATAGACAAGATGTTCACTTGAATATTAATGTAACACTTATGATATAGTGATTTGTCCTTTTTGGCTTCCAATCTTATCATTTTCTGAAAAAATAATTTTTAATGTTTAGAAATTTAGAAGAAAAATATACAACAACAAGTATGTATTTTCTTGTGTTGTCTAATTTCTTTTGAACATAAAAAGCTGTTGTCTTGTCCATGCATTCCTGAGAAATCAAATGATGTCGAAGGCATCCAAAATGGCTCTTGCTATGTCGACCTTAATAAACCTTTGTTTGTCGACATCTGGCGAATAAAGCAGTTGATGGTCAATGGGATATGAATTTATGTTGTGGAGTTTAGCCAATATAGAAGGATAACAAAAATAACAGAATAAGTTAAAATGATCAAATGAATTCAAAAAATCCATATCTGGTTTTTCCATTAAAGATAATTTATTATTGGGTTATAATATGAGATTTACCTCTTGAAATTAACCTGAGGTTCTCTTTGATGGTTTTCCAACTCTTAACTGCTACTTTCTTTCAGAAGAAATGTGATATGTGAATGAGATTAAGTATATAAAACGAACAGAAATAATGAGTGTGGTGGGAGTTGACATTGGGAAAGTGATAATTATTTAAGTAAAACCATTTAATTTTGGAAGTCCTGTTTATTATTGTTATCCTGTTTTGGAATCCTGTTAATTTAGGAGTCCTGTCCCTCCTAAACAAACTACCTTAAGAAAATGATGTACATCAGAAGAACGAAAAAAAATATTTTAGCATTCCCAAACTGAAAATAAGATAAAATTTGAATTCATTATTTATCTCAACATTCAGAAACCTATACGCTGCCTGAAATGTCTCTGAAGCAATTATTAAAAAAACACCACATAAATATTAATATACATGTGAAAAATCCCACTCTGTAAACTGTTTAGGCATCATTATAATATATTATGCATTCCATGCAACATTTATGACTGTTCAATTCCGTTCGTTGCCTTAGCAACGGCTTAACAAACTCAGCTGCCATTACATGATGTTTCACATGTTATCTGTAGCAGAATGAATTTTATGCAGTGTATATGCTTGAACAAATATATATCAGATGCAATCCACATAAAAAAATATGGATCTTCAATTATCTCTAAGCTCTGTGGCATAACGGAGAATATTAGGCCTCACCCCCCTACAAAGTCAGGCTTGAAGCCGTATTGGCGTCAGTCAGGCTTTGGAGCTTTAAAATCCGGTCGCCCTCCTCATATTGCGGGGGTTTACATTATTCTATTATCTCTAAGGAATTTACCTCTAGAATTTAACCCTTTATCTACCGAAGGTACTTATAAGTATTACTCACTTTAAAATTACATAGAATAACCATTTTTACGAATATTCTGACGATACTTAGCAGAAATATTCTTTGAAATCCACTCTTCCAAGAGTGCAAGCGTTTAAAGTCCCTCAGATTCTCCCATGGTGCCAAGACTTTTCCAATTTTCATCAAATGTAATGATACAGAGGCTACACAGCAACATTTATTTGATTGCATTGACTTGGTACGAGAGGACCTTTTGAAGAGGCCTTTTTTTGTGGTTTTGGACTTTTTAAGGGTGAACAAACTCATGGATCTGGTCTGATTCAGACCAGAGGGATAAGAAAGAAGAAGGGTAATTCAAAGAAATTGCTGACAAAGTACAACACAACCATAGCACATAGTTATAACAGGAGAATAAACGCCATTAGTTCAGAATTTAGCTGTGTTTACCAATAAACCATCCAAAGTAAATTTAAAACAACAGTAGATTATGAGGGTTGTTAAGAAGTGAAAAATTCATGTATAAAAGATGGCCAAATGAAAATGTAGAAATCTAATTTTTAAAATTCCAACCTCTTCTTTATTTTGAAAAGTATCATCTTCATACCCGACGTATAACGCGCGCCCGTAAATTTCGATCTCATTTTATTGTGTTGAAAGGGCCGTACTCTACGATTGACATGTACTGATTCTAAATGTCTTCAACCTTACTCGAAATTCGATTTAAAGTTATATTGTAATATTGCCTCACCTTGTCTCTGATCTCTTGCCTCATCTTCTCCCGCTCCTCCTCCATCTTCCTGTGTTTCTCCTTCCTCCTCTCCTCGGCTTCACGGAGAGCCTCAAGACGTTCCTGCTCCTCCTCATCAGCGGCATCTTTGTCTTCCGATGTACCTTCTTCCTCGTTACCGACAGCACCTGTAATACAGTCACACGAACGTTACTATCATTTTTCCCGGTATGTATCAAAACTATACACCAAAGTTGTAAAAGTATTATAATTTGCTTCTGCAAAATAAATATTTTTACTTTAACATTAAGCATGGTGAATCAGATTTAAAAATGAAGAATTTCATCTTTAATGAGAAGCGATAGAATATATATAACCTCATTATCAAGAAAACTATTAAGTTATAAGGATTCAGGTTTAATTTCGAATAATTAAAAATCACCACATTTCGTATGAAACGAAACTCGCTCAAAACACAATAATAACTAAAAACATTTATTTTATTTAGCAGCGTATTTTATTTTCACAATTTTGTATAGTTGAGGTAAATATAGTATAATTTACAAGTTAACAGTAAACTCTAAAAGGTGAAATATAAAGCATAAATCTTTATAAAGCAGGGCAAAACTAACCAATAACTCGATTAGAAATTGTCCTGAATTCATAGTATTCATAGCCAAACCCAAGTGACATTGGTAAGTGTTCGGGGCTTGATATTTTTTAAATCATTAATATAATTAAACCATCGATGTCGCTTTAAACTTCATTAAGTTTAAAGCCACAAATGTTTGTTTATGTTTTGTTCTGTTATGTTTTAAAATAGAAAATGTAATTTTCTTTGATTAATTGTGTTAAGTACATTCGATAAAGAAAAGAAAATTCTTTAATGAAGTAATTAAAAAGTTGAAGTCTATAAAACTAAATAAAACTGACTGTGACAACAAAAACAAGTAGTTTTCGTATGGAGAATCACCTTGGTTACAATCAAAAGAAGATAAATTAGTTTAAAATTGTGTAGAAGAACAAAAGATACATGGAAGTAGATTAAGACTAAAAGTTTCACTTTTAATTTTTAGTGAAATGCAAGAAAAAAGATCCAATGAATTGCAGAAGAATATTTCGTGAAATTTGTAATAGCATTCGGAAAAGAAAACTTATAGAGACTGTTACTATAAGTTCTCTTCTAAATATAAGTCGTTCGATGCAACATTGCCACCCAATAGGCTAATAGCCCATTGGGTGGCAACAATGGTTTTTGAAGTATCTTTGAAATAAGTGTGAAGTATTTTTCATAAGCACCCAAAAAGTAACATTATCAACACAAACGTGGTTCAAAACGAACCAATTTTATAGCTGATATTGAATGTATTTAGGGCATCGCAAAAGGTATTACAATTTTCAAGGGGAGGGGGACACTTTTTTAAATCCAGCAATTGGTTCTTAGGGCAAAGTGATCTATATGGAGTCCTTTGAAATTATGTGGAGACATTTCTGATATTTAAAAGAACATTAAATTGTAACGAAGAACATCTGTTCTCCATTGTTTTGATTTAAAACCGTTTTCTTTTTTAGGAAGGGAAATAAATAATCGCACAGTCTTACTTGCGTGCTACCAGGAGCTTTAAGGTATCCGACTACCCTAAAATCGTCAATTTTACCGAAAAGTGACAATTTTTTTTACTATTTTATTTTATTGGCTATCTTATTAGATTTAAAGTATCAAGTACAAGCTTTCTGAAAGTACCAAGTTACTTTCCATTCACTAGAACAAAAACTACAAGTGTTTTTAGTAAAAACATATGTCACTGCTTTAAACAAGATGTCATACTTTAAAATGCGTTTTACCCGAAATCCGGGGTTTCTTTTTTTGTTTTGTTTTTTTCTTGAAAATGCTCAAACGGGGATAGCAATTGCTCAAAAAGTTTTAAAAATAATTAACTGAAATTTTGTGTATGTTCTGTATTATAGTAGAAGTGTTTTAATCTTCATATTTATCATTCACTGTTTTATTACAAAATTTACACTCCCTTATGTAAATATAATCGCTATTTTTGTAAGCAATTTCATATAATAACTAAGATAAAGTGATCTTGTTTTTTTAAACACTAAAATATCTCTTATCCTGAAGTTCACTTTAAAAATGAATAACAAAACAACACATCAAACTTGAAAAATAGAAAATTTGCTGGTAAACATTTTGTACAAAATGGGCCCCATTTATGTAATTTTTTGTAAATTTTTACCCATTTATTTCAAATTTTAGGAATAATAATTTCTTTTTCTCTTCTTAATTTTAGCATATTTTTCTCAAAATGTACTAGATAAGTCTTAAAAAAAGAATCCCCATATCTCCTTTTAAAAAGAAAAAAAGTTGCCACAAGTAGTCGGATACTTTAAGAATTGTGTTTTAAGCATGTCTGTCAATTTCACCTCAGGATATAAAATGCTTTATGTTTTACAAGCTTTGTTTTTATTTTCAGATTATATATTGAATTCTTTACAATATAACGTTAAAAGCAATAGGGACTGAAAATGTATTAATAGTTAAATATCTAACAATACTCCCTTCCTGTATATGACATCATATGCTTCAAAAAACATGTCTGAAAGTATTTGCCAAGAGTGATTGCACCTAAAGAATGGCCACATGAAAAATAAATTAATAAAATAAACTCTTAGTGCTTTTATACTTTGTTTCTTCTTTCTATCGTACTAAACCAAGCTCAAGAATTAATTTAAAGAAGTAAAGAAAATGATTGATTAAATGTCCAAGAATTATGAATTAAAATTTTGGAAAAAAGTTATGGTATATCCAAAGCTAAAACATAAGTAGAGCTCTACCCAAGCATCAAAATCCAATTGACTGGCAAATACGGGAACAGCTGGTCCAGACAAAATTGATTATATACGTATTCTTTTAAAAAATGCATGACTTTACCACGAAACACGCTGGTTAAATTAATAAGTTAGTAATTTACTGGAATAAAAATCGGTAAAAATGCGTTGCTTTGTCGTGACAGATATAAATGATCATAGTTTGTTGTCGAGCCGAAAATGCTGAACTAATTATAATTCCTATCTCTTCAAAGATTGACATTCCCTGCGCGTTCAAACTTTAATTATTTTATTCAAAAAATATACATATTGAAAAAAAATACATCAAAGTTTCTAAAGTAAAAAAAAGTTGCTTCACATGCTTTATATTCAGAATAGATATAATGAGAATAAAAAAATGAAATTTTCTGAATACCTACATTTACCCCCAAGAGGTTAATGGATATGCATTTTTCACGCTTTTCAATATCTTTTAAACATTGAGGAAGTGTTGAGGGACAAAAGTAAATGTTAACTTAAGTGAAAACAAATTAATAAAAGCTGTAACGGGTCTATCCGCGAACCCTCCATTAATCCTCTTTGGGGTAAAATTAAAGAGTGATTTGATTTGAGTAGAGATCCGTTAAGAAACGGGTTTTGCGGAAGTCAACTTCCAATGGGGTGATTGTAGGTGCTAAGGGACCGTATTGAAAAATATTCCGTTTGAGAAATTATTAGATCTACTTACTTGAAATTAGGCCAGCAAATTTCTTTTGTTGAATAGAAAGCTGCTAAAAATGGGTTTGGCGGGAATCTGTTCTGGGGTGGGTTATAAGGGAGTAAAGGGTAATATTATACATCTGTTTGAAAATTTAAGTCCTGTTTTGTGTGTGTGTGTGTTTTTCCCTTTTTTTAAATCAAGGAGCACGAATTATTAGAATGTTTTTTCATTACAATAAAAACCTTAATACTATATAGGATTTCGATATCATCGAGTTAAATAGATTATATAGTCATACAACATTATGAAAAATCCAGCGAAACGTCATGTAACGGTGAACTAATACATAAATGCAGCGATAAATTTCTTAGAGCCAGTTTCAACAAACTGAAGAAAAAAAGTTGTTTCAAACTTATTTGTGCGCCATCAATCATATTTGGAATCCATATTTTTTCTGTTATAACTAAAAATCTTTATTTATGCTAAATCAAAGCTAAAATTTCGAGTACATTAATTAAATGAATACCGATTTGTCCTCTTTCTAAAAAGATCTTTTCCATCGCTTGGAACACCCTCCTTCTGCAATAATTTTCCCTCTCTCTCTCTTTCAGGACACTGAAGCAATTTAATGAAGATCATGATCCTTCCATCTAAATGTGTTACGCGGATGTATATAGTCAAGGAAATTCTATATCCAATGGTATAAGTATCACCGTAAATTCCAAGGTACACATCCCTTTCAAGGATAAACTTCTCAAATCTTAAATTTAATGGGGACATATAACCGAGTTCCATATTCAGCCTATGTGCCCAGGGAAATTTCTGCATCCCATAAACATCTTCTCAAATTTCTACAACATATTTAATGAGAAACAGCGTAGGTGATATCGCAGTAAGCAAATCATTTATACATAAAATAATCACAAAATTTTAAAAATTACACAAAAACACTAATGTTACTTATTTAAATTGTTTATTCAAAAAATGGACATAATTTTAATGCTATCGTAATGAAAATTGAATAACATCGTTTTCGAATCTTCATACGTTTAAGGAATAAATATCACTGCTCTTGCTTTTTTTATTATGAAATTTCAATTATATTTTCACGACTTTGTCCATATTTCTAATTAAAATTATTGCATTTAATATAATTACTATCCTCTCAGATATGGCCACGGTAACCTTGTGTTCATGATCATGGACCGGCATGTCATGAGTTCGAGTCCTAGAGACACTGAAGACTCGCCATGTAGAGGGGCTGATGAACGTTAAATCTGCCGAAGCTCGAAGTCCTTATGTTGGCGTGGAGTGGAAGTTAGGCGAATGGGGTGCCTGCTCAGGTGTCGTCCTCACCACTAGACCGTGGTTCAAAATTACTAGGTCCGTATAGTTTATCATCCATTCTTTTCCTTAAAAGTCCTAACAATAAATCTGCCTCTGCCTATCTTAATTTAATAAAGAATAAACTCTCTATGTACCGCCACTTTGATCATATTTTCAGGGTTAAGGCTCGTAATTTTTTTTTAATGATATTGCAGATCATTTTGCTAAAGTCGCTATACTAATGGTATAGAGTTGAGTGTCCCCGCCCCTCGCTCTTATGACATCAAAATCCTTCAAAATAAATTAATTGAGGACTGGGAGAGTTGGTCGTCAAACTCTAATACTGGTTCACGAGTCAAATCCTTCTTTCCCAAACCCAGTTTACATATCAATCCCCATTCCAGTTACATTACACAATTCTTAACAAACCATGGCCCATTTATTTCTTGTTTGCATCGCTTCAATTTGAAAGCTACTCCCAATTGTCACTGTGGATGTGTTGGGGACGCTGACCATTATGTTTGCATGGCCTCTGACTAAGGATTTCCACATTGGGTCTCTCCATCTAAAAATACTAAAAAAGACTTTTTCCAATTTATCGTTAGAAATCCTTCCATTGACTCTAAATAGAATCATGTATTAAAATTGCCTCTACAATTCGGGATCAAACTCCTTAGGTGGAATTGGATCGGTACTCTTATGTGGTAACCGGTGAGTTCCCCACCCCCTCTCGTCGTCTTTTTTTTTTTTTTATCCTTTCCCAAATGTTTCCTACCTTTTTTTTTTTTTCCTTTTTTGTATGGTGCATTTATATTTTATATTTATATTACTTTTGATGCATTTGCAAGAATGCTGGAATAATGTATATTATTTTTCCTCTCTTACCCTTTTTGTTCTTTATTATTATTTTCAGCTTTGTATGTGTGTACCTTGCAATAACATAGGTATTTCATTTCATTTACCTTTAATTTGTAATGTGTAAATTTAATGTGTGCTTCTGTATAAAATGCATACTATGATTTTGCTCAATAAAGATTGAACGCGGGGGTTCGTTTTGTAGCTCTAAATCTCTATCGAGTGAGCTCGTTTCCCTTGAGCATTCCGCCAATAGGCCTCGCGTTGCTTTACAATACAACATTACTACACGACCACACATTCACAATAATCTCAGATTCATGACATGGAGCAGTTAAAGGAATTCAAATAGTTTGCAAGTTTTAATCAAAAATCAAAATAAACGTGCTTTTAAATTTTTTTCTGTACTCTCTTCTACATTATACTATCTCAATCCTGATTCTATGACCTATTACATTCTATAATAAATACAAGCAAAATGCATTTAATTAAATACAAACGTTGTTTAACAATGTTCAATCAGTAAATATTTGTTTATTTTGATTGGAATAATTACTTCCATTTAAATTATGCAAATCCGAGTTATTTGATCTCTTCAAACTAACAAAAGGAAATCTTTCATGAATGGAATATCATTAATTTGAAACTTAATCCCTAGAAAATTGCTTACAGCATTTGCTTAAATTTAAAAATTAAAAATGGATTCAATTGTAAAGAAAGGAATATTAGCTGCGCAATTTATTTTTCCTTTTCTTAATGAATCCTTATCAGTAGAATGTTTTATTTGCGATGCTTTCGTTATAGAATTTAAATGTCGACATAGAAAGTTTTTTTTTTTAAATTATGAATTTGATTCCAAGAAATCCAATTACTTATTAAACAAATGACTTTCACGTCCTTTTGTTATTTTTGGTATTCACTGAATTCGCGAAATCATTGCTGTTTTAATCGTAGAGATGCTTTGTCAAGGTGCAGCAGTCAATAAAGCAGAAATAAAGAATGTGTTCTTGTTCAAAAATTTATTTCTATTCAGAAAATAATTGCTCATTAACTTTTTTTCTAAATTGTTTTTCATTTTTCAATAGCAAAGCGAAGAAGTTATTCAAAACAATGCGGTAATGATAAAAACTTTCATAATATATATGTAATTCACTCATATCTCTAAACAAAGCGAATTCAAAATAATTTAAATTAAAAGTAAATTGAAGAATTGGGGGGATATTGTTTGGTAACACAGAATCATTGAAGACTTGAATAGAATTTTATCATATGGCAGCTCTAGGAAAAAGTTTCGTAAAGATATATGTACTTAATTGTTTCAAATAAAAATAAATTATATAATAAAACGTTATCTCTTTAACACGAAATCGGAACTCAAATGAAATGTTACGAATTTTGTGTAATGCCTTTTTAAAATTGTGTAAATAATTTAAATCTGGATATGTAATAAGTTTATATTACTCTTTGTTGTATTCATTTTATGTTAAAATTGTAATGTTTGCAAACAACGCCGTTTTTTCCATTATAATGGTAATTCAATGGAAACTTGGCAAAATCTTGGAGTTAGAGCCAAGTTGGCATCCTTTTCAGTGACCATGTTAACGACTTGGTGACCATGTTGGCGATTAATTTTGGTGAGTTCGGGACTCTATGTGTGTGTGTGGATTCTTCTGGAAATTAGTGGAGAAATATACTAATATCACAATCTATGACACTAGCGGATTTTTCTCGAAAGATCCTTTAGACCTATAAATAGAAAGACGCTCGCCGAAACTGAGTCAGTATTGTTTCGACTAGTGATTAGTAGTACTGCCTTCATTGTTAAAAAGTCGACCAGTGATTAGTAGTACTGCATTGATTGTTAAAAAGTCGACCAGTGATTAGTGAATACTTTGGCTTTTGAATAAAACGAACGAATGCCTGTGAATAATCTTTAACATACTTGTATTTTAGACACTGATAGTTGTATCTGAGCACCGCACATTATGTGAAGGCCTTCTGAGATTTATTCTGCGAATTTTTCTGTATATTCTGTATTTCAAAGATTGTTTTTCGATAATAAATTCTCATCACTCTTAAAGAACTGTCTTGTTCTTTGCGACTTATTACAGAAAATCCCCGAATCCCGTTTTACGTACAAATACTATTGTTAAGCTCATAAGAAAATCTGACTTCTTGGCAAAACATTTGTTCAATACTTTGTTTATTTTTTTTTTCAGAATATATAAAGCAATTTTTATGTTTAATATTTAAGTAATTCCGATAAGTAAATTAAACAATAAATATTTAACGAATACGCATATTATCATATTCTTTTATTAAATTCCGAAAGGAAAAAACGTTTTAAAAGAAGTTACGAACATACTTGTAGCTTATGCAAAAAACTAATTATTTAAAAAAAATTCTCTTAAGTTGCTTAAAGATTTTTACCATTAACCATCAGAGCAAATATTTGAACAAAAGCTCTCTCTAAGATTATGAATATTTTAATTATTTCGCTATACTACCAGAAATAATTATGCAACAACTAACAACAAAGATCCCCTGATTTAAGACATAAATGTTGCATAAATAAATTTTAAAAAAAGATTTTGGAACATTGACGTAATTCTAATCAACTCCCTTTTGGGGGATTTTTATTTAATTACTAATAATGCTCTTATCTTATTTTTTAAGATTATTATTAGGTTGGAGAAAAAGAAATCCACTATTTTTTCGGTAGATGGCTGTAATGTCGATATCTCGTGAAGTATCGATCAAGCAATTTCAAATTTATGCTCGTTGTGAAGGTAACATTTCACACTAAAAAAATTCTTTTGCTGTTTTTTGTTTGGTCCATTCAACTGTGAGTCAAAAGCTATTAAAAATGGAATTCAACAAGAAGAAAATTCGGTACATTTTACAGCTTTTCTTTGACAGAGGCGAAAATTCAAGCCAAGCGACTGAAATTGTGAATGGTGTTTAGGGTGCCGATAGTGCAACATCTAATTACGTGCAATTTTGGTTTCGTCGATTCCGTTCAGGCATTTTTGACGTTCAAGATGCACCTCGCACAGGAAGGCACATCGTCGAAAATGTCGATAAAATCACAGAAATAATCTAAGTTTACCGACATGTTAGAAGCCATAGCATCGCCCAGGATCTAAGGATTGACCATAAAACAGTTTTAAACCATTTGCGCAAAGTTGGATTCAAAAAGAAGCTCGATGTTTGAGTGCCACACCAAAAGTAGCTAAAATAAAATTTTTCTTTGATCTAAGTAGGAAGTGACTTAAATTTTGTTTTATATTACTTGTTTGTATGTTAGCCTAAAAAAAGACAAAGGAAAAAATCCTAAAGTTGATTCATGAAAGGTATAACAGGCTTTCAAATAGATATTAGTATTTAACCCCACTTGAGTTTTTCGAGTAATATGTATGTAATATATGTTTATATGTTAATGAAAACATAAGAATTAGTAATAAAATTGGTGACTTTATAAAATAAACCCAATATTTTAACAGCGACATTTACTCTGTTATTGACGAGTAGACTCGTTATTGCTCGATTTTCGTGAAACACATTGTAGCGCGCCATCGAACGGGGTTGCCAGGTCCGTGGATAAAAGATCCTATTATTCAAGTACAAAATTGAGCAGTAAGGAGAAATTATAGATCAGTACAAGTCACAGAATGAGAAAAAATATAGAGCTTAAACTTTAAAATGAGGCAGAAGCATGAAAAATAACATGTTTTGAAAATAATGTGAGTGAGTTTAGTGATGTGTTTTTCGTAATAAACGACAAAAAGTAAGAGCAAAATGTTCATTGAAAGAACCGTTAGTAAATATTTGCATCCTCACAGCAAGTATTCTTTCATTATTCCTTAAGAGAGTATCTAAAGTATCTTGTTTAGAGAGACCTTGGTAATTCTGTTTAAAACCCTATTGCTAGAACATCAGTTGATAATTCATGAGGGTAACCTAACATCTTTTAAACTGTATACCAATCATTTTAACGATTCTTCCAAGAAACCGTTATTGAATTTGGAGTTCAACGTAATTTCGAGTAATTGTTGCAAACATTAAAGTGTATAAAATCTTGTTAACGATATTATAAATAAATAATTAATGTTTCTTTTCCATTCCGATTGTCCTTTTTTGCTTGAAACGTTATCTTTACTTATTTACCAAAATTTATTTGAATCTAAAAAAAGTTTGTTTGTTTTTTTAAACATTTCCCCTACGGTATAACTATGAACGCAGTAATGATGTAATAATATAACGTATTTTCTCAAATCTAAGCTGCACCATTTTTCCAGTATTAATGCTACCGAAAATTGGGTGCGGTTTAGTATCAAAAGTAAAACATTTGTTGGATTTGGAAAATTGAGTTTCCATCCCCTTTCAAAAGGAAAAATGTAACTATCCATTCTGGTCACTTGCACTGATGACTAATCCCATTCAGCGGTTTACCTCTCCAGTGCCCGGTCTATCTTAAACATCGTTGTCTGCTCGCTGAACATCAAAAATATGTAATATGCTTTCATTTATCCGGATGATTATTATTCATATCGAATCATCCTTGTCCATAATATAGGATTCTTGATCCTTACGTCTCATTGGCTGTTAATACCTCCAATTGAATTTCGTCGGTCGGAAGAAATGTCTTCTGGCATTTCTTCTGTTTTCCCAGAATTCCACTCTGAAGAAGGGAATATGTATATTATGGACAGGAGAGATCACTTTTGTCTAGTTGTATGTTACGTGCTTACAAATCCATAGGTCGTGGATTCTAATCTCCAACAAATATCGGTAATAGCATCAAGATGAGTTCACTGTGACGCAAGTATGAAAAGAGAGACAATTTTGTGTGCAGAAAAAAAATGGAAACATAGCAACGGCCACACTGAAAATTTGTCACGGATGAAACAAACATTAGTCGATGCCGGAAGCAAAATATTTTTTTTTTCTTGTAAATGTTCAACAGTCTTAATTAATTCTTTTACATTCTTCTCTAACACATTCTTTTTAAAAAACGTTGCATATAACCAATTCATTGGATGGCACGAAAGACGATATGCGTGGGAAAATGGCGACGCTGGCACCAACACCGAAGTCAGCTATGACAATGGGAGTGACGAATGATCTTCGAAACATGATACTCATGGTTAGAGTAATTATAGGTTCATGTATGAATTTAAAATTTTTTAATAGTAGTAAAATGAATTAATTATGAACTTATTTGTTTTTCATTAAAAATTTATTTTAAAATTTCTTAAGTATCGGGTATTGTTGAACTTTTTACACATTTATTATTATTATTATTTCTCAAAAGACATGAGAAGAATTGAGGGATGCAGCTTAGAATCGATGGTGGCTTAGATTCGAGTAAATAGGATAAATGATTACAATTTTCAAACTAAATAAGCAATAATAATTTTCATTATCCTTACAGCTTTTATTTAATTATTATTTTTCATTTTCATTGTCAGTAGAACCAAAGGAGTTGTATGTTGATATGCAGTTATTTTTTAACCATAAATAAAAAATTATTTCTTATTGCATAAAAAACTTCCATCCTAAAAAGCAGTACATTGGGTGTCAATTTGAATTCCGAACCAAATGTTTTTAATTGTTAATTAAGTTAAATGCACTACCTAATGCAACATATATAATCCCATCCTCAATCTAAAAACATCCGAAACATTTAATAACTCGGAAATTTAACAAAGGTATTACGACTTTTATCTAAAGTTAATTCTATTTAAAAATTTAAAAAAGGAACTGTTTTTACAGATTTATTAAGATTTGTCCCGAAATAATCCATCCACACTAAATTCACCCGAATACTTTTTTTCCGCTCTTAATTTGCATTGTGTTCTTCCATTATTCCGGTACGTAATAATAACGAAAAAAATAACTAAGCCGCTTAACGAAGCTCAATTTGTACCGTTAATGGGTATAACCGTGATTAAGTAAGATTAATGTAAATTTAAAATTATACACATATCGAGGGCTTATTAATGATGTAAGAGCTTTTTTTGAAAGAAATGAACCACACATTAATCCTTAGAAATATTCAAATGTGTGTGTGTATTAACAACAAGTTAATCATTTTAATTTGGAGCCTTTTTTACGTGCTCATTTATTATTTAAATGAGGATTTTTGTTATCGAATGGAAAGACACATTGTTAAAATGTTTTCTATTTTGTTCCACGTATATATAAAACTAAAAATATTCTTATTTCAAATAAAATTTTATCTTTTTGAAAAAAGTATCTGTTATTTTCGAATGTTTTCAAAAGATAGGAATGAATTATATCCTTCTCTTCAAGTGATATCTAAGTAATCTCTTCTTGGTCTTCTCTAACTGATTTCTTAAAGCAGCGTTTCTCAAACTGTGGGGCATTCCCACCTAGGGGGCGTGATAAGTCTACGAGGGATAAGTTCGAGCATATTAAACAGTCGAAAACAAAATATTTTTAAAAAAAAATTATTAATTTACTGAAGGTAAACAAACAAAACACATTGGTATAATAAAAAAATAAATAAAATACAAATTTACACTGATATAACACACTTATATAAATGTATCCGTTCAGCATAATGTATTTTATAAATAATTTAACAATACTAAATTAAGAGCAAGTTTAATAATTACCAGTGACCATGGGCTTGAAATATATAAAATTATATACAAAAAGGAACACTTATCTTGATAATTTTTGTACGGTTTATAATTAATCCCTTAACTGCCGATTAAAAGTTACGCGATTCTCTTTCCAATGCCACCGTTTTCCTTGTTGGACCATAAATGTGATGCATTGGGGGGAGGGGAAGAAAGCGAATAAATGAGCAAATCCTCTGAAGTAAGTAAATTTTTTGCAAATATTGTCAAGGTCCATTTATTGCATTCCAAATAATTTTATGGATACCAATGCACAGAAAAGATTGTACTTCGGAAAGACGAATACATGCTTCCAAGATAATTAAAGTTTTTGTTGAGTGAGACGTTTATATACGCCAGTGGCTCTTAAGAGGTTAAAGTCGTCTTGTAGCTTTAGCGTCAAAGCATAGTATTATTGAATTCAATGCATTGTTATTGAATAGAGGTAAGGGCAGGGGTCGCGATGAAAATTGTGATTGAATGTTGGGTCGCAAATATTGAAAGTTTGAGAAGCACTGTCTTAAAGTAATATATTTAGATACTTCTTTTAATTTAAAGTATCCTACCACCTAAAATCTCTGATATGGTCAAGGATTGACCCAGAAAATTAATTTATAAAACATTAATTTTCTGGGTCAATTTATAAGTTTTATAGAAATACCGTTTACTATTACAGAAGTTGTAACTGTTTCAATTAAAAGTGGATGTACCTTCCAGCCAGCAGTTTCCGACTTTAAAACATTTTCAAGCAAAATGCTTCTTTCTTTTTTCTTTCTTTTTTTTGTAATAAGTGGAACGGGACAGAGATTGCCGGAAAAAGTTATAATGAACTGAAATTTGTTGCGATTCTTTTTGTGTAATATTTGAATTGTTAAGGCCTACTTCTTTTTAGAAATCATTGTCTTACTGCAGAATGTATAACCTCTTTATATATATATATAAATGTAATATGTGTTTTTAAAATGGTTTAATATAGTGAAAGAGAGAAAAAAAATTACGAAAAAATTAAATATATCGTATTTTAGGTAATTTCAAAAATGAATAATAATATAGATTATAAATGTTCAAAAAATGCAAAATTCATTCATAAACCTTTTTTTTTTTCAGAGTAGGGTAATGTTCATATAATGTTTATGCATTTTCAGCAAATCTTTCCTATTTTGATATTAAAATAGTTTCCTTTTCTTTACAATTTTAGTGTTTTTTCCATAATAAATTGCTAAGAAAATATGAAGATCGCAGAAGAAAAAAAAGGAATTCTCATATATTAGGGAGTTTTCTCATTAAGGTTTTGCACGTAGTTAAACAGTTGAAGAAACAAGTAATAATTTTTTTTAAAAAAATGATAATGGTTATAAATGGATAAAGGTAACTAACTATATTACAACGTAAAGAAAGTTTAAAACGAAAATAGCTTCCTATAGTGGTACAACAGGGTTTTATTTCTCAAAAATATTTCTCTTAATTAATATAATCAAATATGATTTTGTACTTGAACTAAGAACTGATCTGATGTTGTTAGTTAAATAACATACTTTAATGTTCAAAAAATCTGTTAAAAATTGTATGAATCATTGCTATGAAATCTTAGATGATATTAAATCCCAGTTTGACTATTTGCAATGGAAGCAGCTACTATTTGTCTTCCATCTGCTAAGAAATCCTCTAACATTTATTTTCAGCTCTTCCCATGGGAAAGATTTTAGTTGCAAATTTATTTAAAGGGGATTCCTTAATATATCTAACAGATGTGCGTTCCTACAAATCATCCTCAGAATCACTCAATCTCGGCAGTTTTAATTTTCACTATTCATGCGCCATATTTATGTGTATATATTTATAATTTCAGAGTGATTTTATTCAGTATCTCTAGAATTTTTATTTTAAACTTATCTTCATGTATAATTATTTTTCTCCAAATTAGGAACCTAAAGATAATTAGATCAGTTCACTTGTTTGAGAGATAAAGTTATAATTATATTATTCCACTTATACTAGAATCAGAAAGATTAAGTTAATTACATTATTTCACTTTTTCCTTTATCTCTACCTTTATACGAAATTAGCATAAAAATATTATTACTACATTTTGTAGTAGTACTTACATATAAAAACATTAACAAAAGGAAGATAAGTTAATTTTAAAGTTGTCTTCTTTCTCACTTCAAAAAGAAGTGACTTTTAATTATGAAGAGAACTTTTTGTAATTAAATAATTATATTAAATAAAAATATCTATGTTTTCAAATAGGTATTCGATGTTTTACAAAATTATTTTTATACGTTTCATTAAAGAATATGTACTTAATATATGTAAATAAAAAAAGTATGTATTCAATTACATTTACAGTGCTGCATTATTCTTTTACTAATTAAAGATATTCATATTAAGAAATACAAGATATGTATTCAGGCCCCAGATATGCAGAACTTGTAATAAGTGTAGCTCAGTGAGAAAACATATTACAAATTTCTCTCTTTCTTTCTTTTTTAAATATTATAGATAAAATACACAAATTTTAACAAAAAATGAGCTAATACGGAAACCATATTGAAAGTTACAAGATGCATTGTCTATAAATATTAAATTAAACCAGACGGATTCTTAAAGCATATATGTTCAGGAATTAGTAAGATTTACTAAAAACTACCAGGCATGAAATTTATCCATATTTCAGTTTTTGAAGCTGTCCTTTTTACGTGTATATGAGTAAATTATAAATTTAATGTTTAATTTAAAAATGCTGAAAAATATAATTCCCTTCATATTAAATCAAAATATTTAAATATAGAAATAACCAAATATTTACGTTATCGTTTTAAATAATTTTTAATTATTACATTATAAATATGGAAAAACTATTTTAAGAATTCAACTTGTTATAATCATTCTTTAAGTTAACTTTTGACAAACTTAAGTTAATTAATTTAAATTCATTATTTTTATATAAAATTACATATAAGCTATTCATTTACAATTTAATATAATTTAGTATTTATAAAAAATTTTATATGTGCTATCATTAACTACAATGTTAATATTATAATTATTATAGGAAACTTTTATTTGTGGTATTCATCCTTATTTTTAATATGTGTGATAATCTTGTATTTCTATGCAATGTTTGATTCATCGATTCATAATGTATTATTTTTAATTTATGGAACTATTTGTTCATCTCATCTGCCAATATCACTTTAATTTTATGATTGAAAATGATTTTGTTTGCATAAAACTGTAAAACAAAATCATTTTCAATCATAAAATTAATATATGCATTTATATATGTATAGGAGAAACGTGACTCAATTACTTATTCATCACGAAATCTACGGAAATATCAGACCCACAGACTTGAAATCGAGAAGCATCTTACTTTTGTTGAGTAGATATCAGCTAAAAAAGGATTTTACGAAAGTCCACCACCAATGAAACGGGGGTTACTGGACCGTAATAGACCAAAAAAAGTTTCCCTTTTTCAAACCTTTAGATTTACAGACCAGAAATTGGGCAAACATGTTTTTGTTTTTGGAGAGAAATCAGTTTGAGGAAATCGAATCCAAGGAAAAGGAGTTACGGAGACGTGAAAGATAAATATACTTCCACTTCAGAAATTCAAGTCCATTCTTTTTAAAATTAACAGGGGAGCGTTATAAAAAGTTTTTCAATGTAACCGAATATAGGATTTAAATATATAAATAACTTAGAAAACAATGGATGAATATAGTCCAGTGCTTCTCAAACTTTCAATTCTTGCAACCCAATTTTCAGTCATAACTTTCTTCGCGCCCCCCCCCCCCCCCTCTTCTCCATCTAAATAATAACAATGCATTAAATTCAATAATAATGTATTTTGGCAAAGAATACGAATTTAATTACAAACCGTACAAATTATCAAGATAAGTATTAAATTTTTTATATGACAAGCCCTTGGAGTTACTGGTAATTGTTAAACTTGTTCTTAATTTTTGGTATTGTTAAATTAATTATCAAATGTAGTGTGCAGTGCAGATGCATTTATAAGTATATTATATCAGTGTAAATGCGTATTTTATTTTTTTATTATGTTAGAATATATTTTGTTTTGCTTCCTTTGAGTGAATTAATAATATTTTCATATAATGTTTTATTTTAGACTTTTCGATATGCTCGTCCTCCTCCCCCTCGTAGGGTTGTCACGCCTCCCACGGGAAGAGGGAGGCCGCCTCACAGTTTGAGAAACACGGTTATAGTCCTATAACATCATGGAATATTTAACGAAGCGTACGAGTAACGGCAAGCATGTTATATAAGAATAAATTTCCCCATCAATTACTTCATAATAATTTTAATTCAATAACTTTCTTTACTTTATAAGAATACAAAAATCTGTTGTCCAATGAGGGCAGCAGAAAACGTTGACCAATTTTTATTTGAAATATATGAAACAATTTAACAGCAGATGGCAATTTCTCTTCACTACATTGTGAATTAAACTTAACTCATCTGATACATTTACTGTGCTCCGCTCCAAATCAAATTTATACCATCTTCAGAAACGAAATTCATGTACAAATAAAACTTTTAGAGAGAGAAATACCACAATTTCTCAATCCTTAACTAATACCACAATTTCTCAATCCTTAACTTTTCCACGGACATGCGCAATCTCATCCAAAATGATCCAATCGGAACTTTTGAGGCTATGCGGGGAGGGGGGGGAAATGTAATGGAGGGTGAAGCAAAGGGTTCCCCGGAGATTCATCGGGCGTAATTTACGAGACGATCACCCGTCCCCCCGACCGTTAAAGGGTTTCCATTTGTTATGACAGATAAATTCAGAAACAAGCGAGGCGGAAACTTTCTACGGTATTGTTATTCCATCCTGTTAATTGGGGCGTGGATGTCAAACAGGGACAAAGATGGCTCGCCCCTTAGAGGGAAAAGGTTCTTTATTATAATGTTTGAGGCGTATTACAAATGTCGCAATTAAACAAGCCATTAAAAGATCTGAATCACAATAACAAAGTAAAGTGACTTTTGTGTGACTCTTTGCAGATTCCCTGAGGCGACCGACATAGATTTCTGTCTGCAACAGAAGACAGCTTTATCTTGGCAGCTGTCCAGACTTCAATGTTTAATAAAGAAAAATAATTAATTGCTCTAAATAAAGTAATAAAACATAATTAGTTATTTTAGTTATAATGAATTTAAGTACGTTAATAAAGTGTTCAGCAGTTTTAAAAGATATTTTAGCTGGGTAAGTAAGATAACTTAATACAAAACGAAATATTAATCACTTGACGTTGAGTGCTTGTGGGTTACATCAATTTATGAGACAAAAGATAAGACTAAGATGTTTCCTTTTCCGCTTTATGATTCTAAGGTTGCTAGAAGTCGTGAAATAAATCTTAAGACGTACACCAAATCTTAAGCTTTGTTATTGGTATACCCTACTTTAAAGGTTTACCAATATAAAAGCTGAAAAGAAAAATAAATCATTGCTACTAAAATGGGAAAAAATGGGTAAAAATTGACAAAAAATAACATAAACGCGGCCCGCTC
>BMAV01016243.1:393901-438936 GCA_019973955.1 Trichonephila inaurata madagascariensis | reverse complement strand
GTTTTATCTTTATATGTACTATCTACCAGATTGGGAATATTTTATTATAATAAATTCAATATTATATAAATAATATTGAAGTATAATAAGATGATCAATTGTCCACATTTTAAATTTCTAATGTTATCTTGATCTTAAAGCATTTCTCCGCCGCCCTCCCCCATTTATCCTCATGATGAAATAACTAACATATGTATGCGGCCCGCGGGAAATAGCTGACATATGTATGCGGCCCAGCAGAAAAAAAGGTTGAGTACCCCTACTCTAGGGGCTCCATCAGTTGAAAAAGTTTGAAGACCCCTGGTTTAATGTAACGAGAATGTGTAAGATTTATAATTCAACTTATAATGGATATCTGTCATTCTTTGTTAGATTCACGTTTATGCCTTGAACGTTGGGTAATGTATTTTTCGAATGCGTGATTAAATTTGGAACTTAATTGTTAACAAAATAATTCGGAAGCGTTTAACTTAATGTTACAAAATGAGCTTTCTCATGAAGTTGGTGCAATCTCAGATATTACTCAAACGATGATGTTGCAATATTAGTATTACAGTCAAGCATGCATTTTTGAAAAAAAAAAGCTGTTAAAGAATAGCATTTGCATTCTTTCGGATAAATTTTATTGCTCAACAATCATAAGTGAAATCATTATTTAAAAATCGCTTAAACAGTCTAAAATTTTAAATTATTTTGGAAGCGATATCTGCAATTCATACTTTCAGTAATTATTATGACAATTTTGAAAAAAAGCGAGGTTTTACTATAAAGACCTTCATAATTTCAAAAGAAATGGGAAAAAATTTCTTCGTATTGTAACGGGAAAATTTAACGAATATGAAATGATATTAAAACCGCTAAATAATGTCTTGCTAAGTTTAGTAAGTCGACATTGAACATAGAACCCTTATTACTTAAAAAAAATCACAGAATTATATTTGACCATTTGGTGAAAACAATAAAATCATTTTCACACTATACAACACTATACAAATCAAAAAAGGTTATTTGCTCATTTTCACACCAAAATAGACTAACTACAATAAAAATATACGAGATTAAAATTTTTCGCCTCAAAAAAGCTTGTACTTTTCCTCGTATTTTTCAATCCCTACCATTAGCTCACACTCTATATATTTATATATTTATCTTGTTCAAATTTTCAATCGTTAATAAAATACTTTATATTCATTCAATCAAGTTCAAATAATTTTTTTTAAAACTTGTAGTGGATGACATTTGATGTTAATACAGTTTTTCGAATATTGATTCATTAAAATTAAATTTTATTCTTTTTTTTAATTTTTAATTTACATGGCGTTATTTTTGTCATAGTTACAATTAGCTGCAACAGATGGCACCAGTACGTTTTTTTAACAAAGTAGGAATTTATGCTATTTTTTTTTTATAAAAATGACTTGTTATTTTTAAATACGTCCTCACGGAAGATTTTACTAAGATAAAGTGTTTACTACATTTTAATAATAATTTTAATCACTATAGAACTTATCTCGGTAAATTCTTCTCATGTTAGTTGAGGTATAGACCTAACTCATTCGAACGCAGCATGTGTGGAGAAGCCATTGAATCAAACTCGGAATGATTACAAGCAGGAAATACGAGCAAATTACTTTTATAACTCTAGAAACGACTACATCATATGCTGACGAAACAAAGTAAAGGGTATGAATAAATTGTACACTTAACTAATGAGATGCAATTCTACGGCATTCACTATTCACTGTTATCTCGAATTCTAAATGTTGGTAACACAATATGGCTTTGGTAAGAATCAATGTGTGTTAATACCATCCCCAATTCTCACAACATTTATCTATAATCCTCTAACTCACTAACTATTTATATGCTAGTCGGTAGTGATGTTTTCTTTTATTGAGGTGAACTCCAAGTGCCAACTTGGCTGGATGGAAGTAGACCCGAATTAGAGAGAATACAAACTGGATTCAACCAATTTGCGTTTTCATTTAGAAATTCTATTCCTCGTGTTTCCTACACTCCTCACACTTAACTTTCCGCCTTCCTACCCCAACTGAAACTTTAGAACGCCGTACCGAGACATTCTGAAACAGGAAGCGCACCGGCAACCACACAAGGTCTATGTCCGCACCAATCCGCGGCACCTTCAAACGTGTAATTTTCATGCATTACTACTTTTAAGTGTAAATTTTAATTGTAAATAATTAGGTTCTGTAATATAAACAAATGTATTGTCTCCATCTCTGACTGTTATTCGAATTGGCAAAATTTGGATAACAGTCAGAGACGGAGATAATACATATGTTACAGAAACTAAATATTTACAATTAAAATTTACACTTAAAAGTAGTAATGCGGTTAAATGAAAATTAAACTTTTGAAGGTACTGCGGATGGGTGCGGACAAAGACCTTGCATCGTTGCCGGCACGCTTCCTGTTTCAGAATGACTGGGCACGGGGTTCTCAAGTTTCAGTTGGGATAGGAAGGCGGGAAAGTATGGCGTGCTCAGTCACAGTTAAGTGTGAGGAGTGTAGAAAACACCTCATAATTATTTTGCATACTTTATCACTAAATTTTAAGCCATATGAGCTTAATAAATATTGAAAGGCAGAATACATAACACTAGTAAAAAGTTCTTTCACAAAAGAAAATTATGAATTAAAAATTGAATTTTTACAATGCAAAAGATTAAACAATGAACAAAACCTAACCAATTAACTTTTAATAAATATAAATTATTTTCAAAACAATTGTTTCTTAAAAAAATCATGGTACAATGCAATCAAAAAATGCTAATTAAAATTCACTAAAATTGTTGATTTACGTAGCATTAAAATCACTAGCCTCCAGTCCCAATGATAGAAAACACGAACACTCTTTGAACAACTGTACTTACATGTTCCTTTTAAGCTCCCGCGTAATAGGCTTATTAATAACCCAAAGTGCTATCTCATAGCCCATTAAATTCAGTCACAGAGCCTCTACACTCACTCTAATCTGGTATTCGCTCCCGATAGTTATCGAGGCTGCTGATCGCTAGGCAGAGCCTTTTGCAAATAAATAACGATTAAATTTTAAAAGGTGCGAAATTCATCGTGCCTCGTAACGCCACCAGAGCTGTAATTCAGTTATGTTTGAGAAAATGGGCGTAGTGCAGATGGCGAGCTACTTACAGCGTTTTACAACTTAATTACAACCTTCCTCTCTCTCGTTTCCGAGGCAGAAATATTTATGCAACTAATCATAATATTTTGCTTGGAGCGCTGTTGATTTAAGAAACTAAACATCGTTCAAAACAGTCTGTCAAGAAGTCCGCCATTTTGAACCACAGTTTAAGAGAAATAGATTTATTTCACTTGAAAAGCGAGAGTATGGTCATTTGAAATTTATTAGAATTTGTAATTTATGCATACTAACTTCGAAAATAGTGCAGCTTTTTAAACATAAGAGGATGAAAAGTTTTGTAAGATTTTTATATTTGTAAATGTTCACATTTATAAATGTGTGGAACTTTTCTTAAGTTATATTGGATGTAGCTTAATAGTAAAATGAAATGAAAGCACACACAACAAATTAAAAAAAACACACATAGCATGTGGAACGTTACGCTATTTAGGTTCTCAGAATTAGATTAGAAAAAGGACTACAGGAATCAAACTACACGGTAAGGCGTGGGAACTTCCCTTTTTTGAGAATGCAATAAAACACACTACATGTTTCATTTGACTTTATTGTTATTTTCCACCTACCACATAACATTGGAAATTTGAATTTACTAAGTTTTAAACATAATGTCTGCTAAATGTTGCCCTCCATTATCAACACACTGATTTTGAAAATTTTGAGTTCCCTTTTTAAGTGTATCGATCAGGGACATTGTTAATTTTGGCTCGGATGTAGTTCCTTAGGTCTTGAAGGATCTTGGAGCGATCTTTGTAAACCAAGGATTTGAGACAGGAAGTAATCAGGAAGGGATAAATAAGGTGAGAAAGAAGGCCTGTTTACGTCCCCTAGCAGGGGGATCAGCGATTCGGGGAAGCTGCTCTTTAAATACCAATGGAAACTCTTGAGATATGGGCTGTAGTTCCATATTGTAACTGCCTGTTGTTAAGATTCCTTTCTTGGAGAGCGGGTAAGAAGAATTGCTGGATTGTGAAGGATCTTTACGTGACATTCACACTAATCCTCTTGGGGAATCTTTGGGCTAGCATTCGCATTTAATTCACAGCCATCCATCTCATGAAGAAACTATGATATGTAGATTAGTTCGACATTCGACAATATGATGTCTGACCTTTTGTAATTGTAAGAAGTATCTGAGAAGCTGTTGCATTCGCTACACAGGAGAGATTACGTAAAGCTGACTTTGGCAGCTTAAGGTACGTTCGGAACCGTGATTTTAAAAAAACGCATAAATGGATCATTTTCATGATATTTAGTTTAACTTAGATTAGAATACATGTATAAAATTGTTTTAAGGACATTATGACAAAAAAATAAATTATTTAAATACAATATTTCGGCAAAAAATTAACTTAGAATAACACTTTTTCAAAATGTTCTCTTTTTGTGAAAAATGCTTCTATTATAATAATATTTTGCTTGTATATAGCTCAGATCTCTGTACAGAGGTTCAACTACGATTTTTGAAAAATTCACTTTATTTTCAGAGTTACAACCATTTGAAACCATCGGCGTTTTTTTCTTAAAATTTCTCCCCTCTGTTGACGTAAAACATGGATAAACCCACCTCTAAGTTATATATTTCAAAAACTCTAGTTGAGCCTCTGTGCAGAGATCCGAGCTATATACAGGTAAAGTATTATCATAATCGAAGCATTTTTCACAAAAGGAGAATATTTTGAAAATGGGTCATTCTATGTTCATTTTTTGTCAAAATATTGTAATTAAATATTTTTTATTGTAATACTATTCTTAAAACAATTTTATATACATTTTCTAATCTAAGTGATACTAAATATCTTAAATATCCATTTATACTCTTTTTCAAATTCACGGTTCCAAACGTAGTCGGATACCTTAAGATTAAGAGCGGTGTTTGCCACTGTATTAAATGAGTGGATTAGGGGTTGGTAATCAACGATAGATTAGATTAAGTTAAATTGGTTACTTGAGCTTGTTCGCTTAATGTTTATTGCTTTCTCTCTGTCACTCCTAGGACATTCACTTAGAGATTAAACTATTGTCGATTAGTCTGTTCGAGTAAAATAAATAATTGCTATAATGGAAGTTTTTCTGGTTCTAATACTCCCACACCCATAGGTAGACAAAACAGTGAGGGAACAACTTCAGGGGTAAGTCGCTCACTCGATCATCGACACATACTGATTTCTATTGACACACGAACTCGTTCCGTATTTTCATGTGTTCTTCGGAAATCCTTTCCTTTCTTTAGAGACATTCCTCGTTGCTCTGAAGGAATCATTTCCCATTAAAACACATTTCCGATCCGGAACATGACCTCGTGGAGGAATATCGAAGTGACGATGAAAGGTACGTTGCACTGCAACCACCGACCAACCGTTAGAGAAATACGCTTCCACGGCAAAAGCGTGCTACTGCCTCGACCACAACATGTTTGAGACTGAGACGGGTGGGAACACAAATATCCTACTCCCCCCACTTTTCCCTCTCCCTACAAACAACACTGGAACATGTTCAAAAAAGGAAGTTCCCGCACCGCACCCTGCACATTCGGAACCGTGATTTTGAAAAAAAGGGTAAAAACGCATAATTTTTTTTTTATATTTAGCGTTACCTGAATTTGAATATGCATATATAATACTATAATATTGTGTTAAAATGTAATAATTATTTAAATGGAATATTTTTTGGTAAAATTGTAGAAAACGAATAATTTATTTTCAAAACATTTTCCTTTTACGAAAAATGCTTCTATAATGATAATGTTTTTCCTAATGTTAAGATTTCTGTACAGAACCTGGACTAGAATTACTGAAATATATAGAAAAGAAGTGGATTTATTCTTATTTTAATTTATCAGAGTAGAGAAATTTAAACAAAAAAACCTCGATTATTATTTCGCAATTGATGGTAACTCTGAAAATAATATGAATTTTTTCAAAATTCCCGGGTCAGACTTCGTACGTCTTAGCTATACACATACGAAAAATATTATTATTATAGAAGAATTATCCATAAAAGGAATGTGTTATAAATATACATCATTTTTTCATTATTATTATTATTATTTTTTGGCAAAAAAATGCATTTAAATATTTTTTTATTATAATAATATTCTTAAAACAATTGTATATGCATTTAAAAGAAAAGGATATCAACAATTAATTTGAAAGCACAATAAATAATTCAAAAGAAATTTAGAATATTAGTAATTATACGGGTTGTTGTTTTAAAGAAACCTATGGGCTATGATTCGTCAGTGTTTCTAATATTATGGCTTCATTCACTGATTAAAAGATGCAATTAGCAACCCGGATATCAAGCGAATTCCTATTATTCTATTTATTTAGCATGATTCAATGCCTAAAAGCGACTTCATCACCAAAATGCTTATCAATCTTAAAAAACAAACATACTTTCAATATGGTTTAGGAAGCCAAAGGTTGGATTGAAAAGGAAAGCTTTCATTCAAGTTAATTAATTAGGAAATAAGTAACTTAAAATTTTCGGCAATCCCAAAATACCATTGAAATTCCATAATCAAGGCGATAAAAATAGCAAACATTTGATAATTGCTTTCCATAAAATCTAGGCTCAACCCAGCACACATAAATTTGTGGAAGAGAGTTTTTAATTCCAATCTCTCCAAGTATCTCCAGACATGAATCCCCAACGGAAACAGCCATTCCTCTCTCAAAACAAGCGGAGAAAATCCCTCATGTAAACAAATATTTCAAACTTTATCCCCGTATGTTTTTCTAAGAACTTAAGCAACCACCATCCCTTGTATCGAACCGTCTTATCCGAACAGTTTTCCTGAGCGTGCACATCCCTCAAAGGCAGCCACAGCGTTCGTGGAACACCCCTCCTAAAAGTAAACCCAATTAATAAATGCCTGAAAGAAAGTCAATTAAATGCAAAAAAGGAAAGCATCCCTTTTATCCACAAACTTTCTCAAAATTACCCTATAAGCTTTAATGGAAAAGTTGGAGGCCGGATAGCTTTGATAAACAAAATGGAAAAGGCTTTAATTAAAGTAATAATTTGCCCTGTAAATGCGAGGTTCCACCACTGCCGCTGCTGCGGAGCTGTCAAAAACACTTCCGCCCCGTGAAAAATATTCGGATCGTTCACAGGAGATATATGATCATTTGTTGTTTAGCGCAGCTGTTGGATCTGGGATCATTCGTTTTCCAGCTGAAAGTGTGTAGGGATACCAGCATACAGAAATAAAATGTCGCCGAAGTAAGATGAGCAAACAGTCTTCGAAAAAACAAATATTTTATTTATATGTTTACAAGAAATAAAATGAAATGAAAATGGATATGATTTTACTGATGAAATAAATATAAGATTTTCGTTGAATACACTACATCAGGGGTAGCGAACCCTCGAGGATGAACGTGCCATTTTTTCTAAAGAAGTGTTTAATGGGGTATAGGCGTCCCGTCAAATAATTTTGACTTGTAATAGTTGAGAAAATAATAAAACTAAATACTAACAACACACAAAACTCTATTTACTTCGACAAAATACCTTTTGCACTGTATTGTTATAAATGTTTCAGTTATACGTGTAATTCAAATTAAAGAGTAACGTTAGTGTGACTTCCGTTGTTGCAGATTGGATGACAACTTATATTAGGATTGTACGATGTTACTTTTTGTAGAATACATATGCTGAATTTGAATCATCGGCCAAACAGTTTTTAAGCAATTTATTATTTTTGCTGGGGTTTAATTTTTTTGACAAGAGGGTTTGTGATTTTTTTTTCAAAATACCGTTTTAGAGACGATGTTCTGCATATCACTATTCAAGAACATAAAATGCACATCGCTTTGTCGCCTTTACTAATAATGCCATGTTTTTCGGTCCACTAAATTTGAAATTCCCTTTTACATTTACTCTCCTGCACTTTTTGTCTTTTTGCTGAACTAGCCATGTTAAATAGCAGTTAAAAATCATACATATAACACAGATAAACTTTAAAATGCAGTTGTGTCATGGAAATTGACTATGCTATGCGTAGACGAACTTAAAATCATTAGCAATTGTAGTCTACGACGTAACTATGGCAAGACAGTAACACACGAGTGTGCCCCCCGCGATCGATCACTCGCATTTGTTCGTAATACTACATGGAACCGTTTTGATCTCTGGTGTGCCAAAAACATTATGTCGCGTGCCAGTAATGTCATGCGTGCCACTGGTTTACCATCCCTGCACTACATGTGCAATCTCATGTAAGGGTTCTATAAGACTCAGATACTATTTTAGCCCTCACTTTTATTTATCACCAACTTAGCGAATTATTAGCTTCATATTGGCTCGAAGTCAAATACAAAAAAAATGAGCTGCTGGCGCAATTTGGCACAATTTGTATTTCTTCTTTGCCAAAGGTAGTGTGAGTTATAATAAGATTTTCCCCACGAGCCCAAAGTTAGATTTTACATAGAGTATAAGCTTTTGATTGCATTGTTATCCTCGTTTACATAACTAAACCATGAATCCTTAAATTTCTTGTAGTTATTCTTAATTGTTCTTATTTTTTATGTACTTACAGGTTTTATGGGGTATAGAGCAACAAAGATAGTTATACCCTGGAAATGAATATTGATATATTTCTTTTCTTATTTGATATATATCAAAGAACTTCATCTTCTGCAAAAAGACTTTGAAAAGTTGCTTATTGCTGCAAGTTCCTAAAGTTCTCTGAAGGTGATGTTATCAAATAAGTCTATCTTCAGTATATTCCACAAGTTATTTCTTTGAGAGATATATTTGTCACAAATGAAGATGTGTTCCAAATCATTATTTTCTTTGCACGGGTTTCATATAGAATTATTCGTTAATTAATATTTATGCAGGAGACTTGGATTTATAATCATTTTACTAATAATAATGTCTAGTACCTCTTCTCTTCTATTATTGGTCCTTCTATTATGTTTCCTAAAGTTTTGTGATATTTACTAATATTATAATTCTCAATGTTTTTTTTTTTCTATTCTTTTTGGAAATTGTGATCTGAATCAATCGTAGTCAGTATTTTGTTCGCAAAAATTCAGCAGACATTTAATTGACAAAAAAAAAATTCTTAAAAAGTTACGTAACATATTTTATTAAAATTTATCTATTCTTATAGATAAAAAAATATTCCATTGTAAAGAAGAACCTGTATCTCACCCAAAGTTGTCATTTTATACCAAAAAACTATACAAAAGTTTCAGAAAAGGGAAATTTAATTTTTACTTTTAGGTACCAGCTTTTCACTTTCACACTCATACATACACACACAGAGACATATGCATTTGTTAACAGATGTGGAGAAAGTTTAAAATTAAGTTTTTATGTTGCCACAAAAGTTAAGAAATACAACTTATTAGAAAACTTTTTTTCAAGAATAATCAATTTGTTATTATAAAAAATCAAAAGGATTCAACTTTGTATAGTTTTTTTTCCAATAATTTTTTCCTTTCATCAAAGAAGGATGCCAGCTGCATTTAATAATATGCTGTAATTTTGTATTCTTTTATTGAAAAATAAAGGTTGAAAACATAACAAAGAGTATAGTTCCTTTTCTTTGTTCGAAATTCAATGTACCTTTTCGATTGCTTAAAATGATAAACGGTTTCTTATTTTTATTCTTCAAAATAATAACATTCCTTTTATTTTTCCTAAAAAAATTGAGACAGCTTGTAGAAAATGAACAATGAGAGCGACGGGTATAACTATAAATCTAGACGTACAAAAAGGGGTTTTTTTTCCGGCTAGATCCAGAAAGATTTTTTTTTTTATTTCCTTAACAAATTTTAAGCATAATAAGTTTTGTTATATACTTTCTTTAAACGCCATTCTAAACACTTGTAGAAGCAATATTTTTAAAGCTTTTAAGCGAAGGACTAAATAAAAAAATACATAAAGATGGAACAAAAAAGTACAACTTTTACATGGCTCTTTTATCTGCAGCGTGTTTGCTTAACAAGGCTCGTGTTGACCCAAGTTAATTGCTAGCAGCTTCGCATAAAGAAACATCATTTCACAGAACACGTGATAGCGAGGGGGAAAAAAATCTCTTTCTAATATTTACTCTAGGATTTAAAAAATAATAAATTTCTTATTTCAAAATACATATACCGTTGATGAATAACTGGCGGAATGAGAAATGAGCGTAATATGGTGTTTTTGTGAAAGGTGTTACCTATAAAAACTGCGGAGAAAAGAAAAAAAAGCAGAAATAAAAAAATGGCGACACTCAAATAAACGGTACGTAATAAAAAATAATCCTTGAGATAACACAGATTCGAATTTCAAACTGTTTGGACAAGGTGAAGCGTATAAAAAAATATCCAACGCTTTTAAATTAAACTGAGAAACTTCATTAAACCGACAAGCTTCACTGCGAAGCAGAAAAAAAAATATACAGGAAAAAGTTGTTGGAGATGATTTGCACTTTCCGATTCGAATACATGATAAAAACTATTCGAATTCGAAAAATGAAAGGGGGAGGGAAAATAAAGGTAGAGGGAGGAAATCGTTTTTGCAGAATATACATTTCTTTCTGATCGAGAAATTCGCTGACGCCATTGAAAGAACATTCTAAGAAATGATTCTCTTTTACGCTTCGACTAGCTTTTATCTCGTCTTGCACGAGAAGACGCGCGATGTCGAATAAATATTCTAATTTTTTTTTTCTTCTTCATCTTCTAGTTGTTTATTTATTTGTTAGCTTTTTTTGCCTCGAATTCTCCACCATAACCATTGACTTTATTTTTTTCATTTTCCATTCTTTTCCATTTCTTTCTTTTTTTTCGTTATTTACTTTATCTCTTGCGCCTGCCTGCACAGAGAATCGAAATAAAAAACGCTAAGAAAACAAGTGAACGAGCACACTTTATGGAGTTGTTCTTTTTTTTTCGCACTATTATTTCAATTTTATTCCGTGTTTTGAATATAGTTTTTTTTTTTTCTTTTTTCTTCATCATCGGAGATGATTTCCAGGGATGAGGGAATATAAAATGCGAAAAACTCCCGTATCGTTATTGTTCTCCTTTCGGATATTTTTTTGAGAACGGAAGTCGACAACAAAGAAGTGTCGTTTTTATGTTACAATAAAGAAAAGGTATTTCCGATTTTTCTTTTTTTTTTTACACATTCTTTTCGTGATTAATTTTTTAAACATTGCAGAGAAGAAAAATTGAATCCATAATATTTCTATTTATATACTAAATTCTGTATATTTGCGAAGGAAATACGATTTTTGCAACTGGAATAATGCTTATCATTTCACACCAACTGGGGATCATACGACGGTTACCTTTCTATTGTGCACAACAAATATGTTTACCATAGATTTGTAAGTTAACATGTTTTATTAAAATATTATTCTTATTAATGTTCATTTTACAAGGTAAAAGGAAGAAATATCGAAATTAATAACAGGAAGTTAATTCCACTTATAATTAATAATGAAGTTTGTTCCATAGCTAAATCAAACACTATGTGAGTGGTAGCAAAAACAAAAGTTCGCGAAATATTTCTTTTAAAAAATTTACTAAATGTATTTTAATTATTAATTAATGAAAATAGCGTTGATAATTAATTCTCATTAATTATAAATCTTTTATGAATTATATCAAATTTAGAAAAACAATGGGATAAATTCGTCAATCACGTGTTCTCTATTTAATTCAAAGTGATCATTTGTCTTGTTGTGCTAATTGTAGATCATAGACATATTTCAAATTTAATTGCTTCGTAAAAATATTTTCACGTAGTAAAGCTGCATTCACACCAAGGCTGTCAGCGTCGAGCGTTGAGCGTCTAGCCAATCAGAGACTACCTCTTTCCCGAGATCAAGTCTCTGATTGGCTAGACGCTTAACTCTCGATGCTGACAGCCTTGGTGTGAATGCAGCTTTAGAGTCTTTAAAAAGTTTCTCAAAATTATTTTAAAATATCTTATATTATATATACTTTTTAAAAGAAATTTTTTTATAAAAAAGCAAAAGTTGGCATCAGCGAAGCTCATGAGTTGATTGACTGGAAACACGTGATTATATTTGTCATGTGATTTTTACGTCATAAGAGTTTATGAACAGGTTGGCTAGAAACACGTGGTTGCAGTTATCATGTGGTTAAATGACGTCTTAAATCTTTAACCCATTAAGTAAATTAAAGCAATATACAAAAAAAAAAAAAAAATCATAGAATCTAAATTTAATTTATATAAGGTACGCATTTGCTGATAATTTGTTATGCGTCAAATCTATGCTTAGAGCTAAATCTCAGTTTTACTTACTTATTTTTTTAAATACATAAATTTACAAGGCTCCTTGATTATGTAATGAGGTATCTATAAATTCCACTTGAATATAAGCAAGGTGATAATAACATAATGAATATCAAAATGGCAATAAATGACATTAAATAACATCATTGTCATTTTGACATGAAAATGAATCGCGTGAAAAAATAAATCATTTCATTCAAATCAATTTTAATTTTTCTACTTTTCAAATATGTAAATGGCGAAGATTTTTTTAATAAGATTGTAAGTGATTCGTAAATTTTCATAAGGATATTTGCAGGTTATGAATATAAAAATCAAAAATTAAAAAACAAAAAACTTTCTACATGATACAGATCAGGGGTCAGCAACATTAAAGCTGTAGTACGTCAAACCCCAATATACGAATATGACTCGGGATATCGTGTAGTTAGAAAATATTTGAAACAGTTCGATTCTCGTGACAATCCATGACAGTAAAAAATACAAATTTCCAGCTTTATATTATAATAGTTTTGCATCATTTAAGTATATTTATTAAAAAAAAAATAACACAAAATATTTTTTTCATTCAACATAAATAAAAAAATAAATTTGTACATGTATTATTTTAATAAATATGTTTGAAAAATACATACGAAATAAAAAATATAAGTATAGCTTCTCCAAAATAAAATAAAAATTAAATATTTTAATGAAAAACTTGTCTCTGAATCGTTTTACTTCATTACGCAATATCACCTGCATAATTTGTTACTTTAAATTCAACATCTTTCTGAACGTTCAATTGTTATATAATCTTTGCAGATTCAAAATATTTTTCATATGAAAAAATGACATGTTCACATAGATATGTAGAGCTAAAAGCGCGAAAAGCTAAGTACATGCAAATTTCTTCAAACAATTAAATTTCTCCAGCAATGGTATCCAACAATTTACAATAATTGTTGATTTATCGTTAGAGTTTTCTTCAAGATTCATTCATAACCCCTTAAATTATGCTTACTATAATTCTCAAGATGTTAGTTGAAAAAGATCCATTTCAAAATTATCATTTTCCGTCCACCCACAAATTGACAAAATTATAGCGTGGTGTAGAATGCGACTGACAACTGTACCGCATGCCAGAATGGGCATAAGTTGCCAATTCTGGGATAGGTTATGTTGAAGAAACGTATGAATGCTCGAAATGTTAAATATAAAGAAGCAATTGAATCAATTACTCAATAATAAAATGTATGGGAACTTTTGAAAAGTTAGAAATATTTTACGTTATATAAAAAAAGAAACTTTCATTTCACAATACAAATAGCAATAGTGCTAAATATAATTATTTCCCACGATGAAAAAGAGGCAAAACATGTTATATTAAAAGATATAGGAGAGACAAAAGAAAAACATTCTTCGTCCTAAGAAAAAAAAAAGTAAAGCATAATTACAATTTTTTTGCTGATCATTTTATTAAAAATGGCTTGAGTAAAAACACATTTTACTTTCGTCTGTAAGGAAGAAGTTTTTGTGTTGTAAAAATATTAAAAAAAGGAAAAACATATTAAGAAAAAAATATCAAAAAAAAGAGGAAATGACTGATAAATCAGACTGAAGGCTTGCAAAAGTCGACAACATTTTTGCTCTCGCACAAAGAATTTAACGTAGAAATCTAGGCAGCCATTTAGCGAAGTAATAAGCACATAGCTTATTATTAAAAAAAAGGCTTTTTGACCTGGGGCATCTATCTATGTAACGCTCATTCCCAAAAAAGACTCTTTTTTTCTTCTCCTCGATTGTTGTAATCCCAGGGCTAAAAAGTGTTGGTGGTTCAAGCCCTTCCTGAATAAAATGAGCTTTTTTTCCCCTGCATCCATCGAAAAATGTATACTTTTCCGAGTATTACATACATGCTTCTTCATATCAATAGCATTTTTTATATCCTTTTCCTGTTTTTCCTGGGATTCTTTTCTGAAGCGAGAGAAGTCTCGAAATGGCTTTTCCACTTTCTAGGTTTTTTTTGTATTTGGTTCTTTCTCGCTAATTTTTTCTTTATTGGTGGAAGGCTGATGTTGTGCACAAAAGAAAAGTGAGAAAAGAGAAAAAGAGACAAAAAATCCAGGATTGGCTCCGGGGTAGGAGAGCACTCTGCGCTTTTTTACCATCTTTTTGTAAAAAGAGAGAGAGAAAAGAGCGAGGGTGGGAAAGTATGATCTCCAACATTTTCTCCCGTTTTTTTGCTCCTAAAATGGGTTTTTGCACCAACGTTAAAGCACGAAAGAGAAAATGAGAGATTGACGAGAATTGGGACTTTTTTTGTGTCTCTTCGTTAAGAAGTTAAGCAGCATATGGGAAAGAAAAACTAAGTTTTTGTAAAGGCTGCAATGAGCGACTCAATTATTCGCAGATGAGAATGAGAGTTTTCTGGAAAGGTTTGACTTAGTAATAAACATAGTCTGAGTAAAGTTTCTCCCACATCGGTGCCTTAAAGTTACTTGGGCCTAAATGTTCCTTATTTCAGTACGTTTTTTTCTGCTCCAACAAAACTCTTTATTAATGTGAAAAAGCACATGTAGATATGAAATCAAAGGATGTAAGAAATCAAGTACTTCACATGTGTTAAAACAGTAAACATTGTATTAAAAAAATATTTTTTTATATAATTTATAAATAAGAAATAAATAGTTTTTGAAGTAATCTGAGCAAAAATAAATAAAAATCATTGTTAAAACTAGAAACAAGTAATATATATATAAAAAAATTAAGTCAATTCCTCCAGATCAACAAAGAAAAATTTTATATATTAGCTACTTTTTATTAAATAGTTACAATTAATATAAATATGTAAATACATATGGCAGAATCACAACATTAAGTGGAATTAATTTTTATTAATTATCATTCAAGTATCGTTTTGTCATCCAAAACAATCGTGTATATAAAATTTCAGTTTAACTGAATGCTTTAAAATGTAAGAAAAAAAATCTTTTAAAGTTTTGACCCAAGTCGCTAAAAATGAAACTAACGACATGGCTGTGTATCTGTATTTCCTTAAATAATTAGTTTCAGTCAATTAATTTTCATTAATTATAATTAAATTATCATATTTTTACCCAAAAAAGTAGTGTATAAAAAATTGCAGCCCAAACGAGCGCCTTAAAATGTGAGAAAAAAACCATTTCATGTTTTGACACAAGTCGCCAAAAATGATGCCAACGTGGCTGTATTTGTAATTCTTTGAATAATTAATTTTAATCAATTAATTTTTGTTAATTATAATTAAATTATTATATTGTCATCCAAAATAATAATGTATATATAATTTCAGTTCAATTGAGCGCTTTAAAATGTATTTTATTAACGATTGAAAATTCCACCAAGATAAATAAATAAATATAGAGAGAGTGTGAGCTAATAGTAGGAATTGAATAACTGGAGCTTTTTCTTATCTACAATTATTTAAATTAATTTTTAGGTTTGGCTTAGGAGGAAACGTTCTTTCAAAGCCAGTTAGTTAAATGACTAATTGCCGATTTTTTGAAACTATATATTATTTATATATGTATAACAATCTCACTTAATATTAACTTAAATTTTGTTCTTACATATCTTTTTTTCTAATCTAAAACACGAATACCATTTTTCCATACACCAGTCTTATTCGATTTTTCGCGTTAAAGAGATTAAATCTTGTATTATGACAGATTGATTCGCGGTTTCTGGAAAAAGAATAAATAGCTTACTCTTGCATTTATGCGGCGTCAAACTTTTCTCTAAAACCACTAACACTTTTTTTAAAAAGAATTACTACTTCTCTTTACTTAAACATGTGGTTATAACATTTCTGTTAAATTTTCTTGTGTTTTACCTTATCTGAATGTATGAGAGGATTCGTCTGCCTTTTTTTTTGTGATTTGTACTTGATGAGATAGATAATACACCTGGTATTCTCCTGAAGTTTTAATAACGTAAAAAATTTTTGTTTGGTTTCCTACTCAGCTGTTCCTTTCGTCATGACTACATACAAGAAAATGAATCAATTATTTTATATTTATACAAGCAGAAAAGTATTTATGGAGTTATAACTCTCTGAAACTTCATAGCAATTCTCGCCTACAATTCCAACACATTTTGAATAATTTTCCAGATTTAATTAAAAATGATTAAAATTCAAACCTAAACATGACGAACTCAATCAAAATACAATAAGTACAAGTAAAATAAGATATGATTATTGAATTTTGAACAAAATCTCGTTACTTAAGTTATTCAACTACGTTTGGAACCGTGATTTTGCAAAAGCGTGTAAATGGATAATATTTATGATATTTAGTGTCACTTAGATTAGAATACATGTATAAAATTGTTTTAAGGACATTATGACAAAAAAATTATTTTTTTAAATACAATATATTGGCAAAAAATTAACTTAGAATAACCTTTTTTCCAAATGTTCTTCTTTGGTAAAAATTGCTTCTATTGTATTACTATTTTGCCTGTATATAGCTCAGACCTCTGTACAGAGGCTCAACTAGAATTTTTGAAATGCATAACTCGGAAGTTGGTTTATCCCTGTTTTACGAAAACAGAAGGGAGAAATTTTAAGAAAATACGCCGATAATTATTTCAAATGGTTGTAACTCTGAAAATAATGTGAATTTTTCAAACATCATAGTTGAGCCTCTGTACAGAGGTCTGAGCTATATACAGGCAAAATATTAATACAATAGAAGCATTTTTTACAAAAGGAGAACATTTGAAATAAAAGGTTTTTTATATTTATTTTTTGCCAAAATATTGTATTTAAATAATTTTTTGTCATAATGTCCTTAAAACAATTTTATACATGTATTCTAATCCAAGTGACACTAAATATCATGAAAATTATCCATTTATGCGCTTTCTTAAAATCATGGTTCAGAGCGTAGTCGGATACCTTAAACGGGTAATTTTCTTTAGAGATTCTCTTTCTTTTTAAATACTGGGTTTTATATAATATTCATGACAAAGCTTAAGAGGTGCCAGGACCATTAACAGATATCCGTGTAAGCGAAAAAAAAAACATCCTTTTTCAAACCAATGTAACTTAGCAATAAAACAAAATAATATTTGAAATTTTTACCACAAGATAATCATATATATATGTACATTATTTCTGAAATTTTCAGAGAATTTGAGAAAAAATTAAAAAAAGTTATAAAAAATATAAACTGGACCATTTTTTAAAAGTATGAAAATCAGTATTTTACAGCGCGCAGGATTTTGAAGTACAAAATGAATCAAAATTTACAAAATTAATTTTACTTGGTATAGAAATGTTCGCTTTTGAAGTTATACTAACTTTTAAGAAATTTAAAGGGAAAAAAAATATTTTTTTAATACAATTATAACAAAATTTTTGAAATTTTAAGAAAAAAATAATTTAAAATTTAAATAAAAAATATTCTATTAAATTTTTTTTAAAAAAAATTGTTGTATAAGTTCTAAAGAGTCTTATTTTGAACCTGTGTTTTAAATTTCAAATTGATATCATAAAGAGTTTGTGAGAAATCCTGCGCGCAAGTTAAAATTTTTTTGTTTTGAGAAAAATGAAGTTAAAGATAAGAAAGAGATAGGGCTTTTGTTTAAGTTTCCCAAGTTATTTCTCAATAACATCGGAAATTTTGGTATCAAAATGCTCAAAAAATTGATTCCTTCACATATATTTTTTTTTCAAACTTTGAAAAATGGGCAACTTAAGAGTTCTGACACCTCTTAAAATGTCTTATTTTATTCACTATAAGTATAACAATTCAGTATTTATTTCTATATCCACATTTATGTATAACATTAATGACAAGAACTATGTATAGTTTCTATGTAAAAACATACAGAGCCACAGAATAATATTTGTATTCACAAAATTTGATAGGAGGTTGTTTAAAAAGTTTAAAATAGCAAGATATTATACACAACGTATATCATAAAAATAAATTACTCATAGAGCACCAAACTTATAAAATTGTTGGATTAAAATATAGAGAGTTTTTCGAAATCTCTTCTTTGAAAATAGTATTTGAGTGTTTTACCAGAAAACTCTTAAAACGGTTGCACACACTCGAGGTTTTCTTTTCGTACTTGAGGACTTGTCGTGTTTCTACTCGAAAATTCAATCATCTTTGTATTGCAAAGAAAGTACTAAAAAGTAGCGGTCGTAAAAATAGTGTCGACTTTCTTTTCAGCATTATTATTTTTTTAAAGAAAGGGGGATACTCTTAGGTTACATTTCACGATTGACGTTTTATTCAGCGTGTGGTACTCGTAAAAAAATACAATTTACTTTTCTTACAATTCTCCTTGAATCGAAAGTTTTCAAAATGAAAGGACTAGAAGCTACAAATTAAATGAAAGAGTCATTGGAAATCAAAAAAGAAAGCGGCTAAATTTGAATTAATTTCTATTATCTTTCCTTTCGTTGTTTTGCTTATTTCTATTAAGGTATCCGACTACGTTCGGAACTGTTGTTTCGCTAAAGCGTATAAATGGATAATTTATATGATATTTCGTTTCAATGCGATTTGAATACATGTATAAAATTACTTTAAGAGTATTATTAACATAAAAAAAATTTAAATGCAATATTTTGGCAAAAAATGAACGT
The DNA here is from genome assembly GCA_019973955.1 of Trichonephila inaurata madagascariensis. Taxonomy (NCBI): domain Eukaryota; kingdom Metazoa; phylum Arthropoda; class Arachnida; order Araneae; family Nephilidae; genus Trichonephila; species Trichonephila inaurata. The sequence continues at coordinate 419,860 of BMAV01016243.1, read as the reverse complement.
AGAATTACCTATTTTCAAAGCATTCTAGTTTCATGGTAAATGCTTCTATAATAATAATATTTTACCTATATATAGCTCAGATCTCTATACAGAGTCTGAATTAGGATTTTTGAAGTATTTAAATTAGAAGTAGAATTATCCATATTTTAATACAACAGAGTGGAGAAATTTTAAGAAAAAAGAACACTGATAATTATTTCAATTGGTAGTAACTCTGAAAATAGGGTGAGTTTTTCAAAAATCCTCGTTCAGGTCCTCTGGAGAAATCTTTGTTTTATATAAGCACACAAAATATTATTATTATAGAAGCGTTTTTCATCAAAGGCAAACTTTTTGAAAATAGATAATTCTAAGTTCATTCTTAGCCAGAACAGTGCATTGAAATAGTTTTTTATTCCAATAAAATTCTTTTAATACAATTTATACATATATTCTAATCCAAATGACACTAAATATCATAAAAATTATCCATTTGTGCGCTTTTTTAAACCCCAGTTCTGAACGTAGTCGGATACCTTAACGAAATGGACCCATTTTCGCTCCTAAAAATTCTGTAATTTGTTTTAAGTTATTGGCATTAAAATTAGACAATTTTATATATTATAAAGGTGATTGACTACGTTCCGAACAGTGATTTAGAAAAATCGTATAAATAGATAGTTTTATATATATATATTTAGTGTCAATTAATTGTGGCGGTATGATACCGAAATAAAAACCAGTAATAGCCTTCACGCGAAGACGATCGTTTTGGCGTGATAGCTAAGATATTCGTTTTTGGAAAGGAAGAAACCCAGTTCTAGTCTTCCTTCCTTCAGACGCTTCAATTATTGATTTTAATTCAAGCTCGCGTAGGATGCTGAATATTGTTTTGCTGAGAGTACCACAGCCAAATGGATATTCAAGGGATCTTTCACATGTCATATAATCATATGACATGCGTGTCTACGATTTTCGTATCCAGGAAATCTATCGACTCCAGCCAGAGTCGAAACCAAAACTTTGGGCTTACGAAGTGGGCACGCTATCTCTATGCCACCGGAGTTGACATAGGAAAAATATTATTAAAGAAACATTTTCCATAAAAGGAGAACGTGTGTCAAGGCTTTATCGCGCCTTCTATTAATCCTCTTAGGCAATCTTTGGGGGCAGAATGGCATTTCATTCCAACCTTCTCAGGAAGAAAACGCGATATGCAGATTAGGAATGATTATATTTAGGAGTCAATTAGAAGTCAGAAAGTTGCATAGTAGACAGATCAAGTCGGATAATAAGATATATAGAGAAGATTAAAGGAATAGAAGACAAGATATAAAGCTTGGTTGCTCATCGCTGTGTGATAGAGGTAAGAGCTTGCTTATTAAAGTTTAATGATAGAGCTGAATCTAGCTAGTTAAGGAATCGGCTATAGATAAAGATTCGGAGGTTAAGTTATCATAAAGATAGTGAGTAGGATTTAATACGCTATTTGCTAAGAATTGTTAATTACGTCATATCACTCCTGATCGTTTTCCTCTATGTAAGACGTGTTGAATTGTTTAATATATATTCAGATAATTATAAACTAGATTTATTATGGAAGGATCGAGTGGTCAATCTTATCCCTACAAATCTGGGTCTTGTGCATGAAGAGATGATACCCCAGGGGCGCGGGGTATCACAAACGTTTTGAAAATATGTCATTATTTCTTTATTTTATGCCAAAAAATTGCTTTCAAATAATTTGTCCATGTAAAAATATTCATAAAACAGTTTTATATGCTTATTCTAATGCAGCTGACATTAAATATAAAAAAAATATTTCATTTATACCCTTTTTCTAAATTACCTTTCCGATTGTAGTCAGTCGCTCTAATTGGTTCAGTTTGTACCATTATTTAATGTGTTATTGTTTTTAGATGTGCCTTTTGCGTCTAAAAATGAAAAACGTTTATGTAAAATAGGAAATTTAGGAATCTGTTTCGAAGAAGAAATGAAGATTTATAACAATTCTATCCCCAAGATCGCAAGTCCAAATTAGTTTTTACCTAATGCCTTTGACAACAGATGGCGAAACCCTTTCGACCTTTCATTGCCTACTCAGAATCAGAGGTGTTTTGTAGTTGCAGTCATTATCATCAATCTGTGACAAACTAAGCTGGTTTATTGAATTATGTAAGGATACTTTCAACTATGACCATTCTCTAGTCAGCAATCAATGAATCGCTCTAATTAAAATCCATCTATCTACTAGAAACTGTCTTGTTGTTGGAGTAGAGAGAAAAGGTTTCTTGCTAATACCGCTATTTCGGATTAATATTCAGCACTTTTAGTCATTGTCAAAGAAAATCACTTTATCTCCTTTCATTTGTTCTATTGATCATTCCAACAAATTAAATTTGGGAGAATGGTAATAAAATAACGCGATCATCTCCACCAATTCATACAAAAGTTTACATATTTGCTGATTTTAGTATTTAATTTTTCCTGCACTTTCGTTTATAAATATAATATATCTTACTAAATAAGTATTTCGTTGGTGAATATATATATATCAAATATCTGAATTTAATTCCATGAGAACGTTTGTCTCCTTTTTTCGTAATGCTTTTGTAATTGGCATAACATCGTTTATAGTCGTATTACCTGTGTTACCGCAGTGCTTCTCAAACTTTCAATATTTACGAACCCAATATTCGATCAGAATTTCCATCGCGCCTCCCTTCCACACAATAACAATGTTTTGAATTCAATAATGCTATACTTTGACGCTAAAGCTACAATACGATTTTAACCTATTCAGTGTCTCTGACGAATATATATACGCCTCGCTCAGCCAAATTGTTAACTGTCCTGGGCCAGTAGCTCACGCAGGAATTTTTCAAGGGGATAAAAATGGAAAGTGCCACCCTTTTCTCCAAAACAAAACAAAAAATATATAATTAAAAAAGATAAATTGTTCCCATAGATACACACATATAAAACTTCAATAATTCTTGCGAACAAAAAGGCAGCATAATATTAATAATAATATGATATACTAGCTGCATGACTCGGCGTTGCACGGGCTTTCTCTTTATCTCATGACGCCAGCATTTCTGTGTGTGTACGCACGCGATGTGAGTAATTTCTATAATTATGTCATTAATAATCATTTAATTTCTATAATTACTGATTCTAGCTGCATGACCCGGCGTTGCACGGGCTTTCTCTACCAGTAAAATATTCATTTTCTGAATTTCTCTGACTTATTTGCCCCGTCTTAGGGTTTATGAGTAAAATGTAAGAGAAGGAATCGCCCATTTCAGCTGGCCGATTTCTTCTAAAAAAAGTCTACTGACGGTGGAGATCCAAAGCGTTTATATATTTTAATTTATAGAGTAACTACACTCAAAGCTAAAAAAAGCATCTCTTGTGGCTTTCTATCAACTAAAAGCTCATATTAGTCCTGTTCCCTGATAGCTGACACCGGACATCGTATGGGTGACAGGAATGTCCGTTGTGACCCCGCTCCAGGAGGGGGAGAAAGTTATTAGTGAAAGATGTGTAAACATATCAAATTAAAAGAATTAACATATACTCCCACCTCGAACCCTTCACAAGTTTCAACATAAAATTAAATTGACTTTAAACATACAGAAAACAAAATAAGGAAATAAGATATGTTAAATGAAATACCCATTAATATTTCAGAAAATATATCAAATTTTTTGTAACAATTTTTTTTTTAAATTCAATCTAAATGCCACCCTTAAAATTTGCCACCCCGGGTAGGGGTGCAGTTTGTCCGGCCCTAGAGCCACCCCTAGTGTAGCGTTAATTTGAAATTTTTGATTGATGGTCAACCTACAGAAAATGAAATGCGGGGAAAAGGAATGCCTAGAGAGCATTGAAGGAAATGAATCCAACTGTATCTATTATACTGCCAGTACATCGACAAAATGCATGGGAAATTAAAAATTATACGCCTACCACTTGTTAATGGGCACACATGGCCCAGTACTTCTCCATTTCAACAGTCGGCTGCATGCGTCTTACGAAATAATTGCGAAATTAAATATATTAAAATATGAAATTTTGCAGCACCCAGCTTATTCATCTGATCTTTCGCCTACTGACTCTCATTTTTTTCTTCAAACATTTAGAACAGTTTTTACGGGTTAAGCAGAATGAAAATGAAGACAGTTCGAAGAATTCTATATGAGAGTTACTTTATTCTAAACATCAAGATTCCTTTAATACAGGCATTCATGCATTAAAATCTCGTAGGGAAAGGTGTATTGAATCAAATTGAGAATATTTTATTTAGGCAGCTTTTATAAAAAGGTATGCAATTTTATATATTCACTTAAATATCTGACATTTGATACGCCCCAACCTAATACACCAATGACCTATTTAGAAAATAATCTCAAAGGTCCGCTTAGATAATAAGTATATGAAAGGTCTGTTGAAATAATAATCTAGAGGAGATATGTAGTTTATGTATACATATAAAATCATTTATCTTAATGATAAAAATCTAGTTATAAGCTTGTATTTGAAGCATACCAAAATCAATTTTAAGTAAACATAAGCAATATGAACAAATAACGTTGGGAAATATTTATTTTATGATGCACATACTAGACTAAAAATAATTGAAGTATCCACACCTCAGTCAAGTGTACGACAAAGAGTTATATGTTTGTTTAAAAAAATTGAACTTATATTAATTATCAAATACCTTGAAGGAGTTTAATTAGCACGGGAACTATTAAGTCATTAACGAACAAGTAAACAACCATTTTATGGAGAAGCTAAGTTATGTCTTTGGGAAATCTTTAATAAATCCCGTAACTAGCTTACAGCAAATTAACAAACGAACAGTATGAAATATGGCTATATTTTCATTACTACCAGTAAATGACGCTCAACGGAACTATAAAAACAGACTCCTCAACTGTGTCAAGCAAAACTTAATTCAGCTGGACACTCATTTCAAATTTTAGAACACGCATAAATCCTTCAACTGTCGACGAGGAAACGTCGAATTCTTCGCCAGAGCATGTTCTGAAAGATAGGAAACTTTGTTTACTAAGTAAACTTTGCAAACCCAGCCACGCGTCGTAGCTGAGACTTAAATTAAGAGAGTGGACCCCTTTATTACGGCAATCTTTTCGAATCTCCATACAAATGACTCTTCCTTCCAGCTATTAAAGAAGCCGGCCGGTTTAAAAGTTGGCGAGATGAAGGCATAAAATTCTTCCTCCACCACTCGCTCCAGCGACTGCGACGGGGTTTCGAGGATGAAGTCAGGTGAAGGCTGACGTGGTAAAAATTGGGGTGGAAATCATCCCCCTCGGCGTCCCTGACTTTTAATTAAGTTCCTTTTGGGGGCTGTGTTTTCCGTTTTCTGTATGGTCAAGACAATCTTCTCGTGTTTCGCGTTTCTGTAGAGGCTCGCAGAATTTTGGATGTAGTTAATGATTTTGTCAGTCTTTAATGGAATACTAGAAGATGTCTGAGGGGCATCTAATTAAATTTCGTCTCGGGGTGCCAAGAGAACATTTTTGAAAAGTTGGGTGTAAAGTAGGGTGGATGTCGTGGAGTTTCCTAAGATTTTGAAGGAACTTCTCAAGTTTGAAATCTGAAGTAGGAGTAATTTTAATTGCGTTTGCACCAGGTGTACCTCACAGAGATCCTTTTGCTTTTCGAGTTAATTCGAGATGAATTACAAATAAAAATGGTATGAATAATTTCTCTAATTTCAAATGTTTCTGCACTTCACATGCAAACACGACATCAAGTTATTTATTGTTGCTTTTTTTAATTCTGTAGAAATTGAAAATTTTCTTTTAGATTATTAAAACTTAAATATTTAATCTGTTTGAAAGCTAAAAGTTTTTGATTAATGTAATTAAAGATACAAAAGTTCTTACAAAGAAAACTTAAGAACTTTTTTATTCTATGTCTTCACTGCTATCTACGAATGATGACATTAAATGAGAGAGAGACTTCGACCACAAACTTCTATTCGCTTCATGGTGATACATATTATGTAATCATTAGGGTAGAACTAATTTGTAACAAAAAGATTTCATTTCTAGGATGCAATGCACTTAAATATTAATAAAATTCTTTTGTTGTTGCTTTTTTCCCGTTTTTTACCTTTTTCCTTTTTATATTACGTAGAATCAAAACTTTAATTTACGTGAACTTATGTACATTGCTAAAAACAGATATATGTATGTAATTAGACACCTGATATGTTGGTTATTTAAAGTCTTAGTAAGATTCTTTGTGAATAATTTATGTAGAACTCCTTTCGACTTAAACTTAACTCAGGGACGCGACAGCCCATGAGGGTCAAGGCCTACTTTGCCCAACTCAGTATACACGACCTTGGGCCCTGAGGTGCATGAGCAGATGTTTCGGTCAGGTGGTCTTTCTGACGCGAAACCCACAGTGTTAAGTTCCCAAGAACTTATTTATCAACCCACTAAAAGGATGAAGGGCGGAGTCAGCCTTGCCTAGCCCCGGGGTTTAAACCTCGGACATGTGGTGTGGAAGCACGACGCATTAACCACTCAGCCACTGGGCTTCCTTTTCGACTTTAACCTATTAAACTAGCAAAAAAATTCTAAAATTAATTTTTCTTGATTTTCCATGCCTTTTAAATTATCATTTAGATCCCCATTTATTCTAAACACGAACGATAGTGAAACGATACGTACGTAGCACTTAATTTTTCCAATTGTAACACCATATAGTGGGATAGCATTTAGAGCCACGAATTTTCAACGAGAGTATTCCTCTTATTTTATGCTATGTTTTGCCATCGGGGAAAGTGGAACTCGAACACTGTCAATCATTAAGATTTCGATCGTAATCCCAACGGCAAAAATTTGTCTCTCTCAAAACATTTCATGAGATTTTAAGTGTGTGTGTGTGAGTAATATCAATATTTTCAAATATCGGAGAAAAGCGACTCACACAGTTATCACGAGATCACCAGAACTATTAGTATTAAAAACTTGAAATTTGACAAACATGTTTTTTTCTTTTTGTTCAGTAGAGGTCTGTTAAGCACTGGTTTTGCAGAAATGGACTTCCAACAGGGGGTTGAGGGGCGTGACAGATAAATATACTTCCGTTTCAGAAAATAATGTGCTTTTAAAATATAAAGATGAGGGTTACAAGAATGCTTTTGACTACAAACAGAGGCGTAATGCTTGGATTTCAATGTCAGTAATTTAAAAAAAATAAATAATCAGACGACTTTGTGAAGTACTCAGGAAAGCAGGTAGGCAACGACTACCAAAGATTTTACTTAGATAATAAGACAATGGATTATATATCAAACTAACAGACAGAAACTAATAATAAGGGTTTTTACCAGACATTGGATTAGTAAAGTATGATTTATAGAATCAAACTGTAAAATATATCAGCTGTATGTCTCTTTTTATATTCACGTGACAAACGATGAAAATCACTTTTTACATATATATTTACATTACTTACTTGTAAATTATACTGATAGGTATAATAAGTTTAATTTAACGCTTTCTGAAATTTGTTCCGAAGAAAAAAAAAAGAAACAAAGTAACTATTTTTTATCAATACAACATGAATTCATTACTGCTTCGAGGGCGTAAAATTAATTGTAAAACAATCATGCACATTAAAATGGACTCAAAAATCCTCTCTAGAATATTTTTAATTTACAAGTAAATTATTCTGGCTTTGAGACTTTTATGAAAAAAAAATGTCTGAATCAACTGTGTGTGTGTGATACGCATACACTTCTCTTATCGGTACATATACATTATTTATCTTGAAGGAAAACTCAAGTATGAATGAATTTCGCAAATACATTACTAATTTTCGCCAAAAAATATACCCTATTTGAGTCATAATCAAGAAATGCATATTAAAACGAGATTTATAATGAAATACCTATTACAACTATAATTAAATTAATTTACTTTAACTCCATCATCATTACAGATATATGGAACCTTTTCATTTTTATCGGCAACTTCTAAACACGAATTAACACTGAAACCAACTTGTGTAAACTTAGTAAATTGAGAAACACATTGTTTGAAGGGCATTTCGTCTCGGAACAATAATGGTAAGTACTTTCCAGAGCAGTTTCTTGGAAAGAACTGTCTAATGCATTCCCTACACACCGGTACTATTTCAATTATAGCTAAGTGCTCAGGCTTCAAACGTTGTTTTATTTATCTAAGCGATACCGCTCTTAATTTTGCCCTGCTTGTACAACCTTTGTGAAATGCCATTCAAATCTCTAATGAGATTTTCTTCGGCTACAATGGATCCGTCGCCATTACTTCGGACAAGAATTCATGACTTTATCCTCCCGTTTTAAACAAAAGACGACAAAACGGTGAAAATTTCATTTACACAAGTCCTGACCTACTCAAACATTTTACGCTGCTCCTTAATTAAGTCCTGTACATTCGGCTTTCCAGCGGCACTGCTCTCCGGTTGGTGGGAGAAAGTTCCTAGCGGCGTGACGTCACGAAAACCACGCCTCTTCCCGTGCCGTGCGGTGAAAATCGTGCACGGGGGTTAAAATTGGATGTAGGAATTCGCTTTGGGGGGTATTTCGGATTCACGGTCCAATCGCTTTTGGTCCGGAGGTGATTAACTCGTAATTGTGGAACGTCAATTTGTTTAGGATTGGATTTGCAGCGAGGCCTCAAGGTAGAATTAGATTTCGAGAACACTTCTGCACATTCTGAATCAGATAAACTTAGGAGAAAATCGTCTGCACGAATACAGATAAACAACTGGATTTCTTAAAGTGTGTTCAAAGAATATTTTTATGATTAAACTCACAAGTTTTAGAAACTAGAAATTTTTTATGGGTATTTTTTATAAAATGTTAAATATTAAAAGCTTCTATGATCATAATATATTTGGAAATACCCGTTTTTAACAGACTACACATTTGGAGTAACCGAAAAAAGAAGACAAGTTAAAACGGTATATCCTAAAAGGTTACGCTTATTTTTGTAACTAGAAACGCTTAACTAGTTAGTCTATGGAGGAAGGGAGAACACCTCCGCTACGGTTTTTGTTAATTAAGAGTGTAAATTTCGATAATTTAACAGCCAATAATTCATGTATCTTAATTTGTAAAGTATTGCATATAAAATGTTGAGTTAAACAATTTCCTTAGAGATTTCTAAAGCATTTTTTAATGATTGTAAATCTTTTAAGGGTTATTTGTAATTGCGTAATATCTATATGAAAACCATTAACTGTGAAAATTAGCTATATCGCTATTTTTTAATATTATTTTTTTAAATCCAGTTTAATTTCTTATAATTTGGGCACTGTCAATCTATTTCTTTTCCTTCTCTATAAATTCTGAATAGAGGCCTGTTTATTTCCAATGACATCTTCGAAACACGCTATACTGCTTTGAATAGAATCTGGTATTTTCCTAAATAATTATCTAATTGTTTCAAGAAAAATATGTTCTTTTTATATCAGATTTTCCAAGACACGAAAGCTAGGATGAAAGATAAAATGAATTTTTTTATCAATAATGTTTTTAATTTAAATTTTAGTAAAGAAAAATACAAAAAAGTACAAATTAATTTAATTTTCAGTCCACAAAATTCAAATAAAACATAAACTAATTTTATTTATCCTTCTATTCTTTTCTTTAAATATCTGCGACACATTTCTTAACATGTGGAATTTGCTTTTTGATATTAACTATACTTGTATAGCCATGGTTAACCTTAAATTCGTTTACGAAATTAAGAAAAGATGTTTAAAATAATAGCAACACTGACGTTTTTATTTTTCAACAAATTTATATATTTACAATAAATTATTAAACAATTATGAACATAAGCAAGTTATATATTAATAATTAGCAAATAAAATATATCAAGATACTCATAAAATTTTATTTAGAGTATTATAAGTAATCTGCCAATTGAAAGTATTTTCTAATCAATAATGGTTAAAAAGAAAATATAAATTGTATTCATATTTAAATTAAAATTTGAGGAGCAAGGAACTAAATAAAATTTACTGTTTTATGCCTAATTGGTAAAACTTCTTAAGGATAATTATTGGCTTATTGCTAAGTTATAAAATAGTGAAGTACAAAATCTTTAAAGTGTAGTTTGGTTAACAAATGTGCATTTTATTTTGTGAAATCCCATTATATTCAAATATTTTTAATTAAGTTTTGCGTTTAAATTTCTGAAAATTTTGGCTAAAAAACCACATTCAATGCAATAAACTTTTAAAGAAATAAGGTTCTTTTAAGTTGCTAAATGTGCATATTAATCACATATTCTACGATATCTCAAGAGCTAATTAAATCAATTCCTTGTTGAAAATATCTTATTTATGAAAATATTATGATAAATATAGTGTATAGAAAACTATTCTTTTAAGGAAGCAAATTCTGCAGAGTCAAAATGAACGAAAAATAACCTTGCATCTGTTGAGTTCATTAAAATTTTACAAATGATGACTTTTCTGTCCTTTAAAATAAAAACTAACGAACAGTAACAAAAATAAGGAAAAAAAAGAATAAAAAAATTAAATACAGGAATTATAAAGAATTCATTTCTAAAAACTTACTAAAATCCCGCATCTTCAAAAAAAAGGTTAAAAGCACACTTCGTATTTTATTTCAGCAACCAAATAACCATAAGACAAAACTCCCAAACATTCTCACAAAACAATATTTAATTCATTGTTTCAATAAAAAATGGATTCCGCGAAATCTACTTTAAATAACATAGCACCTAACAAGCATTTATGTTCCCGTTTCTAATTAAACAGCGCCATTTCATAGATTCTTTCTCATTTAAGAATGTTTAATGTAGCCAACCTCTAATGGAGATTAGAGTGGAAAAAATTAAGGTTCCCTGCGAATTAAAGACTGTTGTAGACGTTGACTTTCAATCACTCACACAGCAGTATCCAATTCCAGTAAACATATAATTTTTTTACTGAAATAAAAAAACTACTTTAATGACACACACACATCGATTAATCGTTAAATTTATTATCTAAGCGTTAGTAAAAGTTCTGGTGAATCTTCCAGTGCGTGAAAAAGTGGCTATAACATTTTATGACAGTTTCCGCGATGGCATCGAAGATGGCAATGCTTGGCGTTGAAAAGAAAGAAAATAATTTTTAATATATCCGATCATTTGAGCAATAAGAATTTGCATTCTAGGCGGAAGAGTTTTTATTCAAACTTCCTTTAATCGTTGCATTAATGGCCATTTCCTGCACTTTGAAAAGTAGAACGGTTATAAAATTCCCTTTTGCAGATAATATGCCCAGTGAGGGAGATTTTATTAAAGTGGCTTGGCTGTGAAAATGTTACTCCCTTTTTACTTCTTTGATTTTTTTCTTATCATGAAAAGTGGAGGATATATATTTTTGTTTCTTTTTCGGGATTCGAATTCCCTTTTCGAGGCTGTGGTTTAAAATTATCTGCGCTAAACTTTTAATCAAACTTTTATTTTTATTTTTTAATCTCGAAGCAGTACGAGAAGTTTTTTAAAAAATAAAGGTAGATACGAGCAATTTAAAGCTGGACGGAATTCTTTTCCAAAATGCGATGCTCAGTTCGAATGGGTTTTTAAATTTTGCATAATTCCGTTGGAATTTGTATGAAACCTGATAGTTTTAAAAAGTGCGGCAAAAAAATTAAGTATGTAATCTTCGAGTTTGTTGCGTTTCGCACTTTTCAAAAGTTAATGTGGAATTTAAAAAAAAGAAAATGATTATTAAGGAACTTTTGAAAACATTTAAAGACAGAAGGTGTGTCCGAGAGTAATAAAATATGTCCGAGAAATTTCTGTTGTAAATCTTGTAACCGTTTGAAAAAGAATTTCCAAAACTAAAATATTCGACATTTTTCACTTGAATTAAAGAACTATAAAACAAATATTTTCCTTTAAAAACAAAGACGTAAGCCACGGAGTGATAACTTTTGAAAAAATTTCATTTTTTGAAATGCTTTCAAAAGTTAGTTCTTGCGCTCATTTTGAAGTTATTTATATTTAATCGTTAGTAAAAAAAACCTTTAATGAATTTTTAGTACAATGACTAAGTTATACGTTTCTTATTCCTCGAAGAGTAATCGGGACATTTTGTTTATTTGCTTCTCTGCAATTACTGAAAAAGAGCTTGCAAACTTAAACATCAAGCCATAAAATGTAATACATTATTTCTGAGTACTTTTCTAATTTTTCTAAAAGCCTTAATGCAGTGCTTCTCAAACTTTCAATATTTGCGACCCAATATTGAGCCATAATTTTCATCGCACCCCCCAACTATACAAATAACAATGCATTGAATTCAACAATACTATATTTTGACACTAAAACTGCAATACAACTTTTTATTAAGTACCACCAGCATATATAAACGTCTCGCTTAGCAAATGTGTTAATTGCCCTGAATGTATATATACGTCTTTCCGAAGTACGATATCTTATGTGTACTGGCAACCATAAAATTATTCCGAAGGCTTTGGAATGCAATAAAAGGACCTTGACAGTGATTGCGAAGGAAATTCTTATATCAGGGGATTTCCTTATTTATTATCCCCCCCTCGTCCCCAATACATCTCATCGGTGGCATTGGGTAGCGAATCGTGCAACTTTTAATCCATGGTTAAGGGATTAATTATAAACCGTACAAATGATTAAGATAAGTGTTAATATTTGTATATAATATCATATATGAAAAGCCCATGAGATTGGTAATTATTAAACTTGTTCTTAATTTAGTATTGTTAAATTACTTATAAAATACATTGTACAGTACTGATACATTTATAAGTGTATTATACGTGTGCAAATGTTAATTTTTGTTTTATTCCGTCAGAATTTATTTTGTTTGTTTACTTTATAATAATTTTTTAAATAATCTTTTGTTTTCGATTTTTCGCCCCCCCCTCACGCCCCATAGTTATAGAAATGCTGCCTTAATGAATTAATAGCAATAAATGAGGCTATACAAACCACGACGATTTTTGATGATATCTGGATTCTTTTTGGTAGTCATAGCTCGCTCCAGCATCTTGATAACTGGTTTCTTGTTGGCGACAAAACCACTTTTTCTATTCTAGTGATACAAGTTGATATACAAGTGATACATCACATCCATTTTCAATGGATGCCATCTCATGTCGATCTTTACGGAAATGAAATGGGGGACAGAGTAACAAAGAGTAGCTGTAACTCTCAACTCCTATTTCCTTTTCTTTCTTAAATTACACTCGCTGAAAAATCCCAAAAGTTGGGGGAGTGCAGTGGGCCTCCCACTCCTTATTGCTATGAGGGCAATTGGCTTAGTCTGGCTCTAGTCATGAAGAATGACAGAGACTCCCAGAGTGCACTCTCACGTCTTGCCAATGGTGACATCAAGTGTCTCTTGTTATTAGAGAACAAAATGTTTTCTCCATCTGTGTCAAGTGTTAGGATTTTACGGAGCATATTTTGAGTTGTAAGGATCTCTCTAAGAAAGATGTCTTAAGAGATCCCCTTCTTGTGATAGATTTCTTAGAAGTTAATGATCTTGTGGTAGTCTCCACTAAAGAACCCATTTGCTATTAGGGAATTAGTGACTTCTCAACGGTCACGTAGTTTCGCGTGGGAAAGTGTCCTCGATCAGACACTCTGATGCTTATGTTCTAAGGCAAGTCAACCTTTGACCCCTCCTTTATCCCGTCTACATAGAGGTGACAGGTGTAGTTCCCCCTCTGGCTTTAAAGTCCACCGCGTGAGGCGTTACTAGGACCAATGGCCGGATAATAATCCCTGTTAAAAGTCCAAACAAAATGATTCTGCCTCACGTGTCGCTTTTGGGAGCGCGATCTTTTAAAAACATGAAAAGTAGAAAGAAAGAAGCTTCACAGACGTTAGAGGGGCACTACTACAAGCTGAGATACTTTACTACACTTCTACATGCTTCAACACTCTACGACGCCTCAAGACACCCCCAATAGACTCTCTGTGTGATTGACTTCCAGATTCGCTTGTACACTCTCACACTTACTGAGACCTATCAAAGTTCCTATCAACGAGCATCTCAATACCGTCCTAACGCATCATTTCACAGGAGTGATCTGGCCTTAACAGGACCTCAACAGTGTTGCACCTTAGAAGTACCAAAGGTGGGCAAACAGCAGGCCCGTGGACCACATGAGGCTGACAAAGAGGTTTCTTGCGGCCCGTCAAGAAAGTCTAAAAAAAAAACAGAAAGTATTCTCTACATTTAGGCCAACATATATTTGTGAGCAAAGTTTTTCTTGCATGAATATCAACGAGAGTAAATATAGATGCAAGTTAGATGGCATGGACTCGCAGGCAATATCATTCCTGCTCAACAAGCAATATCATTCTTGATGTTTAAAAAAATGTAGAAAAGAGCGATAGGATACTTTGGTCTCATTCAACTGATTCTCAGATTTAATTTGCTTAAAGTCAGTGCCGATTTGAATTCATTTAGGGATCTGGGCCCCCTTGGCACTGGAGGATCGAAATTTATAACCAGAAAATCTGGTGAAATCTAGTTTATCCCGGCCTCTAAGTGCCCACCCCAAGCCCCCAATGAATAAACCCTCACTGCTTGGAGTTATAGACAATATAAAATTAGAGCAGTAAATAAATTGAATAAAACTGTCCCTACTTTATTTAAATTATATTTATCAATTTTTATGTGACAATTTATACCTTTTTCTGAGATGTAAAGATAAGTAATGAATGCAATCTTTTTAAAAATTTGGGGCCCTCCGGAATCTTCCACATTCCCAATGTGGCCATCGAGCCAAATAATTGCCTGTTGCTGGTTTAAAGGACCTTATGTGATACCCTAATATATTTTGAGTATGATCAACAACAAAACATAAAAAGCCTTATTTTGAATTCTAAGTCCTAATGATAAAATTAAACAAACACAGAAAACAAATAACTAAAAGATTATGAATGTATTTTTTTTAGAAAAAAATGTATGTAATAGTAAATTGTAATGTATATGACATAATTATGCATTGAAAACTAATATTCGTAAACTATATAAAGAGTGTACGGAAGGTGCAGAGATTTGTTCCTCTTTCGCTAAGTAAAATACCAAACACAAAAAAATGTTACCGCCCGTAAAGCAAATTGCAACGAATTCTTAAATCAATGTCATATCCAACTTCATTTCCTCTTTCTGAGAGAAAAGCAATCTTAGTTCCGCACCGGACCTGGCAAGGAATGCGAATTCCTCAATTATTTATATAGCCTACCCCTGATGTTGTTAAGTTACGCCGTAATATCTTTGGGCACCTTTTCCCTTGATGACTTTTGCCTAGTTTTCCATCAACTCCGTAATATTTAATCGATAGCAAAGAAGCAGACTGATTAAGCGCGCAGTAATAAAACGAGTTTTTCGTGACTTAAAGGAGGGATGAAATTCCTGACGTCATAAATGCACCCTCTCCCACCCCCTTCTTCCAATTAATTATAGCCCCTAATGAAAGTTTTAGGATCAACTGACGAAATGTTCCCCACCCTAATGACCAGCACCGCGCTGTTTCTCATTACGTTCCCGGTTTTATTCCGATTTATTTCCTCTTTTCCGGAATTATTCGTTTAATTAATTGAGAAACGATCTCTCGTTGATTTCTCTGACTTAGGTGCCAGCTGTGGCGCCACTTTTGGCGAGTTGGCGATCGTTATTAAATTTATCGGTCCTACTTGGTTGTAAGTGAATTCAAACCATAATCGTGATGAAATTACTGAAAATTAATTTCGTGAAGCTTTCAAATAAATCAGATTGTATGTGAATGCTGTTAATTCTAAATTTACAAGGGTTATTACTTGTTCTATCATGTATATATGAAGTAGATTTGATCGAAATAAAATTATTTAGAATTCAACTCTGTCATATCGGTTACGATACTTTTGTACATTAGTTACATCTAATCTCCTATTTCAGAATGAACTGTTCATCTAAATGTAAACTTGATCTATAACAAATAAATAAATATTTTATGTAATAATAATACTCTTTTCATAAATATAATAATAATACTCTTTTCATAAATCTAAATGTAAATCAAACTTTTGTGAATACTACATTTAAAAAGTTTAAAATTATGTTAGTTACTTAAAATTATTTCAGCTAAGTAAATCGTGTATTTTATTTTTCCTCATTCTTAGAATTTTGAACAAAGATTTAAATATATGCTATTAAATGTGTATAATGTTCCTTCTTCCAAAGTTTATGATTAAAACTGCATCAATTTAATGTCTATTTGGCTTGGGTGCTGTCCACAAAATTAAATCTTAAGTACGGTTTCACATCATCAGAGCTCAGGTAGAAATTGAGCGTCAAACTTACTTGCGGCGATTGGTATACGACTAAAATGGTGCCTCTCTAAATTGTGATGCCAGCTCCCGGGGAAATGTAGTCTGCAATGGTAAAAATACCAATCCGCAGCAACATTCAAAAAAATTCATCGCTGTATAAGTTTTTAGAAAATTCGGGAAACTATCAAAAATGGTAGGATTAAATGAGTTCTGGTTTTAAGTTAACCAAATAAAGAAAGCTCTTTTTACAAAGAAGATATCTATAACACACATAGAAACAAAATATAAAATTTCAAATAATACCCATGATTCATTTTGAAATTCGATTAGATTTTTAAAGCCTTAAGGGATTTTCAATATCACAAAATTTTACTGTTATCATTCAATGTCAAGTTACTCTTATCTTGTCATTTGCCATAAAAGAATAAAATAGTTAGAGATAGTCTAAAATGTGTAGCGTACTAGTAAAAAAGCAAGCAGTTATATCACAACCACGTACTGGCCGTAAGTCTCAAACGTGATAAAATTTTCAAAAATAAATTGATAAAGAACAAAAGAATTTATGTTTCGTATAGAAATGATAAGAAGTAATTTTCTCCTCCTGCTTTAAGTACACTTCTGATTCCCTTCGAAACAATAAATCAATAAAAATAAAGAGTTTCAATAAAAAATATCTTGACGGAAAAAAATACAAGTTCTGAAACAAGATAAAGAGAAAAAAATTTTGCGAGTACATGTGGGAATAGCTTGTAATAATTTTCAAATTTTTAGTTAACACATTGCCATTCAGATTTATCTTGTAATTTGCGCAAGTAATTTAGACTGATTGCTATGGATCACAGAATATAAATTTACACCTTTTTAGAATTAGGAATTATTAAAAAGCATGAATAAAAATTGTATTCAATAACTTAAAAAAAACAAAGCTATGATATATTAATTATATATATGCTTCTGCATGTGTATTACTAAAATTAAAATATTTTCATTGTTTTTAGGCTGTCTATGTTAGTTTTTGAAACAGGAATCCTTCCCGAAAGTGATTTGCTTAGGCATATTGGACAAAAATAACAGAAGTCCCCTCACATTATCTCAGCTAATTAATTACAAATAAGAGTAAAATAGAAATATATTCATCACGTGATAAAATGATGGTAAATAGTAGTTATTTTTATATAGAGAAGAGCTTGGTGTCAAACTATCATTGAGAAAGCACGTGTAAGCGCGATAATTAATACTTTTTCTTTACCCGCCTTACGAAAGTACTATTTTAATCACAACTATATCTCCCCCCAAAAAAGCCAAGTTGATATATTTTCTGGTGAGATGATGCAAAATTACATCAATGCACGAATATAACTAATTAGCCTATTAAAACTCAGAAATCATATGATTAACTAAGTTTTGAGAGAAGCCTTCTATAAGAAAAGGTATTAAAGCTGAAATCTCTGGAATGAGGAAGGACGCTGTCGCGCATTTAGTGTCGTCTCTTCATGCTATAATGGTGAGCAGTAGCGCACACAGGAATTTTTCAAGGGGTGTGTCCAGGGTCGAAAGTCCAGCATTCTTGTATTACGCTCCTTTTGATTTTGTCAATTTTCGGGAACAAAAAATAGTAAAAAACTATTAATTGAATAAATAATTAGCATTAATTAATAGAATTAATCATTAATAACAAATACTTAATTAAATTTTATGTACTATATACTTAGAATTATAATAAATCGGATAAAAAATGAAGGGCTTTGAGGGGGTCCGTACCCTAGGACACCCCCCCCTTGTGTGCGCCACTGATGGTGAGAAAATTAAGGCAAAGTAGCTACTGCGTGTTCAATTAAGGAAAAAGCCACAAGTTTAAGAAACGACATGTTTATTAATACAACCTTAACTATTCACCTTTATTAAATACAAGAATGGATCTAGGAATCTGACGTTGAGGAGTGCCGTGAAAATGGTGTCAGCTTTTATAATAGAAAAGATGGTGTTGCCACAAGCTTAACTTAAGCCTTAAAATAATAAAATAGGCAACCACCGTGCGGCACCACAATGTCATGCTGTTACGTGTGTCTTTGTATAGTAAAATGTTTATGATAAAAAGCAATTTCTTTCTTTGCAATCTTGATGAACATACATAGTAGCTATCAAATAAACTAAAAGCAGCTAAAGATGCCTTTGTACCAAATTCGATTCCTGTTAAAATTAAACACATATAAAATGTTAAACACATAACTTTTGAAGTAACAGAAAAATTTGATATATCTGTATAAGTTTCCATATCATTTTGAAAACATTGAGTAAATTTTCAAATGAACAGATCTATAATGAGTATAACTATAGGAACATATTTTTTTGTTATTTTTTTAAAGAGGAACATATGTAATATGAAATGGTGTTTCATATTACACAATGCTTCATAAAACAAACTGAAACACCTCCTTCAATTTTTTGTACTTTTTAAATCCACCTTTTAATAATATATTATTGTTAAACTATTCATACACTGATGAGATAAAAACGCACAAACACTAAATCTATCTATTCTATACATAACACTATTTAAATAAAAAAATATGAAAACTCATTATGCTGTCTGCTTTGCAATTCTGAATGACGAGTGTTCTTGTAATAGCTAAATACTTTAACCATTAAATCAAGCCCACAAGCAAAATTTCCAACTAAATTTTGATAACCAACGAAAATACTTTCGTGATCTCATTGAAATAGGAAATTATTTTTGCAATGCAGAATAATAATCCCTTAAGACCAAGTCTTAGTTTTTATAGAAACAAAACTCAGACTTTTTTACGATTCTCCTTATTTCAAAGTATCTTAGAATAACTTTCTGACTTTTCTAAGCGCCACTGAAACTTTCATTGTTTTTAACCGGGAAACTTTGCAGCCGCGCGTAGTTTTTCCCGGAGAAACCCCCATTTATAATATTGTTTCTTACAGCCCAAAGCTAAGCATGGCCATTACATTTCCTTTCCATTTAGTTTTGAATTTAGTACTTTGCCCCATAAAAAGAAGAGAAAACCGCATAAGCAAAAATTTTACGAGCGGTCGTCCATTTCTACGAGGCAACATTTTAGAGTTATTCCTGACATCTGCGACACTTTTATTCATTTTTCTCTAAACTGTGGCGCCCATTTAACTTTATTTGGCATTCCAAATCTCGTTTTTATCTGGCGAATTTTTATCGAACTGAGGGTTATTTTTACAGTAGGGTAAAAATGATCCAATAATTTCGCGATTTATGGATCACTGTGATTGACAGAAGTTTAAATGTGCGCATTGTAAAAAAATATTGTTGAAAGAAGAATGAGAAAGGAGAATATGAGTATTTTTAGGGCTCTAAAGACAGAGTTTTGCGTTTCAAAAATATTTCATTATTTTATTTCAAATTTGAAAAAATTTATCTTTTATTTAACTCCTTAACTGCTGATTAAAAGTTAGGCAATTCTCTCCACAGTGCTGCTGTTTTTCTTACAGGCATGTGTACGCGGTGTCTTAAGGAGGGTGGGGGAAGAAAAGGCACAAAGAAGCAAGTTTTTCTTTGAAATAAGTAAATCCTTCGCACAAACTGTAAAAATCATTTAATTTCCTTCCAAAGTCTTCTGAATAGTTTTATGGATTGCAGTGCACAGAAAAGAATCTCATTTCGGAAAAACGTATATATATGTCCAGTACACTTTGTGATGAATCTATACGCGTTTTTCCAATTAATCATCTTGGGAAATATTTGGGCTATCCATTCGCGTTATTCACAACCAACCCTTCGGAAGAAGAGAATCGTGATATTTAAATTAACTTACTATATGTAGTTGAGGTTTTCTAACATCAGAGAGGGTAGTAGGAGTGAAGATAGACTCGAGTCAGGTGAGATTGCTACTGAAGGTATGATATTAGAATTATTGTGATTTGCGACTTATTAACCCGCGGTCACTCCCACCTGTTTTTCTACCGTCGTTACTCGCGGGGTGTAGAGAACACCCCAAACTCTTAACACGTGTATTTAAATATGAAAAAAATTTTAAGCCCCAATTATGCTATATATTTATGAAATATAAAATGTTTTTTGTATTATACAAACAAAATTGTTAAATTTATTGGATTCAAATGAAACTAGCATTAATTTAAACTAAACCTACAAAATTTTCATTTGGAAGTACACAATTTTATATTTTTTCATAAACCACAAGTAAAACGCATATACCAATAATAAATATATTTTATAATTAATGATAAGAATAGTAAAAAGTAAAAATAATATTTTAATCATTTTTCAAACATTCAGAGCAGACTGTATTCATATGCTTTAAGCACATATTTTTCTTACATTGAAGACAAAAAAAAATAATTTTTACATCTTTTACCCGTGGACAAACAGTGCAATGCCCCTTTGTTTGGTGGATTAATGCTCTTTTTAATATCTTCTGTGTCAGTAAAGCTTCTTTTGAGAGTTTTGTTAAGGTTTGGGAGATCCGATCTCATATCCTACAGTGGCTAAACAAGATCCATTCTAATCTCCTCTAATAATATTGAATGTCTCATTTATTTTCAGGAAGAACCGAATGATAGACATAGGAAGCATTAATTCCTGCAGTATTAAGCAGATGATAAAATATTCGCAGTGGCCAAAGGTTACATACTCGCGATACATCATATATACTGCACATTTTATCAGTGGTATCAACACCACCTGTATTATAAAAATTTACAATTTCAAGTTTCATCTCTCCAACTTTGGTTACGAAATTACGCAGTCATCGAATTCATTTAGTTCATCTTCACAATCCGTTGATACAGTATCTAATAGACGACGAAGTCGCTATTTCTCACTTTCCCATGGAGTTTTTGTCATAATTTCTAAAAAAATGTTTTGAAAAAATTTTTAAAAAAATTATATTTTACAATTATTTTATAGAATTATATAATTTTTATACCACATTTATTGAAATTTTAAATAAAATATTCATGCATATTAATATATATATTTGATAAAAAAATGTAAACGGAAAGAGTAAAACGTACTCTTCCGTAGATGCTTCGAGTACGAAAATATAACTTAATCACTCGCGGGGTGTTCTCAGCACCCCAAATAAACTTTTGAAGGTCGTTACATTCCTATCGTCCTAGCGAGATTGATTACATCAGGTCTGAAGGTTCAATGACCTAAAATGGGCAGCTACAGAAAAAATTGTGGCTCTGCGCATTCTTTTTAGAATTGTAGGAGGTTTTTCTTGTTGCTGGGGTGTACAGAACTCCCCACGCGAGTGATGGCGGGTTAAGAAGAAACTCTAAAGTGACAATTTTTCACTAAGACTGAATAGATATTTGATAAAATCGGATGATAGGTTAGATCCTTTATTAAGGTAAGGATACAGTTTGATAGTCTCCCAATCGCTTGCGTTTTACCGTCGTTTCTCCACTTTCGTGGTTAACATTGAGATATTTCCTTACTATTAAAAGTTGAAATTGTGTCTGTTCTTCGTGTGGTAAATAAATAGAATAATTGGATCATGTCGAGTGTTTCTTCCCTTCTTCCCACACATCTAGTTGATCGAGAGCGAGGTTCGAGCCTCCCACAACTTAACGCACTGGATGCGCAAGACGCGTACATACAGTGGCAGTTTAAGGGTTAGGCTGTAGTATGAATATTTTCGTATGCCGTCAATAATAGTTAAAGTTCTATGATATAAACTAAACATAATGATTTTCCACATATTGTTGTACATATATGTTCCATTTCAAGCTATAAAACAGTTTTTAAATACAATCGAACCTCAAAATAATGAACCTCTAGATTACGAATTTTTCTATACAGCGAACTTTTTCCTGGAAACTTGAACATTTCAGGATTTTCTTCGTAAAATAACCTCTCTATAGCGAAACACTTTTCCATATAACGAACTTTTTCTTTTGTGATTCCATTTTTGTTCTCCCTTTTTTAAAGTAGTTCTGAAAAAATTTCAAGTTATTCTCTCTTTAACATATTTTATGGTGGTCATAAATCTTGAACTGGTTTTATTAGATCCGAACTCGCCGAGAGCAATAGAGTTCTGGACGTTTCATTAAAGAAGTGCAACCTTTGACCCCCTTTGCCCAGTTCACTAGAAATATCTTCGATATCCTCTTCCACCCTCAGTAGAGTTGCCCCGTGTTCTAATTACAAAATAATGTGTGTTTAATATTACTTGTATGCTTTAAATTAGAAAATGTCCATAAAATTCATTAATTTTAGTATAAAATTATTTTTTAATATTAAAAATACAGTGAATTCTTCGACATTCTTTTATCTTGTTTTCCTTGCAGTTTTTTTTTTTTTTTTTTTTGACGGGTAAGAACTTTTTCGGTGTTTTAGCGACTGCGTTATACAGAGGTCCGACTGCACTTAAATTTACATAACTGTGCCCCCTCCCCTTTATTAGCATTTCAAATCCTAAGTTACTAACTGGTTCTTATATTTTGACCAGTGACCCCTTGAGCATTGATTTTCGAAGAAATTTTTCAAATATTTTACGGCTTTCTCATGGAATCATGATTTGAGTTCTTAAAATTATTTAACAGTTTAACTTAGAACTTATGTTTTAGAGTCGAAAAAAGACAAAAAACTTTTATAATTTTTTTCAAGAAGAGTTTTCCTTTGCCAGTTATCATTAAGATATGAGATTTAATGTAAAGTGGTTGTATTAAACTTTTACTAGCTGTTTTAACTATTCGAAGGTGAACCTTTAATTGTTTATTTCTAGAATTTTAAATAGATATATAAAATTTAATTTATAGTCAACTAAAGCAAATATTAACGCGCTTTTATGCATGAACAAATATACATGATGTAGTTACTAAAGCCAACTGATGGACGGTACCAAATCGATGCCCCAGAAATGCATCTTGGTTAGAGGACTAGAAAATGTCTGTCGGTTTGGCCGCAGTTTCGAGAATCATGCAGGTGGCAGAACGTTTTGGCTCCATTCCACCCCAATTTTGAGGGGAAAACCCCGGGAAGTCGTCTTGGATTCTCCCACCCCTCTTTCCCTGTCACCAACTTCTCGAGAGGACTTTCGGCTCGTAGAATATATGGAGTACCCACATTACACGTAATCACTGTACATTTACAAACATCCATGCTCTATCCGGGATTCGAGGCCGGACCCTCGGCACAGCAGTGAGTGACACTAACCACTATTTCGCGTATGCAGCTACAAATATATATATATATATATGCTTTGATTCATTTATGAATTATTAATGTCGCAGTTTAATACAATATAAATACGAATGGCAATATATTGTAATTATTGAGTGATGGGGTCGCCTTTCCGTATTGTGGTTAGCGACGCCAACTGCTGTTCGAATGAATACTGCCTTTGCAGCATGGGGGAACTCTAAACAGCCTTCGAGCTGCAAGTCCTCTCGTGAGGTTGGTAGTAGGGGATAAGAGGTGAGAGACCCCTGACCCTCCCCCAGGGTGTTCTGCCTCAAAATTGGGGTAGAACCGTCCTAAATCGTACTGTCACCTGTATGGTGTTCAAGGCTACGGCCAACGACAGGCGTACATCTAGCCCCTTGCCATGATGAATATCGTGAGCCTCGATCTGACTACGTCAGATAGGTGGCGTTAGAAACAACAACAGTTGAGTAAGGGAACCGAATTAAGGTTATTTGATGAAAACTTCATCTGAGGTGGTAATTAAATGTTTCTTAATGTCACACTTAATGTCGAAGGCTATTCGCGACAAAAATAATCGTGAGTGAGTGGTTAAGTGACGAGTACGACACCTGGTCTGGCACCAACTTTCCTAACTTCCACACCACGCCAACATGAGGAGTTTTGAACTTCGACATATTTAATGGGTACCCCCCCCCCCTGAATGGCGGGTCTTTAGTGGTATTGGTCTCGAACTCATGACACGCCAGCCACGAGTCTGTGACCTTGATCACTTGGCTAACCCACCTACCCAGCAAAACTTAACCACGATCAAATGATGAGGATGATACCTGAGCTGGTACACTACTTTTACAAACTTCTACATCAAGCGAACGTGAGGACTTTGAGTTTAAAGCGGATCAGCTTTAACAGCGCTTTTGATTGGTTAAACGAGCATCAACACATGGCAAGTCTTCAGTGGGATCAGGACCCTAACCGGCACTAAACAACACCGAGCACGAGTTCCTGACCATGACCAGGCGACCATGATTCCTCAAAAGGATGTAAGATAACCTTGCATTTGAAAAGGTATTATAGTTCTATTTTCGGATTTACTTATTCAAATAAATTACTAACCTATCTTCATCTATATTTTCACATTTGAAAAAAAAAAAAAACCCTTAAATATCTTTAATAGCTTCACACATTTATATATATATATATATATATTAATAAAATCTTTCTTCCTCTCTGCCGTTACAACTAGGCTATAATATTTTGTTGAAATATTCAGTCGAGCTTCAGAATCTGCACTTAACAAAAATAAGAAATGATCTTCGAAAAAATGTTGATTTAACTCTCCCTCTCTTTTTCTGAATGCAAACATGCGAAAATATGGGCAACATATATCTGGTTCTGTAAAAGCATTTTTCCTATTTTGACATTTATTTATGCGTGCGTGTGATTCTTCGGGTTTTGGAGTATTTCAAAGGCCCCATTAAAATGGAGAAATATTTTTTCAGAAAAAGAATACAAGACGAAACGTTCATTATTCTCTTACCTTACTACTCCTTCGCCCTGGGGTAAGGCATACCCGAATGTAGTCCCTCCCCTACTTCCTTTTTTGCCTACTTTAACTGAAACCGTAACTTAAACGGAAAATGGACCTACCCATTTTTCCGAATCCTATTTGCGCTGCGGGGTTCTCAGAAGAAAACATACTTTTAAAAAGTAATTTCGCATTCGAATGGCGTTTGGGATAACCGTGATTTGTGGCGTGGCATTCCTTTTTTTTATTTTCAGTTTCGCTGGCAAATGGAAGAGTTAATGCGATGCTTTAAGGGATTGGGGGATGAAAACTCTCCCTGGGCCTTCGGGGGGTGAGCTGTCTTGATTTTCGAATCATTAAAGCGGAAAGGGATCCTCTATCCCTACAGGGATGAGAAAGTTTTAACTTTTTCATCGTCCTTTTGGAGAGTGTTCGTTAAACTTTCGCGGTTCCTGATTTGATGTGATTTATCGGAATATGAGAAATCACGGAGTCAGAAGTCAGCTAAATGGGAAAGGGAATACATGAAATTTGACAAGAGCAATGGCAAGACTTTTCATCCGGAGGGCTGACACTAAAAGGTACACTCTTAATGAAACTTTGAAAAGTGCAGGATTCTTTTATGTACTTTAATAGAATCAGCAAGTGATACACGTGTGCCTCTTTTCTTGTCAAAATATTTACCCTAAAGTGTTTAATTCTGAAAAATGTGTTATTGAAATAGCAATAATTCACGATAGGAAACATTCTGTAATAAGTATTATGTGATGTGATACAAATATTGATTGGGAGATCCATTTTGGGACAAGTCTAGATTAGTTTTCAATTTAAGCTGTTCATTAGGTTTTGATCGATGTGTGTGTGGCCATGGTATTTTCAACAATATTATGTTTCCCAATTGGCTACATTTACTAAGTAAG
>BMAV01016243.1:356560-393501 GCA_019973955.1 Trichonephila inaurata madagascariensis | reverse complement strand
TATATATATATATATATATATTTGTTTTATTTTATTACCATATTACATAGCGCAAAACTCAGAAAACAACATGAATGGTGAGGTAAGCTCTCCTTTGGTGTTAATAAAAGTCGCCAAAAATATAAGAGTGGATAACTAGAACTAATACCCTGAGCAATTATATCTATTTCACAATTCCATTCTTATCTAATAATTAAGGCATCCGACTACGTTCGGAATCGTGATTTTAAAAAAGCGCATAAATAGATAATTTTCAGGATATTTAGTGTTTAGATTAGAACACATGTATAAAATTATTTTAAGGACATTTTAACAAAACAAAATTATTTAAATACAATATTTCTGCAAAAAATTAACAGAATAACATTTTTTTAAAATGTTCTCCTTTTGTGAAAAATACTTCTATTATAATAATAATTTGCCTGTATTTAGCTCAGACCTTCGTACAGAGGCTCAACTAGAATATTTGAAATATATAACTTAGAAGTGGGTTTATCCATGTTTTACGACAACAGAGGGAAGAAATTTTAAGAAAAAAAACGCCGATAATTATTTCAAATGGTGGTAACTGAAAATAATGTGTTTTTCAAAAATCATGGTTGCCAAAATCAAAGTTTCAAAAATCATTTTTTTTTTTTGCCAAAATGTTCTTAAAACAATTTTATACATGTATTCTAATCTAAGTGACACTAAATATCATGACAATTATCCATTTATGCGCTTTTTATAATCATGATTCCGAACGTAGTCGGATACTTTAAATTCTTAACGAGCATAGTCATTGGGATTACCTAGTATTATAATTCTGGTTACTAATGCTTATTTATAAGCAATTATAGAACTAATGAAAATTTTCATAAAATTTCAAACTTATTTGCAATAATAACAAAAATTAAAAATTTGGGCACTTTTCCGTTTCGACAGCGCAAATTTCGCCAAGCAGGTTTCATTGGCGGTAACACACAACATACGCGTAAAAAATTTTTCTATGGCTTAATTCACATTGCTTTTTATCCATTTTTGATGTATTGACGTTACTGATAAGAAAAGACCATAACGTTTTGAAAAATATGGTGGTAAAAGGTTACCAACATGACGACAGAAAAATGGAAAAGAACCAACATTTAATTTTACTAATTTCTAAATTATTCCCGAAATTAAACATAGTTTAATCTTAAATTATTCTTTGTCATCTCTAATTTCAATGAATTTCTCGGAAGGTATAGAAAAACCTCTATTTAAAAATATATTTCAAGTAAAACCAAAATATTCGCTTGAATTTGATCTTATGTAGGATTAATTCATTCCATTTGCAATAATAATAATTTTTAAATAATTTGAAAAGTTTTGATTCTTTTCAAATGAATGCTGGCAAGTCATTCTTTCTTTAGCGTCTGATTTTTTAATCACTATACTTTGATATTCTTTCGAAATGTTTCAAATAGTTTTTATGTCATGTGGATTATGTTCACCTCGTGTAACCCTTTTAAAATTTATAATATTTTGGAAAAATTCTTAGATTTTACTTTTTTGATTTCAAAATTACATTTAAATTAAACTTTTTTTGGTTCATTTGAAGGGATTAAATTTATAAATTTTTCCCCCTCTATTTCAAATGGCATTGCTAAAATTGTGAATTTATCAGAAAAATGTAATTTGAAAATAAATTTATCCTTAATTTACATTCGCTTTTTTGATCTCCTGCATTTTACAAATTCTTTTGATTTTAATTTAATTTTTGAGAAATTTGTGACTTTTTGTTTGTTTTTACATCACAGCAGAAGTTCCATCATTGTTTTTTCAAACATGAAGTTGGCTAGTTTTTAAAATAGACCCTAAGAGGTGCATAGAAAAAAGGATATTACCCAAATATCTCAAAGCTTTAATAAATTTACGATTCCTTTAAATTTATACTATATGAAAAAAATTCAGATTAAAAGGAAACTGATATACCAGTTAAAATTATATTCCTATTCATAAACATGAATTTTCTTTTCTTTTTTTTTTTAGTTAATAAAATATCGAGATCCTTGTGAATTAATTCATCCCATTCCTGTTTAGGTTGTTACGAAAAGGCCAATGTGTATCACCGATAGAGTACGTTTAGTTAAGTAGAAAAAAAAGTATTTAATTGTATAATAAATGTTATTGATGTTAAACTTTAGAATAAAACTTATACTGTTAATTGTATTTGTGCATTGCCTGGCTAACATGATTACCATAAAAATAATGAAAGGAATTATGTATTATTTTTTAAAGTTAATATAAACACCATACAGAGATATATTTTTAACTAGATAATGGTTTCTCTTTAGAGGCACAAATTATACATTTATATCCAAATTACGTGATTTCAAATTTCACATCATGTACTACAGTGCACTAGATCTAAGATAACCTAGTCTTGTGTTGGTCCCTTACTAAGCCTTGAATAACTTGTTCCTGTATATTTATCATTCAACATCAACTGTCATTTAGAATCGTAAGGACTGTTTTATATATAAGTTCATTTTAAATACTCTTCTAAATCGAGATGTGAATCGCGTTATGGCAATTAAAAGCCCCGATGTAATAGTGTTTATGTTATATTAGCACTTCTCTCTCTCTTTCTCTGTCCCCATAACTCAAAAATATTATGAGATCCATTACCATTAAGCTTTAGAGCAACATTAATTAAAATTGAAGATCTTTATAGCATATTTTGAGTACCCCAGTTTTAGCGTACATAAATTCGAAAACACCCATACCAATATATTCCATTACTCTGAAATAACTATGCATTCGAAGCTTTATTAACCGTTAGTGTTTCGTAGCAAGTCGACACAAAGCACTCAAGAATTTTCCAAAGAGGATCAGGAAATCTCTTGAGAACTTCTGGACCTTGTTAAAGTCTTAGCGGTGGGATTAATGCCTTCGGTGTTAACTCGATGCCATTGTTGTAGCTCTATCGGTCTACTTCATCGAATTCGTCCAAAAGCGCCAAGATCGAACTGCTTTAGTAACTAAGGACGGAATTAGTTCATTCTAAGTTCCCGTAAAGTTTCGAGACCTCAGCTGGCTAAATACAGATAAACACGTTAACTTTATCATGCTAAAGAGCTAATTATGGTAATACGCATTCAGGGAGATTTGAATTCTCCCAGGCGTAATGGTATCATCCCGTGGCTTCGGACTGAAGATTAAATTCGCGAATAGTATTAGTTAAAAGTTTAAACAGCACTTAAAGATTCGGTTTGAAAGCCGTGGGAAATTGCTTGCATGGGATTTTATTTGAGTTCTGAAGCATTTTGAGAAATTAAAATTATTTAGTATTTGTTTTTGATTCTAAATACTGTACTTAAACATTTAACTACTTGTTTTCTTCCTTTTTTAGGTTATGTGGAGACGATTTATGGTCTCAAACATAAGCAATTAATATTATAACTCTAAGGAATATACTAAATTACAGTTAAAGACAGGGAATCTTCAAGACCATATAATATATCTATCGTATAAAAAGTAAATACACAACAAAATCTTACAAGCATATCTTTTCATTATGTCACGTAGTAAGATTACACGAAAAACACGACCGATGTATTTCCTTGTCTAACTTCCACGTTATTCCAAAGCTTTTTTGAATATACAGTAAAAATCGTTTAATACGGATTTGAGAGGGTTGAAATACTTTTTCGTGTCAAAAGAATTTCATATTCAAAGACATTGCAATATATATTTAACAAAATTAATTTTATTAGAGTACATTTTATTCACAAAGATATATATGTATTTTAAAAAAAATTCAATGAAACAAATCACTTGCAAGAACTTAATGAAATTTAACACAAAATTTTCACGTTTTTTTTTAAAAAACAAAACATTTAGTGAGTTTTTCAAAAATAATTTGATTTTTTTTTGTTTGTTTGTTTGTTTGTTTTGTTTTTTTGCATTAAACTGTCAACAAATTTTCTGATATCCATTTTGTTATTCCATTGGAATAGTACGTCTAAATAACTGCGTAAACTCTTGATGATGTCTCTCATTTCAGATGACGTGGGAACAGAAGTTGCATTTTTCATTTCATTTTAGCCATCGAAATCAGTATCAATGATATTTTGTGAGCTTTAACGGACTCCAAAATGTCCTTTTTCTTAATCATAATTGGGGCTGTTATCACCATCTACTGCAACGAACTCTTCCGATGATACAGTAGGAGAGTCCAATAATACAGAAAAATAATTTGAAACCACCTCTTATTTATTTAATGTCTTCGATATATTTTGTTCAATCCCAGAAAGGAAATCTTTTGGTGTTAAGAGGAAGAAAAAAAAATGAATGAAAAACACATAGTAATTTGTCAGGAGCGCTGTATTATTTCATGTTAACCGATATTTAATCTTAAGTGTTTTCGCATTAAATAACTTCACTGTGCAACTAGTCTACTTTTCTAACACGATAGTTTGCGATGAGATAAAAACAAATCCCTCAAAGCTGCCAGGACTTGCCAATAAAATTCCGTATTTACTTCAGTTTAGTTTTAGTTAGAACCTATTTTAATCCTCCCTGTGATTTAGTGCCAACTTGGCGAATTATTGGCTTCATTTTGATTGTTAATCCAATACACTAAAATGGAGTTTTTTCTCCATCGCTCTTAGCTAGGATATTAACATTTGTTTTTATCACAGTTGCGCAAGACGCTGCATCAGTGTTAAGGGCGATTTTAAGCATATTATATAAGGCCTTGGCCTTGGACAACGTCTCAGCTCGTATCCCTATTTTTCCTAAATTCCACACCACTCCGCAGAAGTATTAAAAGAACAACATTCAAATTTCAGTTCCTATTGTTATGCATGGTAAGTATTTTGAATATTCAGGACTGAAATGCATTTAATTTCACTTCGCGATCAGGATGGAGTCCTAAAGTAACTTCATTAGAATGTTATGGAAGAGCATTTAGTTCATTTCAACAGAGTGGCTTATTCATTAAAAGAGTTAAGGAATTCTAAATTGAAGTATGTTAATTACAAATAAAGATAGAGAGATAAGAATTTTTATAATATGTCTGCTTAAATTGATATTGCAATTTATATAAATGACCAATTATTAATCAGGCTTCTTATACAAGCTCAGGCTCGTAGCTACAACCATATCAGCCGTATTAATGCTACCGGGCCCCCAAGCTTCATGGGCTCCAAAATGTTTCAGAAAAAAATCGTAAAATGATGAGAGCTCACCAAAAAGGGCCTCCAAGAAATTTTGACACAGGGCCCACTCAGGACTAGCTACGCCATTGTGTAGTGAGTGAGTGAGTGAATATTAGCATCGCACTGTTCAGCTACACGAGGGCTTTTGGTGACGGACCACGTCATTTTGAACCATGGTCAAGGGACGGGGACGACACCTGAGCTAGATACCCCTCTCCTAACTACCACACCACATCAACGGGAGGACATTTCGGCTCTCGGCAGATTTAGCGCGCATCGCTGCCCTTCACGGAGGGTCTTTGGTGGTACTAGGCTCGAACTCATGACATGCCTGCCATGATCCAATACCTTGACCACTGGGCTACCGCAGCCCCACGCCAGTGTGTAAGTTCTATTTGTTAGAAGTTAAAACTATTAGGAAGTCATTAATATTTGAAATTTTACGAATTATCTTATACTTAGAAAAACATCTTTTGGGTCTTATTTCATGTATAAATATCTTTTTTAAAAATTTTATAAGCGTATTGTACGCCTTTTCCATGCTGTTAAATGTATAAAAATTGAGACTATGTCTTATTGTCACCAATTCATTTTTTCTCTTTTACAAAATAGACTTATAAAAGCAGAAGTTGATAAATTACACATCCAGGCACTGAAAATTGTAAATATGTGTGTGATTTATTTTGAACTGCAATCTCTCTCTCTACCTATTGAAACACCATTTATCGCCAATTTGAAATGAAATGCTATTTATTTTGCATTTAACATCCTATTCCTATCGTCACATAGGTAAATAATTATATCCATCAGTTTTTTGAAAGGTATAATATGGATTTTTTTTTCGATCTTGATACTATTTGAATAAAAAATCCATTTGTGTTTCTCAATTATACACACATTTCTTTTCCACTACGTATCACGCAAAAAACATCATATTTTTTGATTTGCAGAAAATATTTATTATATATTTTATGAATTGAACAAATTTAAATATGTTTATCCTAATATGGTGAACAATGAGACATTAGAGAGGGTATTTTTAGAGGGAAGGTGTAAAGAAATTAAAAAATAAAAATGTATTGACTTTTCTAAGTAAGGGAATTACATTTTGCGTTAAATTATCTGTTTTTATGATTATTATGTGTAGTAGATCGCAAATCACTATGTCTGAAAGGACAATATATTGCTCTTAAGTAGTTGACTATGATGCCTCTCATGATATAATGATAATTATCTACATTTATAACGAGCACATAATGTAGTTCATATCTTATTCATTTAAATAGAAAGGATTTTCACTGATTACTAGTGCTTATATTATTGCAAAACGTGGTCGTCAAAAAAATCGTTAATAACTTCTGCAATTCTTGATGCAAATGGATAAAGGTCATAACTGTTAATGACACTCAGTGAACCTATAAATAACTAAATTCGATAAAAGAGATAAAAATTCTTAACTAGGAATAACATCCAAAATAAATAGTTGTTTGTCATAAAATTAAATTTTTGGGCAAATTGAGGATGTGACAATATCATGCAAGAAGTAAAATATGTGTGATTAGGGACTTATCCAAACGGAATGAAATGCAATTTGAGTGCATGATTTAAAATGTAGAACGTGTAGAATTAAGAGTAGAATATTGTGTCCAGATAAATCTTACAGTGTGAGGAAAAACTCTATGGTTTTCTCAGAAAAAACATTTTATGAAATATTTAGATACTAGAAACACATGCAACATTTGGACATAGGTGCACCTAGTATACCAAAACTGCTGAGGTGCAATGCCAAAACTAAGATGAAATCTGCTGAAAGCAAAATTTTGTGATGTTGAAGAGAAAGAAGTCAGTCAAGTCCCGAAATCTCGGCCTAATGTGGACGGAAAGGTAGCTGAGTTTGTGAAAATGCCGGGTATAGAGAATGGGATTAAAAAAAAATACTGAATATGAGTGTTTCCTTAGAAAACATTGTACTACACTTGTATTCTCAAGCACAAACAATGCATACAACAGGAAATAAACTGCCCAAACACCCTTAAACAAAGGAAAAGTACGTACTTTATGAAAATATAGATCATTTACTACATGAATTTAAATAATACGTAGTATACAGTAAGTTACCTGATCACACACGCCTCAGAAAAATACTTTATGAAGGCATAAAGCTGTCTACAATGAAAATATTAAGAGGACACTTTTTCAAAAACTGGCTACTTTTTTTTAAAAGAAGAAATGCGTTATTTCCTGTTTTCCTCTGTACTGCACTTTGAGTTTTGCTGTTTCACTACGTAGATAACGAAGGAACAGTAAATTCATTACCAATGTACCTTGTTGTTCAAAATTAGTGTGACGAATTTTAAAAGCTTTAACTATTTATGGTGAATTTCTATCGTCTTACTACTGGTTTTATTTTAAAAATAAAACATTTCAATCACTAATCTTACCATTTTTTTTAGGGAAAGTAAATTGTAGTACCGAAATTGGATCCTCAAACCCGGAACACAAAATTTTAAAGCTTTTGAAGGATGGTTGTTCACATTCTATTATAAATAAACCATTTAAAAATCAAAAAAGACATTTTTCTAATGTATTGTTGTCTAAACTTTAAAAAGAAATAAAATTTGGCTTACAATCAAAAGCTCCAGGGGAAAAATGTGAAAAAAAAGAAGTCCTTAATCAAAAATAAAAAAATAAAAAAAAATTGAAAAAAATTATCGCTGTAGAAAATCTTCTGCCTCCAAAAACTTTGGCAAAGAAGCTACAGGTATCACAATCGACACTTTGTCGTTAGATACGGAAAATTGACTATAAAAAGGGGAATAAACAGTCTGTCTTCAAATGACTGCATAGAAAAACAAAGAAAACGCTCTTGGCTCCTGAATTTCATGTTACACAAATGTAGATACAAAACATGGATAATTTAGAAGGAAGCCTTGTTTCATCTATCATCCACAATTGTCAAAACGAAAATTCAACATAATTCACCTGAAATGCGACGCAAAAAACGCCCCTGTTTTGGAAAAGGCAAGTTAGCCTTCAGGTCTCATGGTATGAATGGGAATATCCTCTCAACAAAACCATTTTTTTATGAACCAATGGCTAAAATTGATGCTACATACTATCAGCAAACATTTTTGAAGCACATGATCAAAGAAAGTAAACACCTTTATTTTCGAGGGAGGAAAGTTTTTTTTCACCCAAATTTTGCACCATATCATAATGCAAATTAACTATAAAACAGCTAAAACTTGAAAAAAAATAATGATAAATTTTCTTCCTTATGAGAAATAGCCCCGACTCACCCCGACTGCGCTCTTTGCAAATATTTTTTTATGGGGATGCTTAAAAAAACAATTAAATAGTTTTAAAGTAAAAACACTTCAAGAGCTTCAAAAAGCAATCAAAGAGGAATAATTTCCCCCAAAAATATTGGAAAAGCTTTTTTTTGCTTAGCTAAACGCTTACGTAAAGTGTACTATGCTAAAGGAAGCCACATTGAAAATTTCATGTAAATAACTGTATGGAATAAAAATGTATGATGCTCTGAAAATGGTTTCATTATGTATGGATCAACCGGTATGAAGTATTTTTAAGTTTGTGCGGTGTTCACAATGTTAACGTCTTCAAAATGTTCTGGCATTTTTTCTTTAACTGGTTTTCTCCACATGCAAGGGTATGGCCGAGTTGTCCGGACTGCTGGGTTATTAAAATCCGAGTTTACGAGACTTTACTGTATTGAGATTTAATAAGTGTTTCAGCGAGATAAAAAACCATCATATAGTAAAATAACGCATGGACTGCAAAATACTTTGTAGTGAATATTTTATCACTTGTAAATACTTTAAATTAAAATTAAATACTATACCTCTAATTTTGAAATATCTCGTAGAGATGAGATGATATGCATTTAATTTTAAAACTCTCCTACAAATTCTGAACAGTGTGTGTCCACAACATTCTGTAAGCGATATAACCGACGTGACAACCAATTCACACAATACAATAATGAAAATCTCAGAAGGATAGGCCAGTTCCTGTGCTGTGAGAAACGACACGTGGGAAGAGACGTTTCCAATGATGAATGGTGAGCTATACCAATTGAATGCGCCAGCATTGAAATGGGTGTTGAGGCCATTTGTCAACGGTTGGCGGTGACGGGCGAGATGGAATACTTGAATCGAAGCTTCCCTTGAGGCAAAGCGAAATGCCAAACAGTGCTCCGAATAACACACAAGAATTCACTTCAAAACTATTCCAAGGAATGTCGATCTACTCGGAAAGGAATGACTTCGTTGATGATATGTAGTGTGGAAATGATTAAGTACTTAGTAGTTTTTAATCGATTACGTGATAAAATATATATCTTCATAAAGTGCTTTTTTAAGGTTTTACTATATCCTAGTCCCCAAAAGCAAATATTTAATGTCGGAATTTATAATCCAATTTTATTTCAATAATATTTTTATGTTATTTATTAGTATTTTTAATTTCATAGAGGGGGGGGCTAATTTTATGTTATATGATATATTTAACTTTTTTGGAAGAATTGAAAATTTCATTAATCATGCTTTTAGATAATTTTTGTACAATGTTTCTTAGTGGAATTATCAACAGGAGGAAAAGCTGCATTTATTTTTGTGGTGCTAAACATTATATGTGTGTACTTGTAGCCTAAGCAGGGGCGAAGCTACTGCCGTATCAATGATACGGGGCCCCCAATGACAGGGGCCTCAATATGTGTAAGTAAAAAATTGTAAGCGGTCGCAAAAAATACATTCAAGGAATTTTGATACACTGCCCATTCCTTGTTAGTAACACCACTGTGCCTAAAGGGCAATTTAATGTTTCTTCTGCTGCAATGTTACGCATTTCAAAAACCAATTCACTAACTGTTCATCAATGCCGAAATTATAAGAAACATGATGGATTTTAGAGATGGATTTCGTTATTTTGAAACTGGGTCACTTGACGAAGATGGCAGCTAATACTCCACTCTACAAATTTTGACATCCCGCGAACGAAAGACTTAACATGCCTCAGCCCTTCTACACGGAGTGGATGAAAAGTCTTCAGTTGAGCCAAAACTCGCCAGAAGCAGTGCTGGCCATAAGCTGGCTATCATGTTCACATCATTTTTACGGTCAAATTTGCAAAAAATTTGATTGAAAACTTAGAAATTTGAATTGTTATTTTTGTATTTTCCTGATTTATATGCCGCATGCCTTCCATTAATATTAATTTGTTACATTATGAAATTTATACAAGGTATTTATACACGCCCATCCGGTATAGTGGTTAACAACGCTGACTGGGTTCGAATTCTGGAGAAGACATGGATGTTTGTAAATGTATAGAGCCTTCGCGGCATGGGGGTACTTTAAATAGCCGTCGAGCCGCAAGTCCGCTTGTGAAGTTGTTTGAAGGGGAAGAGAGGTGAGAGGCCCCTGATCTCCCCAGGTGTTCTCCCTCTAAATTGCGGTGAAACCGAGCTAAATCATTCTGTCACCTGTATGGTGCTCAAAGCTAAGTCTAATGACACTTAGTCCTTTGCCATGATGAATTTCGTGGACCTTGATCTGGCCTTTTCCGATCAGGTGGCATTAGTAACAACAACATACAAGGTGTGTCACAAAAAAACGAGACTAAGAGTGTAGCTTAAACAAAACTTGGAGTTGGCAACAAACGTTTTGGTGACGTCATTTCGCGTATCGTTTCTATCCATGTGGTAAGTTTCATATTAATTGATCACGCCAGTTGGGAGAACTGCGTTATTGAATGAACACGTGCAACTGCATTCTGCCGGGAAAAATGTCGAATCAAGATCAAGTTTATTGTGAAACTTAAGAAATCAGCCGAGAAAACATTTTATATTTACCAAGGCTTATGGAGATGAAACTTTGTCTCCTGTACATGTGTGAATGGTATAAGAGGTTTTCAGGGGGAAGGGTCAGTGCGGAAGATGATGAACCTGCTGGGCGCTCAAGGTCAGCGATTACAGACCAAGACATAGCCCAAATTTGTGATATGAGTGGGTTTCTACTCAATCAGTGGTTCTTGAAAAAAAAAAGGAAAAATAGGCCTTAATTGGGGAGAGATTTGGGGCTGTTGCACCAAGATAATGCATCCAAGCACATGGCCCTATCTTTCAAGCAGTTTCTGTACCAACACAAATGTTACTAGGATGGAGTATCCTCCTTATTCATCCAATTTGGTACCACGAGACATTTTTTTCCTACAGTCAAATCTTGCTGAAAGGGAACCCATTTTACCTCAGTTGAAGAGATTCAGACAAAAACGGAAAATCTCCTAAAGGGACTTCCAAAAACCTCGTTCCCGAACGTTTACCAACAATAACAACACCGAATGCAGAAGTTTGTGAATGCTGAAGGAAACTACTTTGTCACGGAGAAACTATTCTGTAAGTACAATGATTTACTGCACCAGTCTCCGTTTTGGACATTTAATGAAATAAATTCAAAATTTTGAAGTTTTAAATTATTATTCAACTTACTCTGTTAGTACTCATTGCAAAAAATATCGTTCATAGGTTTCACCTTATTGAATGTTTTGATAATTATGTCGAAGCTTCGAATTAACAAACACTCCAAACTGAAATCTCAACTTTCTTAGTTGGTTATAGGCTAAGTTTTCAAAGAAAATTACCACAAATTCCTTGGTTTTTAACAAATAAAACATGTAAATGTATGTCCTCAAAACAATTTCCGAATTTAAAATCCAAAAATAAAAATTTTAATTAAAAATTCTTAAAATAATTTAGATATTACATGGAAATGCTTATAACTATAAAAGATTATTTACAAGAAATATTTTTATTAACTTTTTATTTTGACATAATTTTCCATTTTTGTATTTCAACTTAATAACAGATGTTTAATAAATGCAGTTATTCTACAGAAATTTCTTACTTATTGCAATTATACCGCAATAAATTTTAAATAAAATATATCCAATGGCATTTGATTTTAACGAATAACATCTGCATCATGCATAAATAATTACACACGAGTAAATCATTTTCAGCAAATATCGCCTGCTTCACAAAATAAAACTCTAAATATTATTTTACTCTCAATATAATGCTGAATACTGATTCTACTAAGTCCACCCCTAGAACCCTTGTAGAAATTATTCCTAAATATTATTTGAAAAAAAATATTTAAATTTTTAATAAAAATTATTAATTTTATATATTTTACATCATTTTACATTTAAAGTTTTACTTTGACACAAATCTATTTTTTTAAATAAAATGCGATGCTAAAACATTAGTATCTACTTTTATTTTTTTTAAAAAAATGTACACTGCTAAATATGGCAATTTATTATGTTTTCTCCCCAATAATGACATTTTTCGTTTTAAATAAACAGTTTTAAGAACAAGGCATTCATAAATTTTGCAATGCTAACAAAATAATGATGTATTCACGTTTGGTACTTATTCTCAGGTAAATATTTCTCTAGCTGAGGTTATGTAGCTCCATTAAATGAAAGGGAAAACATCCTTATTTATTCTAACAACTACCTTCACACCAGTATAAACTATGTTTACCGAACATGTAACTAATTTTTTTTAAAAACCAATGGTTACAACCAGCAAATTAATGAGATTTATTTTATACATTTTGAAACTCAATTGAGATATTTCACATTTTAATTGCTGTTTTCTTTTTAAAATTATCCTCTCTACTCCGGTTTGATCCAATTTTCAAGAAAGAATCATTACCGCGGCAGGTTATTTTGGAGATTTTTTTAGATATACTTAATGGCTCCCATCACATTCATCTTGAAAATTTCCAGATAGGAAAACAGTCCGGTCACTTTCAGAAAATATTATAGGGAAAAAAAAGGAACGTTAATGATGCAGTAACGGCTTCGAATGAAATTTGGATGGATTTATGACCATAATTTCACCTCCTTTTTCGCCTCTAAATTGCATTTTTTTTAAAAAAAGAAGAGGACACCTTGTTTCAAAATATTTTATGAAACGCAGTTTTTTAAAGCCATTCTAAAAGTTCTACAGCGTAAACGCGTTAATTGTTTCATTCTATCTGTTAGTTTTAACACAAAAACATGTATAATAAATTTACCTTACGCGCAAACTCTAAAGCAATGTAAACATTTTAGTGTTAATGTGTAGGTTAAAAGTGAAATAAATTTAATTTCATTTAAAGTTTATTTAAAGAAATACAGAGTTAAACAATCTCC
Source organism: Trichonephila inaurata madagascariensis (assembly GCA_019973955.1). Classification (NCBI taxonomy): domain Eukaryota; kingdom Metazoa; phylum Arthropoda; class Arachnida; order Araneae; family Nephilidae; genus Trichonephila; species Trichonephila inaurata. The sequence continues at coordinate 380,095 of BMAV01016243.1, read as the reverse complement.
CTAGATCGAAATTGCTTTTATGACCTTTTAAAGCATATTGTGGGAATAAAAGTCTTAGTACAGAATTCTAGAAATATTGAATGCAAAAAGCAAAAAAGTGCGAAGACATATTTAAGATGTATTGAAATAAAGTTTAAATTTAAAGAACTATTTGAATGTATAAAAGTTGCTGATACGAATTTCAATTTCTGAGAAACACATAAAATTCAATAAAGTAGGTACATATGAAATTTTGTTTAAAACTGTTATTTCGAGAAAGTGTATAAATGAATAATTTATTTACATTTAGTGGCAGTTGAATTAGAATACATATGTAAAATTGTTTTAAAAATATTATTACAAGAAAAAAATCATTTAAATACAAAAAAAAAAAAATGTCAATTTTACTAAAAAAATCTTCTCTTATGAAAAAACAATGTTTCTGTAACAACAACCTTTTGTCTATATATAGGCAGGACTTTTATCCCGCGACTGAAGAAAGAGTTTTGAAAAATTCCTATTATTTTCAGAATTACAATCAAATAAGATATTAACAAGTGTTTTTGGTTAAAGTTTCTTAACTCGAATGTAATAAAATACTAATATATCCAGTTCTAAACTATAGATTTCAAAATTCTACTTCAACCGTGGTGTAAAAGTTTTAGCTATCTATAGACAAAATATTATTATTATAGAACTTTTTTTTCTGAAAGGAAAATGTTTTGAAAATGCTTCAACAATTTTCATTTAAATTATTTTTTTCATGTAATAGCATTCTCAGAATTATTTTATGTGCATATTCTAATTAAGCTGATACTAAATATCAAAGAAAATTATCCATTTATACGATTTTTCAAAAACCCGCATTTTCGAACGTTATCAGTTACTTTAAAGATGTACTGAGTTTTACGATCTTCAAGGATCGAAATTGGTGTCATGACCTTTTAAAGCATATTGTGATAAAATCTTTATTTTCGGCTTTCAGTATACCTTTTTAGCGTAAAAAAATCTCATTTAATTTAGAGAATCTTTTCGAATATTAATTGTGCCTATATATAAAAATTTACTTCGAAGAAATATTTAAATACATTTAAACCGTATGGAAATAAATTTTAAATCTAAAGAAACATTTGAATGGATAAGAATTGGCTGACATGAATTTAAATTTCTTAGAAACACATTGCCTTCAATGGAACATTTGGAACTTAAAATAATGTTTGTCATTTTAAAAATATGCAATTTTTATACTTCTAAGCTATTTATTTTGAAAAAGAAAATTGATTCATTTAAAGCAGGGGTTCCTAAAGTGGTCCCTACGGACCTCCAGGGGTCCATCATATTATTTCAGGGGGACGCAGAAAATTAAATTTGAACTGTTAGTCCCTGAACAACGTCCGGGTCCACACAAGGCTTAGCATAAAATAAAAAAAATATCCATTTTTATTATTATGGAAATTTAAACAAATAACAATAGTTCACTTGAATATTCCAGAATGTGTGTTGAATCCTTTAGCGCGTCGACTAACTCAGATCCCAAACACAAATGAATCCATTCTAATAAATGAGTAGCTTATAGAAGTATCCACAAATGAGGGACTTTAACCAATGTTTGAACAAGGATACCACACAGTCTGGTTACAAAAACAGATCCCAATTTTATATCCTGCATTATGAGTCACTGTACAGAAGTTGCTGACTACTTTCCCGTCTTCTAATTTGGTAGAACGTGGATTCAGTGCCATAAGAAACCTCATCCAAAAACAACAACAAAAACAGATAAAAGAAACCGACGAAATATTAGTGCTCATGGGGATTCGTGGTTGTTACTGACAAACATTGAGACGGACATAAAAACACTTATAACATCTCAAGTTCATCCAAGTCATTAGTTTTTTTTAAATTTTATTTTAAACAAAAGTTATAATTTCAATAAATAATTCTCTTTAAAAAAATGGGTTTTTTTTTTTTAATTTGTATTTCTTATACTACGCATTTATGTAGCTTTTTCATTTAGGGGGCCATGGAAAAATTTTGACTTTAAAAAGGGGTCCGTGGACAAGTTTTGACTATAAAAAGAGGTCCGTGGGCAAGTTTTGACTATAAAAAGAGGTCAGTGGGCAAGTTTTGACTATAAAAAGGGATCTATGGATTTAAAAAGTTTGGGAACCACTGACAAATAAACCTTGGAGGAATTTTAAAACGATGTTAATAATGTATGCGCACGAAATAATTATTAAACTGAAAGAAATTAATGATATATTTAAAAAAATTTAATCGTTTTCACGTAAGAAATTTAATTCAATCAAATTTCTTCAATTAAATTTTCACATAACTTACAAATGTAAACGAACACTGAAGGCTAGAAAATGGGCATGTTTTAGCTTCCTCCCCGCAATTCATTGACTATTAAAATAAATTCTCGTTCCCCAGTGTGTAATTTTGTTTCAACTGGTAATAATATTTTCCACAGGCAATAGATTTTAGCCCTTAACGACTTTTCTCAAAGTATTCCTCCTCCATAAAGTGATCCCCCTCTGATCCTTGCCAGTTGTGAGTTTTCAATTAGAGTTCGTCTTCAGAAGCCCTCCTTCGGAGAAGTTCCATTGTGAGGTCCATCTATATGGAAATGCGTGGAATATGACGCAGCTGGGGTGAGTCACGCGAAGAATGACGTCACAGATGTTTTAATCTCGAGAAAAATGGGTTTGAGAGTACGTGAGTTCCTTTAGAATGTGGGGAAAATGTCCTTTCTTTGGTAGTTTAGTTTGCAAGAGTTGAGTACGAGGGTATTCGATTGAAGCAAGCTTTTGGAAAATTAAAATAGGAAATATTAAAATATTATACAATATAGTTTTGTTGTGTAAACTTTTCTGATTCAGATGAATTAAATTATCTGTGTAATTTAAGAAATCTAATGGAAATACTAACCAAAAAGGATTGTATTAACATTTTATGGGAAAAAAAGCAGTGTTTTTAGTTATGATTCTTCATTTACATTACAATATACATAAGGAATATTAAGAAAATTCCGTTTTTTAGATTAAAAAAAGCATATAAAATATCGTATCAAATTTAACTCTTTTTCAAGTTTTTCCGATAAGTTACTAAAAACTTGTTTGGATATAAAAAGGAGAATGAAAGAGTTTTCTTATTTGCATTAACAACTGATGCCAAATTTTACATTACGGCGCTGAAAGAACTATTCATTTCTCATGATTTGAGAGAGAACTTATTTTAAAAATTCATTTGTCATGGAATATAATGGATATTCTAACCAATGATTTTTTTTCACAAAAAACGACCTAACTATTCAATGGAAATAATGTTACTACAGTTATGACTAAGCCATTTTTACAATGTAAAATATTTGGTTTTGATTGAAACGGAGCTTTACGTGATTTTCTATTAATCCTCTTGGGGAATCTTTGGGGCCTTCAATTGAGTTATTTCACAGCCATCCCTCTCAAGAAGAAACCTTGATGTGTAGATTAGCTAGTATATATATAGTGGAAGTGAAGTAATCGGTGGAGAAGGAAAAGAAGCTGAGTGGCGGAAAGCAGTGCTGTTACGGTAAGGATTGGAATTTAGACGCGAGATTATAAGACGGGCTTTAGCTATTAAAATAAATTAGGGAAATTAGGATTCTTAATATAACTTTGAGTAAAGTTAAGCTATTAGAATTTCATGCGATTATTCACATAGGGCTTTTGAGCTATTGTTATATCACTCTAGATTTTCCCTGTATAGTAGGCTTGTCTAAAATTATTATATTTGGTAACAATTAATTGGATTTCTCATGGCTAGTTTGGGTCATCAATCTTTACCACCTACAGATATAGGTCGAGTAGATGAAGAGATGGCTTCCCCAGGCGGGAGGCCATTACAGAATTTCTTAAAAGAATATAGAGAAAAAACTTGATAAACGTCTAAATTTATACTTTTTTCCCTTAATATGTATATTAAACACTATCATTTTGTCCTATTTTTATGAAAAATCACAAAATTTCTTAAGAGTAGCGAGAAGTTTAATTATTAATGGTAATATGTAGATGAAATCAGAGATCCCTTGTATTTTTAAGATGAATAAATAAATGAATAATAATACCAATTACTATTCCCACTAATTCAAAGCAGTTTATACAATATCATACAGATTCCTCTCTTTATACAGATTTGTTACTTTCACGTATTTAACGTTTACATACAGGGTATTCGTCTTTGAATTAATTGAACAAGTAATATAAAAAAATAATAAGTCAATTCCTAAGATCAAAAAGGAAAAATTTTGTTTTAGCTACTTTTTATTAAATAGCTACAATATAAATATGTATACATATATGACTGATTCACAACATTAAGTGGTATTATTTTTTATTAATTATCATCAAAGTATCGTATTGTCATCCAAAACAATCGTGTATATAAAATTTCAATTCAACTGAAATCTTTAAAACGTGAGGGAAAAAAAATCTTTTAAAAGTTTTGACCCAAGTTACTAAAAATGAAACCAACGTGTAATTCTTTAAATAATTAATTCCAGTCAATTCATTTTAATTAATTATAATTAAATAATCGTATTTTTGTCTAAAACAATAATGTATAGAAAATTTCAGCTCAAATGAGCGCTTTAAAATGTGAGAAAAACAACATTTTCAAGTTTTGACACACATGTCGCCAAAATGATCACTAAGTCACCAAAAATGATACCAAGGTGGCTGTATTTGTAATTATTTGAATAATTAGTTTTAATCCATTAATTTGTATTAATTATAATTAAATTACTGTATTGTCATCTAAAATAATCGTGTATATAAAGTTTCAGCTCAATGGAGCGCTTTAAAATATACTTTATTATATAACGATTGAAAATTCAACCAAGATAAATAAATATAGAGTGTGAGCTAATAGTAGGAATTGAAAAAAAGATACCATAGAGTTCCTTCTCCCGTTAACGTTCTGAGCATCATGTGGTCTGTCAAAACCCATATAAAAGTCAACAGCTTGCCAAATCGTATTTTTCTTAAAGTCTAGGTTATGAATTGTTCTCTTTCTCTCTTATATTCTGAAAAATTCTGCTATTCTGCGGATGAACAGAACTTTACTGAATTTGCAATGTCGATTTTAATTTATGTTACACTCTGAGGTAACACGAGGGGGGCGGCATAACCTAGTGGTCAGGGTCATGTTATGAGAAGGGCTCAAGTATCAAGACTAATGACTCACGTTAACATAGTGTGGAAGTTAGAAGTGCCAGCTCATGTGTGATCCTTGTCGCTTGACCGTGGCTCAAAATTGCAGAGTACGTCGCCAATATTCCTCGCGCTGATTTATTGTGTGACGTTAAGGAACACTCACTCACTGAAGCAATACGAAGGCTATTGGCGATAGATCTCGTAATTCGAAACCTCAATCAAGTGACGAGGACGACATCTGGGCTAGACTCCTCCACCCGTGACGGATCTATAAACGTTCCTTCAATCAATTCTCTTTGGAAATCTTTGGGCTATCCATTCGCATTGTTCACAACCAACCCCTCGGAAGAAGTGGTGGTACGTAAATTAACTTTCTATAAATAGGCGAGGTTCTCTAGCTTGAAGAGGGAGTAGGGAAGAAGATATATACTCGTCAGGTGAGATTGCTACTGAAGGTATAAGATGAGAATTATTGTAATTTAAGACTTATTAGGAGGAAATTTTAAAGTGCCGATTGTTCAATAAGATTGAAATGATATTATATTAAAACGGATGACAGGTTAGATCTTTTATTAAGGTAAGGATCAAGTTTAATAGTCTCCTAATCTTTCACGTTTTACCGTCGTTGTTCCAATTTCGCGATTAGCATTGAGACATTTTCTTACTATTATTAGTTGAAATTGTGTCTGTTTTTTGTGTGATAAATAAATAGATTAATTGAATCATGCCATCGAATCATTCCCACACATCTAGATGCCTGAGAGAGAGGCGCGAGCCTCTCACATACCTTTCCAAACTTTCAAATTATGACAACGGGAGGACTTTGAACCTGGAATTCACGACTCAACAATTCCGGTCACTTCATGATCGTGACCTCTCGGTAACCACAGCCACTTTATCCCCACACCCCATTTGTAGAACGACACAGGGTACGGTAAATCACCGACAAAATTAAAAGAAAAAAAGTTACATAGCAGCACAGCCAAAATGACCTTAAAAAATGCATTTTGTTTTTTTTTATCTGAAAACCAACCGTGGCCTAAGAGTTAAGCTATTCCGCAATGACTTTCAAATGGGCCATTACAGGACATTTTAAAGTAAATGAAAAGGTTAATTCTGTATCACGTAATAAAACATATGAGGTACTGCAGAATGTCGTCTAAGTGCTCTCCTTGGGGAGGATATTTGTATTGTTTACAGATTCTCATTAAGAAAACAACCATTAGCAGCTTTCATACTAATGAGTTTCCCAAGCATCGAAAGGTTAATTTCACTTTTGTTTATGCTATCAATTACTCTAGAGAAAAGACAGTATCATTATTTAACGTATAATGAAACACAACATGGGGATTCTTATTCGTTCCATGAATCAATGCATGCATATGTAGATAGATAACTTAGAATTACTTTGTTGTCAAGCTTATCAAAGTATGAAATGTGAAACTTTATTGTTTGTTAATACTTGGTAAAAATGTTTAGCATACAGGAAAAATTTAAGACCTACAGAACATTGACTAAAAATCTGAAACATTATCACTTCAGCAATAAAACAAGTAATATATAAAAAAAAGAATTAAGTCAATTCCTACTTAGATCAACAAAGAAAATTTTTATTTTAACTACTTTTTATTAAATATTTACAATTAATATAAATATGTATATACATAGGACAGAATCCCAGCATAAAATGGTAATTCATTTTTATTCATTATCATTAAAGTATCGTATTGTCATCCGAAACAATCGTGTACATAAAACTTCAGTTCAACTGAATGCTTTTAAACGTGAGAAAAAAAAATCTTAAAGTTTTGACCCAAGTCGCTAAAAATGAAACCAACGTGGCTGTATTTGTAATTCTTTGAATAATTAGTTTTAATCAATTAATTTTTACTTATTATAATTAAATTAGTGTATTGTCATCCAAAATAATCATATATATAAAACTTCAGCTCAATGAAGCGCTTTAAAATGTATTTTATTAACGACTGAAAATTCCACCAAGATAAATAAATATAGAGAGAGTGTGAGATAATAGTAGGAATTGAATGAGATGAAATTCGTTCTAGGATGAGTTTTTCAAATGAAATAATACTTTTATTTGTATTAGAAGTACTTAAAAGAAATTATTTAGATGAAATGAGTTCAATTAATACAGGAAAAATAGCGAATATGTACCTCTTTTAGTATTCTGTAACTTTTGATCAAAAACAGTCAGGTAACATCAATAATAATAAACTATTCTGTGTGATACAGATATCAGAAGGCGCCTTTGACTTACCTAAAAGAAGAAGGAAAGGGAAAATTTTAATATTTATATTCATTCAAAAATAAAATTTGTTTCGCAGACACACATTTTTATACGAAAAGATTTATTCATGTATAATAAATAAGAATAATATTGCAAGAAATTATGTACAAAATTTAAAGCAAATTCATTATACAAATATCAAATTCAAAACACAGGAATTCACTTTGATGTAATATCATTCAGTCTGACTGTAATTGACGAAATACATGAATGAAAATTAAGTCTTGGATCGCCAGTTTTGAGATCATGAGAATTAACTCTATAACATGAAAAATGAAAATCATTTCGCAATAACTTTTGGTTATTTACACTGGTCTTCTTTGCCGATTGAATGTTCAAAAGTATTTATTAATTACATAAAAAATCCTTTGTATTTCTTACATCTTTCAAAAGGATTTCTTAGGATATACCATCAGTTAGGAACTTAAGTATACTTTGGTTACTTTTTATGATGATAGATGGCAGTGTGGTTCCTTTTTCTCACTAAATGTGATTCGGTTTTATGCACTACAGATTTTAGTTAAGTATTTCACACTACCAATAAAAAATATAAATAATAAATTCAAAAATACGCATTATATAATAATTTTGCAAAATATTCCTTTGCATATTTAAAGAAATACACGCTAAGAGTTTTGGAATAATAATTTACAAGCCTCAGAATGCAAACTGCAACAATTAAAAAATTTTTAAATCAATATTATTAAATAAAATGTTGACATAAAACTATTTTTTAACATCATTTTTATTGCTTCACATTTTTAAACCTTTCTATTCCTTATTGAATGGGGAAAAAATAAAAGTTTCTGTAGGTGGTATAGAAAATTACGAAGATTTTATGAACAATAGTTATATTAGACAGTTATATTAACGTCACACAAAAAGCAACAAGAAGGCTATTGGTTATGGACCTCATAGTTATGAGTCTCGGTCAAATGACGAATATGATACATGAGCTGGAAATCCCTTCTTCAAACTACCACACCAGGCCAACGAGAGGAAGTTTCAGACGATAGATTTAACATATAGCAGTCTCCTCTACATGGAGGGTCTTTAATGGCACCAGGACTCGAACCTGTTTCCCGCCAGCCACGAGTTCGGGATCATAACCACTAGGCCAGAGGTTACCAAAGTGGTGGTCCGCAGAAAAATGTGGAATATACTCACTCATCACGTTAAGTTACGTTTTAAGATGCATTGATTGTGTTCTTAGATCACAATGTTTTTTATAAATATATTTAAAACTTTAAAAATCCTATTACTGGTTCGCGGGTTTTAAAACAAAAATTTACTGGTTCGTGAGGTCAAAAAGTTTGGCGAAGGCACTAAGTTACAGCAGCCTCACGAGCATAGACAGAATTAATTGATTTAAAATAATTAACTTTCATATTCAATTTTTTTTTCCTATTTAAACATTATATTCACCTTCAAGTTATATGTATTCATACTCAGGTTTATTCTTATTAAAACAATAAATGTATGAAAAAGAACAAATCATATTTCACAAATTTTTCAGAAGGTTTTTCTTTTCTTTTCTTTTCTTTTCTTTTTTTTAAGTTTCTTTAATGGTTTCGAAGATAAACGACTACCGTTTTGACTCTTAATCTGTGAATCTGTCTTCACAATGTGAATCACCGTTTCGTAATTTCTGAGCGTCCATCAACTCCTAGCTGATTGCGCCGATAAATTTTTCTTTAAGTGCCGAAAACATCGTATAAAAGCGGTCGCATCGTTCCCCTTTATCGGTCTTCGAAACACTCCACTTTAAAATCTAGACAAGTCTGACTTTCATTTTGCTTTTTATTGCGTGTGACTTTTTTCTTTTCTTTCTGACTAGTTTTTACGACTCGTCCGAAGAGCTCTAAGAAGAAAAAAAAGGAAATTTGTGACTTTCATTTTTCAGACTACAGAAGACATTTCTGGTCACCGAGTTCCTTCCGCAAACATTTTTATCCTCATAAATAGGTAAAGGAATCTGAAGTTAAGATTTATATGAGTCGGACGATGTGATTTCAATCAAAGCGGGAAAATATAAGAAATGTTTTTAAAATGTAAGGCAAACAACAATAATAAATAAATATTTTAAAAACTGATATTTGAATTTATTAATACTAGAGTCTTTTTCAAATATCGATTTCATAAAAATACCACAAAAGAAGATTCGAATCCTTGATAAACTGTGTGGTATATAATAAAAAAACAATAAATTCTTACAACCTAAATATACATAAGGAACGTTAAGCAGCGGCGCACACAAGAGGGGGGATCTAGGGGTCCGGACAGCCCCCTAAAGCAATTGATTTTTTTTTCCGATTGATTATAATTCTAAGTATATAATACGTAAGATTTAATGAAATATTGGCTATCAATGATTAATTTTATTAATTAATGCCAATTATTTATTCAATAATTAGTTTTTACTGTTTTTTTGTTCCCGAAAATCAACAAAATCAAAAGAAGCATGGTACAAGAATAGTGGACTTTCGACCCTGGACTCCCCCCCCCTCTTGAAAATTCCTGTGTGAGCTACTAACGTTAAGAATATATGGAATACGCGTGTGTGTGCTGTAGGGTACACAGACTTCTTTTGTAGAAGGGTGGAAGGGGGGTGTATTTCTAAAAAAAACCTGTAGACGAAAGGGCACTGATTTCTTAATCTATGGGAATTGTTTTAACCCCAAATTCCACCCTTGTATACGTTAATGTTTTTCCTCTGTTTTTCAGTATGTAACATGACAACATTGAAATTACTATCAAGAAACTTTTTTTTAAAAAAAAAAAATGTAGTTACATTTTTAATTTTATTTTTTTATAGTTTGATGACAAAAATATAAAAACAAATCAGTGGAGAAATATGTGAAAAATTTATCATTTTTAATTCGTGTGATTCAGCATTTTTTACTTACCACACAATTATGTAGAAAAGAAATATTTTATATTTATAAGTTCTAAATACAGTCTAAACAGAGAATATCTATGTAATTCATGACAAAGATCTTGTGATTTCACAGAACAGAAAAATTCTGTTTATAAAAAAATACTAGTATATCAGAATTTCGCATTTAAGTTATCTTTTGAAGTGACATCGTGTGTTTGTTTTCAATGAAAAATTCTTTAAAGATATTTACAAAGAAAAATTAAGAATAACTAGTTCTGAAAATACTTTTAATTGTGATAAAAAAAAATGTATTATCTATGCATCGAGAATTAAGCTGCTTGCTTTTTCCCTTGTTATGAAAATATCTTTTTATTTTATTTTTCCCACAATTTGCAACTTTTTATTTCTAGCATGTGAGCTCACATCACTTCAAATCATAACAAAATATTTAGGAAAATTAATTTATACAATTCATTAAATAATACAATATTACAATAAATTAAAGAAGGATTGTTATCTACATGATAAACCATCGCGTTTTGATTAATTTTACAACCAACATACTTTGCTAGGATCAGAGCCTTTTCTGACTCAGCAACTTCCAAAAATCCCAATGATTATCCGAAATCTTTTGCCATAACCATAAGCAAGATCCAAAAGAAAAGAGAAATATCGACAGATATACATTATTTATATATGTAAGATAAATAATAGACAGTAAAGTAAAAATCCATAGGCATGCGCAAGGTCTCCATTTTGTCGTTCAAGGTAGCGCGAGTGAAATTAGGTCAGGCATCCAATATGGCTGATGGCACAAGCTGGAAAGTTTTCCAAAAGAGAGCGAATTGACCCATAAAATAACGGCCGTATAAAAAGAAACCTGTATATAGCAAAAAAAGAACAGTTTTATGACCGGAAATGTTATGGGGTGTTAGGAAAGTCATAAATTGGGATTACTTATGGGATCGCCAGCGTTCCGGTCATCCTCTTTTTTTTATGACTTTACTAGAACAAACTGGACCCTGTAGGGGGGAGGACACTAAGTAATTCTTTAATCACATCAGAGAAACCGCTGTGTTTCCAATATTAATCGAAGGTGAAAGGTGAACGGAATATAAATTACGAGTGTCTATACCTAGCATTGGGAAATAATAACTCATCTTGTAATTTAGAAAATGAGAACATAATTTCTGTTATTAAAAATGAATTATTAGTGGTTAATATAGTATGGTCTAATTAGAGTCTAAATCATAACTATTTGAACTAATGGAAGCTATGCTGAACTATTACCAGAAGCATATATTTTAGTGTTTATTCTATTATTTAATGAATCACATGTGATTTTTAATCAGATCTAAGTAAGAGAGCTTTACTTGAGATACTTTTTAATTTCTCAACATCTACTTTAAATTACATGGTGAGTAGAAAATTTTATAAATTTCAAAGAGAGCCTCTCCCCTCTAATAAATTATATTTAATGTAACCAGCAAGCCACGTTTCGATTTCCAAATCTTAAGTATTAGTATTTGACTACTGTGTTTACTTGTTGAGAGGTTCTAATTCTCTTTCGCGCGGCTCAAATATAAAACTCATCTTTTACAGAAATACCCCGAACTCTTACGGAACTGAGTGATAACTGCGTAAATCGGGGTTTTAATTATAAATTATATATAATGTATTATATATATTAGTTACATAAAATTATTTTTAGATGGGGTCGGAGTCGAAAGAAAATAATAATCAAGAAAAAAAGTTTAATAAATCATCAGATAACACAAACACCCCCACACACAAAATCGTAAGCCGAAGTTATTTTAAAGTTGACAATTTCAAAAATCTAATAAAGTAGTTTGCCAACTCAAAAGGTCTTTTTTTTCTTGTACAGAATTTCCTAGTAGCATGCTAACAATTTTTTCTCCATGTTTCGTTGAAAAAATACGCTCATCCTTGCAGTCTATATTTTCTAAATTTTTGTGTGGCTCTTTTTGAATTAAACCGAATGCTTCTGTCAAATTCAAAGTATATTATATCAGTGTAATTGTTAATTTCATTCTTTATTATGTTACAATGCATTTTGTTTGTTTACTTTTAGTAAATTAATAATTTTTTGAAATAATCTTTTGTCTTCGATTTTTCAATATGCTCGTGTCGCCCTCGCAGAATTATCACGCCCCCTAGGGAGGCGCGTCCCACAGTTTAAGAAACACTGTGTTAGTGTTACTTAACAGTAGTGGTCTTCAAACTGTGTTCCACAGAACCTTGGGGGTTCCATGAGGCATACCCAGGGGTTCTAAGAGTAGTAATAAAAAATCGGAAAGAAAATTGTATACGTGTATGGAAATTTGATTTAAGATCTATGAAGCTTGTACAACCACAAGATTCTAAATCTCATCCCAGTCATTAAAATGTAGAATTTTATTTATGCATAGTAAATTTATTTTGTAATAATTTTTGAATATTTATTATAACATAATAAAAAATATTTAGACATTTTTTTCTGTATGTGCATTACCTACTATAATGTATATTCTCTATTATTTACCACCCTGCGTTCCACAAAATAATTTTATACATACAACGTTTTGCAAAACTAAATAGTTTTACAATGGAATACGTACTTTTTTTTCATTTATGGTAAGAAAAAGAAAAAAGGAAGAAGTTATCTTAATAACATATGAGAGGCGCGAATAACTTATTGACAAATCATTAGATTCGATGTTAAAGTTTCAGTAAGAATAGCCTTTAATTTTGGGTTGCCAATTCATTCAAAATGCGCAGTATTTCTCACACAGCTGTAAACATTTTAATGCCATTCAGAATAATGTATTTAAAAGAAAATTATTTCTCTACGTGAGTGGCTACGGAAAAAAATTGCTATAAATAAATGAAATGTGAAATTGTAGATAGTTTCACTCAGGTTTTCCACTTGTCAGCTCCAAAATACTTATCAGATAGGGGATGGAGGATCTATTGCAGATCTATATCCCTGTGACGTGAAGAAACGTGTAGATAGTTTCAATAGGCATAGACTTCGATATTTTGTGTAAAAAAATGCAAGCTCATATCTCAGTTACTAATTATAATGTATGTGTGGCACTTGGTGCATAAATTAATATTATTAATTAGTAAATTATATTAAAATTATATACAAAATCTTCAGTAACAAATGTAACACTCTTCTTTAATTGCCTTTGCGTAAAGTACAAATAACATATATATTGGTCTACTTTAAACATTATTTTATAAGATATATCCCTCTAAGAGAGAAAGAGAGAGAGAAATATTGTGTGTGGGAGAAAGGGGGTTCCCGAAAACACCTAAGAATTCCAAGAGTCGAAATAGTTTGACTCAGTGAGTGAGTAAATATTAACGTCACAATGTTCAGCAACACGAAGGCTTATGGCGATGGACCTCGTCATTTTGAACCATGTTCAAGTGACGAGGACGACATCTGAGCTGGCACCCCCTCTCCGAACTACCACACCACACGAACGGGAGGACGTTTGAGTTCTCGACAAATAAAACGCACATCGCTTCTCTACAAGGAGGGTCTTCAGGGGTACTGGGCTCGAATTTGTGACAAGCCAGCCGCGATCCGATACCTTGACCACTAGGCTGCCGCGGCCACTCGAAATAGTTTGAAGACCACTACCTTACAGTAATTCGATTGGAAAATATTCCACCCATTTAATCTCATCAGCAACGTTTTTGCCCTCATGTGGGGGAGATCGGCTTCTATTCGGAAATAAACGGTAATTCTAATGTGTTTCGAATCCTAAAATAAAAATTCAGCAATCTCTCCACATTTACGTCACTTCCTTCCTAAGCTACCTACGATATTTACTTTTAACTTCAACAAACGGGGGTGTTTTAGTTTATCGACTGTCTATGAGTCAACTACACACTTCCCATAAGCAACGAGGAAAGGAATGAAAAAAAAATAAATACAAGAAAAAGATGAAAGAGAAAGGGACAGGATAAATCGAAAATAAAGTAGCGTCCGTCTCGGGTCGTGCTCTGAATCCATATGGAGCAAGAAATCAAAGTGTCAACAGGATCAGTGGCGAAAATGACCTGTCCACTCCTAGGCTGACCTAAGACTGGCTTTTGACTTCTGCTGAAGAAGAAAAATTTTCCTTTTGTTTCTTTTATTCTTTTTGCATCAATCTTACATCTTGTCCAATTTTGTTACTTGACATGGCATGTAAGATAAGCCCGAACTGATACATTTATAAGAAAGGAGTTTTAAACTGCGAAATATTTGAGATATTAAAATTTCATTTTAAGAATGGGAAATTACTACTGAGAAATAATATTTTGTATTCATTGTTTGTATAATTAAGTACCGGGTGAGCAAAAAGTCCGTATAAACTTTAAAAGTTTATAAAACCCGGAAAATTAAAATAAAAAACGGTTTATAGGCTTAGCATCAATAACTTACGGGATTTTTTTAAGATAAGAAAAAAAACCTGCCGACAGAAGGCACTGGTACAAACGACTGAGCTGGAAATATGCAAATGAGACAGGCGATTATAAATACTGATGCTCTTGATCCGGATCTGTTGTTGTTGCTAATGCCACCTGATCAACAGTGTCAGATAGAGGCCCACGAAATTTATCGTGGGGCAAGGGGCTAAATGTACGACTGTCGTTGGCCTTAGCCTTGAACACCATAGAGGTGACAGTACGATTTAGCTTGAAGAAATTCCCGAAGGGAAGGAATGAATGTTGCCAGAGCATGTGAGACAGGTTGGACTTCTTTACGATAGATGTCGACACCACCGATCTCCACCTCCACACTTTAGGCATGGAACTGGAGGGGAGAGAAATATTCTCCAGTTCCCTGCACTCGTGGTTTCGGCTGCAACCACCCACAACACTTTCGAACCCACTGATTTAACGAACATGGACTCCCTGCGTACTCGGAGGGTATTTGGGAACATCGGGCATCGAACCCAGGGCTTCCAGTTTGAAGTCCGTTGCTCTAACCACTAGGCTACCCAGATCTAATTCTCCATTGCATGCCAACTAAGTGAACAAGGATGCTGAATGGGAAAGCTATTTTTCATGAGCAAAGAATCAGTGACTGTTGCACTGAATAAATTAGGACTTCAGAAAAATGTGAAAACTGGAAAAGGGCTACATGAAGCTTGTTCAGCAATTTGAGTAAATTGGATCGCTCGAGGATCGTGTACGATTTGGAAGGCCAAGTCTAAGAATCATTGGCAAACGTTGCAAGTTTACATTACCTTCTTGGTCTCCAGATCTGACTCCAGTAGACTTTTGGCTGTAGGGATAGGGAAATTCCCGGGTGTATTAATTCCGTCCATCCAATCTGTCGAAATTGAAAGATTCGATCCACCGAGAGCTGTTATGTATACAGGCGGATATTCTGCATTCTGCCGTTGCTAGATTTGTGACACTCTTGGAATGTGTCATCTCTTGTGGTGGTAGATATGTGAAACACATTCTGCTGTAATAAGTGCTTTTGTAGCGTTATTTCTGTTGTTGGCGAGTCTTTTCTTTCACTTATGTACGAAACTCCATCTATCGGCGACCCACCTAATGCAACATTCCATTTGCCGCGATGAAATTTTGACACCCATTTATCTCCCCAAAGAAAAGCATCTGAGCTATGACGAAATTGTACTTGTAACTGAATTTTTCCAAGAGCACCCAAGCCAAACGGGCACTCTAGGATCTTTTACAAGCCGTATAATCAGGCGACATGGACTCTGTCTGTTTTCTGTACCATGAAAATCTACCAACTGGGGTTGGGATTGAATCCGAAAAACTTGAGAGTACAAGACCAGAGCCTAACACCAACTACGCCACCCAACCTGTAAATTTCAGTAAATACAGTTAGGAATTTATTATTCAGCTTTATAATAATCCAGATAAATTTAAATATAGTTTTATATCGCTTAAAATAATTTTTCTCGATATCGAAGCACAACATCCCTTTCCTCTTTTCCTATCAGTTTTAAAATGATAAAATCTGACTTCGCTCACAAATAATCAATTTCATAATAGAATATGAAAGCCTTTTTCGTTTGAATACCATTAAAATTTCATAATGTACTTACTCTGAGTATATATGAATTTTGAGTTGCTTAATATTTTCTTATGAAAATCAAATCCGGTTTATATGTTCTTTGCTTAACCTTGAGCCATTGACGCACACAAGGGGGGTCCTCGGGTCCGGAACCCCCCAAAGCCCTTGATTCTTTTCCGATTGATTATAACCCTATGTATACAGTACGTGAAATTTAATTATTTTTTGTTATTAATAAATAATTTGATTAATTAATGCTAATTATTCATTCAAT
Organism: Trichonephila inaurata madagascariensis; assembly: GCA_019973955.1. Taxonomy (NCBI): domain Eukaryota; kingdom Metazoa; phylum Arthropoda; class Arachnida; order Araneae; family Nephilidae; genus Trichonephila; species Trichonephila inaurata. The sequence goes on along the minus strand of BMAV01016243.1, from coordinate 363,409 downwards.
AATTAACTTTTTACTGTTTTTTTTTCGAAAATCAACAAAATTAAAAGGATATGTTGAGCAGCGTATTGGAGCATGATACGAGAAGTCCTGCCCCCACCGCCTTGAAAAACTCCTGTGTGCGTTACTGCCTTGAGCTAATCCATAAAATCACTCAACCGCTTAAAAAGATCATTAAAAAGACAATACATTCAACTCTCTTTACCGTTAATTTAAAACATTCCCAAACATTAAATTACTGGTCACTCAGAAAGCAAAACTCTTAAAAAGGAAAACATCGGAAAGAATCCTCGGTGAAAACGCATGCGCAGAAACAAAGTTTGATATCAAACATTCCGGGAGAACACGCGGGAGGGTTGTTAATTCATTTTCATTATCCCTCCATCGAAGGTGATTTACCATCAAGATATCGACATCGCAGTCACGTGTTTCTCTCTCCGCCCCTGCCCCATTTAAATTAATGGGACTTCGTGTCTCCGGAAACTTTTCCCGTTTCCGCGAATCGGACAAGCACTGCTCCGGATCCGGTCGATGACGATCATTGGAAATTCCGAGCGAATCCTATGTTGGAATATCGGCGAAAAGTATTGGCCCGTTTCCAGATATTTCGGGAATGGTACACATAATCAAGTTTCCGATTTTCCTCCCGGACCGTTTTCCCGAATGTGGGAATAATTCCGGTCTTATGGGAAGCTCCTGATCCGGGATATTTCACTATTTGCATGCGTTCGATGAAAAACGGGAGAGAATGATATATCATTAGTACAACGCCAGAGACGAAGGGAAATTTGTCCGATCATACGTAATGAAGTTTTTGAGATTGCGTCACATGAGAAAAATTGAGCGTAATTCATAATCAGAGAACCGTAGTTTATAAATTTTTTATAAGCTATATTAAAATATTTAATCAAAATATTTGGTGTCATAACTTTAAGTAGGCTTCGAACATGAACACGAACAAAACCGAAAACCGGAAAAAATCGTTATTTTGGTATGAGCGAAAACCGGAACTGAAATATATATATATATGTTAATTTCGGTTTGATGTATCTTCAGTCATTTTGCTACCGAAACCAACATATTAATATCTTCTAATTTAAAGCCAACTATATACCGTAAAATCCGGCGTATAACGTGCACATATACTTTTAAGCTGTATCTTTTAATTTTCAGGTATATTCGCCGTATAACACGCACCTCTTTTTTTACGAAGAAATCTAAAATGTACGTGTGCAATGCTGTTATGTTTTGAAGTCCTTTATTTGAGGTATTATACCAAGATTTTGAAGAAATAGTTTACTTCAAGAACTACAACCCTTTAAGTTCATGAAGAATGTCTCTCATTTCTCTTAAATAAACAGTATTTCGATACATGAAGAAGCCTAATTTTTATTTGCACATCTCTTTTTTTAATTTTTAAAGCTACTACGTTTTTGTACACGGCGTATAACGCGCACCTGTAAATTTCGATCGTATTTTTTGTGTTAAAAGTGCCGCCGGGTTTTGCGATATATATCATTATTACAAGTACTTTGCTTCTAGATTTCCTATTTTGATGTTCGCTGGTATTTTTCTGTTTCAGTTTCACATGAAACTACTTATATAAATCAGATTTAATGCAGTTGATTGAACTAGAATAGATGATTTTTCTAAGAAAAATATCAGTCTGAATTATAATTTTCTCATCTTAGCATAAAATCATCCACGAATGTGTTTAAACTGTTCAGATACACAAACCAGAATCATGAATCTAGGTGCAAATGCGATTTTGATAATGAATAGCAATGCCAATGCTCACCGCTCTCTGCTCGCCGATTGTATTACACATGCTGATTAATTGTATCAATACATATAGTGTACCAATTAAAAAAGAATAAAGTCTTCTAAATTTTGATCGATTTACATTTATTTTGCTTATGGGATAGAATTATATTTTTAGTACAAATAAGAATATACATGAAGCAAAATTATTCATTCGGAACTGAACCGAAAACCGTTATTTATGATGGAACGGGAACTGAACTGATGTATTTGTTTTAGTTGAACTGGAAAGAAAAAAATTACGGTTCGAAGCCCGAATTTTCAGTTTGTATCAGCCTTTTTAAAATGTTCCCTATCTTATAATACATCGGTGGACAGTTGTTTTGCCTCGAGGATCACATAGTGAAATCGTAATATAAAAGACGGTCGTAGTTTTTCAAAATGATTGCAAACATTATAAAAAATAAAAAAATACAAGTTAAATAAAATAGTAGCAGTATTATTCAACTTATTTAGTGTGTTAATTTAGTTCCATCTATAGCTTGTAAGCTCATTTAATTTAGAATCATTTTAATACGACACAAATGTAATTTATCACACTTTTCTAAAAATTTCCTTTTTTTTTTCTTTATTTTTACTAAATATAAAGGTTTAATTTACGCATGCGTGGAAAAATGGTCATCCTGGTGGAAAATTTGTGACGAATCTACGGTCACGCACGGGAAATAAATCTCGTTTGAAAACGGGTTTTCGGACCCCGAGAGGCAATTTGAACTCCTTTTCCTGATTTAATATATACTTTTAAATAATGTATATGCACAGTTTTTTTTAAATATCTTTGGAAGATTTTTATTATTCACGTTATTTTAAAAGTTCCCTATGTCAAAAAAAAAAAAAAAAAAATGGTAATCAAAAAGATTTGTATATATATAACGCAAAATGTGTTAAATTATTAATATACCAGGGTTTTTTTTAAAAAAAGTATTTTCTGAATATTTATTTACTATACATTATTTGAGTTCTGTTGTACAATTAAGAATTTGTGCATAAATATAAAATGAGATACTACTTCAATTTTATGGATATCTTCAAAAAAAGAGATACTGATTCATTTTCAAAGATATATTTTTCACATACAAATTAAAAAGATTGAAAAAGGGCTTATGAGGAAATTTAAAGTTATTTCTTTTTACAAAGCAGAAAAATTATCTTCATTGTGTGAATCAAATAAATATTAAACATTGCTTGTTGATTAATAATTTAACATTAATTAATTAAGTTAGCAATTAAATATGATAAAATTTCTTGTTTATTTATTATGCACGTACGAATAAAAAAAATTGCATGAATTCGGTACGGAATGAGTTTTTCAATCTTTTTGAGTATTTAAGTATATATGTGCTTTCAAATAATACATATTTTCAGGACTAATTTATAATTTATTACCTTACATAAGAATTAATTCTTAGAAATATGTGATTCGTAACAAAGTCAAATAAATGCAATGGGAATTTCTTCGAGTAAATACTGAAATTGGAATTTAGAAAAAACCAGTATTAAAAATTAAACTACTCTTTTACATAAAATTTAAAATAAATACACATCATCATTCTTTTAATTGGCCTGGTGTGAAGTGACATATTTCTTGGGTTTTTTCCCCCCTTCTTCTAAATTTTTGAATATTCCACTTTAAATTTTAAAAGAATTCTTACTCACTCTTTTCCTCTCATGTTTGGCAAGAAAATCGCAAAAAATTCTTTAGAGAAAGAACTTAAAACAAAATATGCAGACTACAGTTTTCTCCTTCTTCGGTAAAACTGTGTTATTAAGATTCAGTAAAACTTTTTAAAACACTAAATAAATCTTTTTAAAAAAGGATTTTCGGAAAGTATGTTCTTTTTAAAATGTGTAAGCGGCTAAGCACCCGATTTTACATAAAATACTCATTGCTGCCAGAGAAAGGCGTTTGAAAAAGATATTTACTTTTCGTGTACTTCGCATAATTCTCCGTCAGCTGCAATGATTGTATTGCTATGGGCATTTTTATTCAAACTACTTGAGAGAATGGAGTAATTTTTTTAGGAAAATGAATAATAATATAGAACCTAGTTTTTTCTTCAAATGGGCGTGTCACATTTTCTCCTTAAGGCTCTGTTTATTTGTTTACATAAAGCAACGATAGGCAAACTTCTTTAAGAGTGGTGTTGAAAAAAGTTTTGATGGATCAATATAACTTATTAAAATGCAATAAATATTACATCAATAATATATTTCGAAACTTGTTTAGTATTATTGCGATGAGGAAAATTGTGATACATTTTAATTCATTAAAAAAAGTTTTTTTCTCTAACTTAAATATATATTTTTTTACTTCTAATAAGACTGTGAATTTTTTTCCCCCGTTGCAAACCTAGAATATTCCCTGGGTGCTGGTATCTCTTTTTAGAGCGTTATCATATGGATAGAATACCAATCACTGCAAGTAATTTTGACGCCCAGAGGAAGTCTCCTGAACTCTAACTATGCGAAACCGTGCTTAGGAATTTAATTTTGTCGAGATCACCCAAGCCAAACAGGTACTCAAGGGATCATTTAGATGCCACATTGTGACGGTGCTTTATCGGTACTTTTTCTAATAATCCTCTTGGGATATCTTTGGGGCCAGAATGGCAATTCTTTCCAACCAACCCAAGAAGAGAGCGTGGTTGCGCAGATTAGGAATTGCATTATATTGGAACGTTAGTATTCGCGTTGACCGCTAAGTGTAAAAGTAAAGCTAAGTGAAGAGAGTGAAAGCTAAGTGAAGTGAGGTAAAGCTCTAGGTGAAGTTCTAGGAGAAGAGTCTAAGTGTAATCTATGAGTTTTATGAGTCTGTCTAATAGTGCCTGTCAAGTTGATTTATAAGTGGGTCCGAGACCAGAAGAGTATCTCTTTAGTCAGAGCAAGTCGGATCGAAGAATATGCTGATGCTATAAGGACTGTAGCTGTTCTCCAAGGAAATAGCGGTAAGATAGTTTGATTAAGCTTTAAGACTAAAGCGAATTATATTAAGTTAGGAAATAATCTATATAGATTCAGTTGTTAATTGAACTATTTATCAGAATTACGGTTTACGTCGCATCACTCCTGATCATAAGCTTCCTAGACTAGTTTTGTTTAATAATATAAATTAAGATCATAACAAACTAATTTTATTATGGCAGAGTTTAGTGGTCCATAGATCGCGTGGATGGTGACGAGATGATACCCCCAGCGCAAGGGGTGTCACAACATAATCATACGACATGGACGCTGTCAATTTTCTGCATCATCCTCATTCAGCATTCTGTAAAAGGAACGCAAAATAGTTCCAATCCAAAGAAAAAAGTATCACATCAAGAGAAATTCGCCAACATCAATCAACCCTTCCGATCCAATAGAAACTGATAATGAAAGCGACGATTTCTATCGATTGCACCAAATCTCGTGCAACCCGATCCTTCTTTAGGCAAAGGAAGGGTTCAAATTACAGGTCAGGAAAAGAAGATGGAGGACAGACAATTTCCCTTTCCTGAAACGTCATCATTCGTAGAAAGTACTCCGTCAATTTATCTTCTTCCTCTTTCTGCCCTGCGATTGGTTGGTTCCTTCACGAAAGTGGCCTACACATAGCATCAGAATGAATAGCAATGCTGCTCTAAAAATAGCGTAATAGACCCACATTACATTCTCTCACAGACGGTCTATATTTACTTGAAAGCTTACAAAGATTCCATATAGCGATATTTTGAAATATATTAAATTAGATATTCCCAAGATCAATGGAATTTTGAAATGAAAAACAAATTACATAGCATGAAGCCCGTCATTTTTCAATGGAAATGACTGCCATCTAAAAGGCACGATGTAATATTAACACGCGAGGGAACTGGATAAACGAGACTTACAAACACGCATTTTTTTTTTTTTTCTTTTTTTTGGGGGGGAGAGGATCTCTACATGTAATCATTGAGTTTGTTCTCAAACTGGATGACACATTTCGATAGAATATTCGCTTTTAACTCAGTTCACTTCAAACATGTTAAATTTTACACATTAACATTGACAGAAGTGGTTGGGGAAAATCCTCAGCTACAAATTTATTTGTACTAACAGGGCATTGATTTTTCTCCATACATTTAGTTTCAAATTTATATATTTGTAGACATTGTGTTAAAAGTTAAGTTTCACATAACTTTAATAATTGAAAGATTTTTAACTATGCCGTTTGTCACAATATGTCCCAAGAGGACTCGATGATGTCAGAAATCCAAATCAACTAAATATATATTTTTTTTTTCGTTTTGTCTTTTTTGAATGATTTTTGTGAATTGAATTCTTAGAAGTAATCGTAAATATAGTTTATATGAATTAATAGAGCAAAAATAGCATTTCTCCTCATTTGTTTATGTCCTTTTTTTTCTTGTACGATTAAAAGCTTTTTAAATTTTACAACTGCGTACTGTAAGTAGCATTTGTACTTACAAAAATTAAAACTTTTAGTACTATGAAACGGAAAATAAAAAAAATTAAAAAAAATTGATATTTTTAAAAATCTAAAAAATATGCTTACAAATTAAGCCATAAAACAATTTCGTCATTTCTTAATAAAATCCGGGATTTTAAAGTAATCGGATTCTTAAGATAGATAAAGTTAAAAAAATTTAGAATTTATGTTTTAAGAAAAAATAATTTAAAAAGGATTTTTAACACAGAACACAACACTCTACGTGATTATACACATAATTAACAAATATACCTACTCACACATCCTAACTTATTAACTAAAGAAGAAGCGCAAAACCAAATTTTAAAAAAAAAGTAAGAACTGTATAAAAAATGAACAGAAAACATAAATATAAAGGCATAAAGCATTTATGAAAAAAAGTCAAAAAAATCTGTAAATTCAGCAACGGAATAAAGAACCAATGGATAGAAAGCCCTGAACATAGAACACACATAAGATATAGAAAAAAAAATTAGGGGATGTTGATGAAAATGCCGTAGTTTATCTTGTAAACCAGGGGCGGCCAACCCAAATAACATCGCGGGGCATTTCGGAAAGACATTTGC
>BMAV01016243.1:323568-340422 GCA_019973955.1 Trichonephila inaurata madagascariensis | reverse complement strand
TTAAAATTTCGTTATAGTTAAATATATATAAAATTATTTATAAGCTTTAAAAACACTGCAGTCAAACACCTTAATATTAACAGTTGGTCAAGATTTTTAGTATAGATTTCGTTTGTTTGACTCCACATCATTCCAAACATGTGGAAAACTAGAGGCGAATTTTGAAATTTTAAATCAGTTGGAGAAGAAAAAATCTGAGCTGGTAATCATTTTTCTATTATATTAATTTTATTGAGAAATTACAACAGATGCATACAGAACAGTATAGGAGTGTCTAAAATTTGGCAAATTTGTCAATATTTGGCAAGACCATCTTGAGTAGTTTAAGTTTCAATGAATGTCTAGACAAAGGATCACAGAACATGATTCTAACTAACGATTTCCATCTCAAATCACTGTAATTTACTCTACTGTAAATGGAAAGTAATTGAAGAACATGTCAGAATCTTTTTTAGTCATTTCAGTATTTTATAGATGACCACTTCGAGAATAATACCGAAAGAATAAGCGATAGGAGTAAAAATTTGGAGACCATTTTTGTTTTGGCTATAATCTTTTACTTAACTATAAAACTAAGTAATTAGTCACAAAAAAAATAAATAAAGTTTTGTAACGGGTCTGTCTGCGAGCCTTTACTAATCATCTTGGGGAAAACTATTTCTTTTAAATGTTGTTCTGTTAAATACTTTCTCCCGAAGAAGAAGACACGGTTTATGTAAATGAAGGATGATATTTAAGCATTAAATGTTAGGTACGTGGCATGAGAGGTTAGATGAGAAGCTAGAGGTTAAAAGTTAGTAGTTTGTGGTTAGCGGAAAATAGTTGAGAACTAGTCGAGAGCTGTGTTCGACGACTAATTACTAAATAATTAAAGATGGCTGATTGACGATTTAGTCAAGAAGTTATAATTGAATAGTAACGACCAGAATTCGAATAGCTTAGAACGGAATTACAGTATTTCAGACCGCGAAAAACGAAAGCGTAATTTAACTAGATTATTATAAATTATTAAGTAACCTTTCTACCGTGTAATTGCTCATGTACTTAACAGTGTGCATTTCCTATCCTAAACTGTTAAAAAGTAATAAATTAGATTTGTTCTGATTATGGCTGATCTTCCTTCTAACCCCCGAACACCAATAAATGAGACCTGCTCGTTTATTACAGTGTGACAGTGATTGATATAATTAATGTTTTTAACGAAAGCATGCCTTTTTAATGATTTTATCTGATAAACAATCCTTATTACTTTTGAGTTATTATTATAAATTATCTCTCACATATTAAGTATAGATAAGAATGAACAAACTTTCAATAAAAATCCGCTTAAAGACAATTATTTTCAGAAAACTTTACTCTTATAATTACAATAAAAACGTACACTACTTTAAATAACAATAAACTATAAGAAATGGAACTTATTTTTACATATACAGGGGTGACCCTCGTATAATAGGATTAATTCATACCGTGCTGTATCGAAACCGTGTTATACGAGACTTTGAAATAATATTGTTAGGAATTTTGTGTAAAATTTGTATTTGGATGTGTAATGTCTTTATCTTACTCTAAATTAGATTTTATTTACGTTAAATTGTAATATTGACAAGCAACGCCGTCCCTGACGTTGTAATGGTGATTCAATGGGAACTTGGCGAAATCTTGGCGGTAGATCCAAGTTGGTGACTTGGCGACCACTTCTGCCGAGTTCGGGACCCTCTGGATTCTTCTAGAAATTAGTAGAGAAATACACTAATTTCAAGAACTATGACGCAAGCGAGTCTTTCTCGAATTATCCGCGAGAGATATAAATAGAGAGATGTTCGCTGAAAGTGTCAGTCAGTCAGTCTGGTTTTGACAAGCGATGAGTTAGTATTGCTCTGATTGTTGAAATGATTAGTGATTGCTTCGGCTGTTGAAAGAGCGATTGCATGTGAATAATCTTTTATATACGTGTATTTTGGACACTGATAATTTTGTCTGCGAGCTGTTGAAGGTGTGAAGACCTTCTAAGATTTATTTTGTGAATATTGCTTTTGTGAATATTGCTGCTGAATCCTGTATTTCAAGGATTGGAGTTTCGACAATAAATTCTCATCGCTCTTAAAGAACTGTCTTGTTTTTTGCGACTGATCGGCATAAACTCCTTGATCCCCGGATCTATATAAGAATATCAATCAAGGCAATGTGTACAGTGTTATGTTGAAATCAAGTCTTAAGGTGTAGAATATCACAATAACTAAAATTTAATTCCAAGTTCCTTTGAAGTAAAGTCTTTTTTCAATTCCTACTATTAACTCTCACTCCATATATTTATCTTGGAGGAATTTTCATTCGTTAATATAATATATTTTAAAACACTCAATTGAGCTTAAATTTTATATACATGAACATGATTATTTTTGATGACAATACAGTAATTCAATTATAATTTATAAAAATTAATTGATTAAAACTAATTATTCAAGAAATTACAAATACACCCACGTTGGTATCATTTTTGGCGACTTTGTGTCAAAACTTTAAAAGATTTTTTCTCTCACCTTAAAGCACTCATTTGAGCTAAAATTTTCTATACACTATTGTTTTGGGGGACAATACGACAATTTAATTATAATTAATTAAAATTAAGTGACTGAAACTAATTATTTTAAAAATTACAGATACAGCCACGTTGGTTTCATTTTTAGCGGCTTGGGACAAAACTTTAAAAGATTTTTTTTCTCACGTCTTAAAGCATTCAGTTGAACTAAAATTTCGTATACACTATTGTTTTGGATGACAATATGATACTTAAATGATAATGAATAAAAATTAATGACCTATTAATGTTGTGATTATGTCCTATCAATAAACAATTTTATATTAATTGTAACTGTTTAATAAAAAGTAGCTGAAATAAAAATTTTCTTTTTTGATCTAAGTAGGAATTGACTTAAAATTTTTTTTTGTATATTACTCGTTTTTTGTTAATACTTGGTAAAATGTTTAGCTTATAGGAAAAATTTAAGACCTATAGAACATTGACTGAAAATCTGAAACCTTATCACTTCAACAATAAAATGAGATGAAATTCGTTCTAAGATGCGTTTTTCAAAGGAAATAATACTTTTATTTGTATTAGAAGTACTTTAAAGAAATTACTTAGATGAAATGCGTTCAATTAATACAGGAAAAGTAGGGAATATGTACCTCTTTGAGTATTCTGTAACTTTTGATCAAAAACAGTCAGGTAACATCAATAATAATGAACGATTCTGTGCGATACAGATATTAGAAGACACCTTTGACTTACCTAAAGAAGAAAGAAAGAGAAAATTTTAGTATTTATATGCATTCTAAAATAAAATTTGTTTGACAGACACACATATGTATACAAAGATTTAGGCACATACAACTTATATTTAAATAAGAATATTATTGCAAGAAATTATGTACAAAATTCAAAGCAAATTCATTATACAAATTTTTCTTTGTTGATCTAAGTAGGAATTGACTTATATATATATATATATTATTTTATCTTGCTTGTTTTTTCTCTAAAACTTTGCCAAAAAATACGACCAAACGATTTTTTTATAGCAACCCGCACCAGCGATAAAGATCATTTTCCTCGGCCAACCCTTTTTTTTCCTGTAGAATTCCACCAATGACTGGACGTTCTTTCTCGGCCTCTCCTTATCACCCAGAAATAAGAAAAAGGGGATGCTACATGTGTGCAAGCAAACTATTAAAGATAATTTAGTTCTTTAAAGTCCCCTTCTGACTGTTTTTTTTTTTACTTATTCTTAAGGGAATCATTTGACTAATGAAAAGCCCCTACCTCGGTACAAACAGGGAACGGCCGGGGCAAGTAATCCGAAAGAGTCAGAGAAATATCGTCGACATAAAATACAGACAAATGCGAAGAAGGGAAAAAAATTCTCTGTTTTAATTTCAAAGTATTTTCATTACATTTTCTCCAAGGGAGGAAGGTTGAAGCTTGAAATTAATAGCTCATGTTATTAAAGTTTTTTTTTTCTCTTTGTGTTGTTATTGTTATCAAAGTTTACATTTTATTTCTAAAGAAAGAATACTTGGAACGTTATTTTAAACTACCTATTATTTCCCTCGGTAGTCCCCCCCCCCCACCCACTCCCATTTTTTATGGCATTTTTGAAATGGCAAACTTTTAAGAGTAAATGGTTATATATAAAGCTCATTTAGTATGGTTGCTTTAGTTTCAAAACGTTTAATTTTTTTCCTCTCTATCTTACTTGTTTCGTTAAGATAGTGAAAATGTTTTAAAGCACTCAGAAGGTGTAAAAATTGGAATGGAAGCAGTTTATGACAGTTTTTAAACTGTAAATACTTTTCTGCCTTTTTTTTTTCTCCCTTCATAATTTAAGTGCAAAGAACAGATTATTAAAAACTTTGAATTTCGAAACGAAAGCCGTTAAAAAATGCGTTAACTGAAAGTAAAAACAAACAAAAGACACAGTTCTTTTATACTCTAAAAAAACTAAGTTTATCGAACTTTCATCTCATACTTAAAAACACTCCTGATTGGAGGACTTTGGGGAATGTAAATAATTAATGGGAAGGCAAGCACACAGTACGGGACTTAGACACGGTATATTATTTTCCAATTTTTTTTACTTTGAGCTTTGGGACTCATTTCAAGCAGACTGTTAAAAAACATAATTTATGCTTAATTATTGTTTTTCTAGGGCTGTTAACTTTTGAAAAACAGCGTTTCGCAACTTAGGGATTAATATTAAAAAAGAAAGAGCAATTAATTACAAGAAATAACGTAGTATAAAAAGGAAAGGCAAAAACAATCAATTGTTCTATTTACACTTTTCATTAAAATGATATTCAAACTGGTAGAAGACAACATTTAAATAATCTGAGAGAAAGAGTGCTTATTGAGGTAGCACTACAAAGCTGCACGAGGGCTGTTGGCGACAGACCTCGTCATTTCGAGCCATAATCAAGAGACGAGGACGATTCCAGAGCTGACACCTCTTCTCCTAACTTCCAAACCACACCAAAGAGATGATGTTTGAATCTCGTCATTTTTTGCTTGCTTAGTGCCCCTTTGTACGGCGGGTCTTCAGCGGTACTAGACTCGAACTCATGACACGCCTACCACAAGCCCATTAGGCTACCATGGCGCACCTGAGCTGAGACCCCCTCTCTCCACATCAAGCCAACGGAAAGACTCTGAAATACAACAGATTTAACGTGCATAAGCCTTTTTCCATGGGGGATCTTCAGGATAACTGGGGCTCAAATTCATGACGCGCTGATCTCGAATCGATGGCCATGACCGGTAGATCACCGCGGCAGAAAACAAAGTGCAAGTAAATGACGGATATTTAGTAATTATTCATACTACACATTTTATATAACTCCAAGTACTATTTCAAAGCTAATTAGTTTGCTTATCTGTATATACAATGCTGTGACGGATATATACGCGTTCCTTTAATTAATCCCCTTGGGAAATCTTTGGGCTATCAATTCGTGTTATTCACAATCAACCCTTCGGAAGAAGAGAATCGTGATATTTAAATCAACTTACTATATGTAGTCGAAGTTTTCAAGCTTGAATATAGAGTAGGAGAGGAGTTATACTCGAATCAGAGGTGAGACTGCTACTGAAGGTATCTTATTTGAATTATTGTAATTAAGAACTCATTAGGAGGAAGTTTTGAAGTGACTATTGTTCACTGTGATTGAATTGATATTAGATTAAATCGGATGATAGGTTAGATCCTTTATTAAGGTAAGAATCAAGTTTGTTAGTCTTCTAATCGCTCACATTTTACTGTCGTTGTTCCACTTTCACGGTTAACATTGAGACATTCTCTTACTGTTATTAGTTGAAATTGTGTCTTTTCGTTGCATGTGTGTGTGTGTGATAAATAAAAAGATTAGTCGGATCATGTCGAGTGTTTCTTCCCTACTTCCCACATATCTAGGGGTCCGAGAGAGAGGTGCGAGCCTCTCACAATGTATATGCCATATTTAATTTTGCCTATGTATATGCCGTGTATAATAATCTACATTGTTCTAGATGCATCCTAATATGTAATGCAAATTTCTTGGAAAAAGCATCATGCAAAAGCATAAGCAAAATGCTTGGAAAATCCGTAGCACAATTATCTGACTCTTCTCCCTTGATTGCGGTTCTCTGGAATGGTCATGGTCGCGAATACGTGACCGGCGTAGTGGAGTCACGGTCTCGAAATCTAGTGTCATTCAGGACTCAGCGTGTAGAGGTGTTGATGCATGTTTTAAATGTGTAGGCTTAAATCCTCCTATTGGTGTAGTGCGGTAGTTTGGGGCAGGGGGCCTTGCTAGCTCAGGTGTGGTCCTCTTCAATTGACCATGGTACAAACTTACAAGGTCCGTCTTCAATAGACTCTGAGTTGCTTCAGAATGCGGCGTAAATCGAAATCAAATAAAATGAAACTGACTCCTGTTTTGCAAATCCTATCAATAATTAATAAAATATTGATGATAATGGGTATGATAATGAACTCGATAAGTGATAATGAGCTTTGACGTGAGTTGGATAACGAACTGGACAATTGTTAATTATATTAGATACATCCTACTGCAAGGTCAAATTAAAATTACAAGAAAAGACGAAAAACGGTAAATTTATGTGAACCAATTTTCAACCATTTGATAATTTTAAGCTTATTGTACCCGGAACACTTATCACAAAAAAGTTCATCTTTTGTTTCCTAACAAATAAACCAATATTACACAAAACATATACTTTTTTTTTATATAAAATTTTGAATAAAATATTGCAAAATTGTATTGCAAACAGACAAGACTATTAAAAATATTTCCAAAAATATGTTACCAATATAATTTATTGCAGATATAAGTAATATGCACTTAAAAATTTATCGACAATGAAACAAATAATTTCGAATAAACTAATAGGCTTCGAAAAAAAAAGTACAGCGTGAGCTTTCAGGGATAAATCTGCATCTGCCCATACAACAAAACAAAATGCTCTCTGAAATTTCTGAAATAATCAGCAAGAACACATCTAATTGGTGCACAGCTCATATTTCTCCCTTAAGTTACGTTCTGAAGTTAACCTGATTAAGGAAAGGTTCATTTCGGATTCAGATGTTGAGAACTTCACGATTGGTTTCCTAATTGCTTTCTCAGAAGATGCTTTAGCAAAAATACATTTCTGTTAATGGGTTTCGTAATGCAATTACAGTCGGCGCCAAATTCCAATTGGCATTCTGAAGTCTACATCACATTGGGTAATGTGATGTAGTGTCGCCTCTCGGAAAAGTCTCGCCAAAATGTTGCTTTTTCTCTGTACTTCAAAAAACACTGTGCAATTGGAGTAGAATCTGTTTTTATAGGTATTGGATATTTTTCTGAGAAATTACTCGAATTATTTTTTTCGCATTTTCGAGATTTCTACTGCCAAGTTGCTCTGTTGTTAAAAGAGCACGTGCATTTGAAATATTTAATTTGTAATCTAAACAATATTTTTGTAATATATCTCTGAATTATTGAAACATTAATCAAAGGGAAACTCATCTCTGATTTCATTACTATAAAATTCTTCGATACTTATGTATTAATCTCGCACCATTGGCGACCTTTGGCGAATTTAAAATGATCTCTGGCAAATAAACTTTGAAAAATATAGCTACAAGTCTGATTGTAGGTTAAAAACGAAGTAGGTTGTCATAACTCGCAAAATTCTTGATACCATATTTACTTGAATCTAAGTCACATTTTTTCCCAGTGTTAATTCTACTGAAAATTGGGGGCGGCTTAGAATCTGAAAAAAAAATCGCAAAATGGGGCGATTAGAACAATTATAGGTCCATGTATGTATTTAAAAGTTTATAATATTGGTGAAATAAGTTTACTAAGCGTTTTCACAAAAACTGGCTGAAAATGTGGGGTGCCGCTTAGATTCGAATAAATACGGTAATATATATATATATATATATATGACGAATCCCCAGTCCAAGTGTCAGTTGGAGTAAACCTCCTACCAGGATAACTCAACCCTCCTCCCGCATAAGAACTTTGACTTCTACTTTCGCCGGACTTAAAAATGACACGTGTACTAACGACTCACTCGCTGCTGATCAACGCTGAAAGAGGTCTCGTCTTTTCATGGCTTGGAGTACAGACTGTTTTGCTGAACCTTGGAATAAAATATAATATGATAAACGGTTGCACGTTGCATTTCTCTTGTCAATCTTTAAGAATTGCTCCAATACATGATATATATACTCTTAGAATTAAGGTTTCTACTGTATAGCTCTCACCTCTTGATTTAAAAACAGCAAGATTTGAATTTCTAGAGCGGAATATATTTATCTTTCAACCCCCACCCTTTCCCGCAACCCGGCCTAGTTTCCACAAAACCCGTTCGTAAGAAATGTCTACTCAATAAAAGAAATATGCTTGCCAAATTGCAATGTTGGTCTAAAAGGTCGAAAACAGGAATTTTTACCCATAACGCTCTCCCAACCCTTTTGAAGTCAGTTTCCGCAAAACCTGTTCTTAGCGGATTTCTACTCAACAATCTAAGCGTAAGTACACACCAAATTTAGAGTATGTAAATTTTAAAATTCATAAACGGAAATTTTAATCAAAATTCTCCTCCCCTGAGAGACGATTTTCATAAAACCCATTTTCAGTGGATTGCTACTTAACAAAAGAAACACGCTTGTCGAATTTAATGTATGTATATCTAAGTTAAAAAACGCAAAACCAGTTTTTAAACGTTGCCAAATATAGTAATCATTTTCCAAAGATTCAACTATTGGCTGCATATCGTGGCATTTGGTGACATCGCTAATACACAAACTCTTCATTAAGCAAGGGAGGTTTGAAAAAAATTCACTAAATATATGTATTTTTTTTCATGGGCATATATTTAAGCCTTTCTTGAAACATCTGCAAACCTCCCTTGCAAAAATTTTGGAACTATATGATCAGCGGTGTGGATTTGCATGGGTTTGAAACAAATATACAGACATTCAAACTAATATCAGCGGTTAAATCTAAACAATGTTTGAGAATTTCTTAGGAGCAACATGAAACACATTCTGATTACTTTTTTCACAAACCGTGAAATTCCCAAAATTTATTTTCTATTCATCCACTGTAGACTCAGAGGAAATTAATATTTTAAAATAGCCAACAGCTTTCAGTACGTCGAGAAGAAGATACAGTGTCAACTGTCCCAAAGTTTGTTTATGTCCACAAACACTTTATTATGCATTCATTATCACGAACGGGGGCCGTAATAAAGGTGACTCGGCGAAGGTAAACGAAAGATTAAATTTCACCTCCTCTGATAAGAAGCGTCTCCGAAACTGTCAAGATCGGCGCTCTTTCTGGAATATTCCAGAGTTCATTAACTTTAATGAAGGTGTTACGAGATACTTCGTAATTAGAACCTCTTTATACTAACTGGAAACTCTATTCCACAACGTATTGCTTCAATTTACGCTTTTCCCCCGTTGACCTCTTGAAAGATACATATTTCAATGATATCGAATGTAAGTTGAAAGAGTTGGATTAGTTTGCTGAAATTTAATTTTATTTGTTGACTTTTTTTTTTTAATTACGGCACCGAGACTTGGGTTGCTTGGCAGCGTTAAATAAATGGTAAGAGGATTAAAATATGCATGGTTGATTTAGGTGGTGGGTGATATTAATTTTCATTAAAACACTTTGATTTATTACGTTTTATTTGATAGGATTAGCAGCAACTGAGAATATTGGAGATATAGTTCAAAATATGTGACTGTTTATTTTATTTCGATGATTCTTGAACTGTAAAATATATACTTTTAAAGATATAATAATAAATTGAGAAAAATATATTGTTAGGAGTACGTTAAATATGGTTCAATAAAGATATATGCATTGCTATAAAGATAATTACATAATTTTTTAGCGATGCATTTCGAAACAACACGTCAGTTATTAAAAGAAAAATCCCGAAGTACTAAGATGACAATTTATGAGTTAGATTAAAGGTTAGTTTACTTAGCAAATATTAAATTCCAGCATGTAAAAATATAATCACTTTTCTAAAGAAAAAAAAAAGTCTAAACGATGAATGTATTTCAGTAAATATAACTATATGATATTAAAATGCAGCTTCTACAACAATAAAAAAAACATTTACAAGGAGTATATCTGAAAAACATTAATTAGTTTAATTTTTGATGTTTTTTTTAAAAACTTTTAGCAGTTTAATAATTACTTTACTCAAAATTATAAAGGTTGTTGTGTTGTGTGTGTTGCTCATGCCACCTGTCTGACAAAGTCAGACCGAGAGGCCCACGAAATTCATCGTGGCAATGGGCTAGATGTATGCCTGTCGTCGGCCTTAGCCTTGAGCACCATACAGATGACAGTAGGATAAGGAAAGTAATATATTAAAACAAAGGAAAGTAATAATAAAGGATAATAAAGGAAAGTAATATATTATAAGGAAACGAATATATATATATATATGTCATGAATCCCCAGGCCTTTATATGTCAGTTGGGATAAACCTGCATCCTAATATACCATAACTCACCTCCGCATTACTACTTTGACTTTCGCTCCCTTACTCTAACCATGTGGACGAACGGCACTGTCTCACGATCGACGCATGAAATGCGATTCTGCTCTAGTCATGGCTTGGGGAAGGGGGGGGGGTTACAGAAAGATTTGTTGAATCTTTGAAATAAAGTACCATATGATAAACGGGCTGCATTCTTCATATCACACAGTATCTCTGCTTAAAAGTACTTCAAGTCATCATATTATATAGACATATAAAAAATTTCATTGGAATCAAGCATGTTACTGGAACTACTACTATTAAGATTGATTGAGGAGTCTATTTATCTAATTTAGTTTCACTTTCGGCTTTGTTGCCGTTCACCTTTCTGCCAATGATTTTTAATGTAATGTGTAAAACAGGGCTGGGCAGACTTTTCCAGGGTGCGGGCTACTTCTTTTTCGAGCTATAGAGGCCCACCCAATGTCAGTGGCACACACAAAGAAGGAAGGGGCTGGGGGTCCACTGGTCTGGACCCTCCCCCATAGCCCTTGATTTTTTTCCGGTTGATTATAATCCAATGTATATAATACGTAAAATTTAATTAAGTATTTGTTATTAATATTTTTTATTAATTAATGCTGATTATTTATTTAGTAATTTATTTTTTACTGTTTTTGTTCCCGAGAATTTACAAAATTAAGAAAAAAGTTGTGTTTGACTGTGTATTGGGGTATGATACGAAAATGGTAGACTTTGACCCTCGACCCTGCATCCCCACCCCCCTTGAAAAATTCTTGTGCGCGCCAATGCCCAGTGTCGTAGGGGTGAGGAGGATAGAAAAGGGGGGTCTACAATATTTATAATAAATTAATAATAAATATAGAATATGTACTTATGAACAGAACTAAAATAATGATAATAATAAAAAAAAAAATAACACTTTTAAAACCGCTTTTAATAATAGCCCCAAATATAATAATATCAAATGATGTATTTACTATCAAACAATTCAAAATACGTAAAAAATAAAATGTTTTCATCTAAAGTTAGTTTTCTTGGTTATAGTCAGTAGAAAACTTAGTCTGTGCATACTCTTCAGCCAATCTTGAATATTTCCGTACATTATTACTAACTGCTAAAATCTTCAGGTAGTCACCCCAAAATGTCTTGGCAGTCCACCGGTCGATCGCGATCAACGTAATGCCCACCCCGGGTGTAAAAGGATAAAGTGATGTTCATCCATTGAACAATAAGGATCTTGGCGGTTCAGAACGTAAGGGGGCGATAAGAGATAGTATACCCAATATGTCTGAAAATATGAGAATTCGGTCAAGTGATTGACGCTTGTGGGCTTATAAAAGACCATGTGATGCTAAGAGATGATGGAACGTGTAGATTTTTGAATCAAGCACGTCCTTTGCAAAATTATTACAGTTGGTTGAAATATCGACTACCTATTTTATAAAGGTTAGAAAGAGAGTTTGATTTTATTTATCAGTTCCTTACAAATAAACAGGAATTTGAGAAGCAAATACTAAATTTGACGCGAACAAACTGTAAAACACATTCAAAAATAATATTTTCAACAAAAATATATCTCCAGTGCACATAAATACTGATAACTGCAGTACACTTATAGTTAAATGCACAGATAATTTCAATTTCTGTGAATAGGTGCAAATAATTTTTGAATTAGTTCATTTAAGGTTAGAGAAGGGAGCAGAAACGGTTACATTCCCTTCCCACAAATATTTACAAAGAAATATATTTAACTACAATAGTTGAATTTAACCAATAAACAACTCTAGCCATCTTTTAACAACTCAATAATCCAAAAGCCACACAATAACTATGATACTCAGACATGAAATAAAAATAAAAATACATCAATACATCCCAGAAAACATTACAACAAAAGTACGTTTTTCAAAAGCCAAGACCCAGTTTATGTGTGTGGCAATTCCTCAAAGCGCTAACATGTGTGTTTTCTCCAGAGATCCACTTTTCTCGGAAAGTCTAGCCTTCAGAGTGATTTTTCAGGACGCCTCTTTCCGCAGTTAATCCCTTTCGTGTATCTTTCAGAGGAGAGGGTCGTCTAGCCTCCACATCCATTCTTCATCGGCGTCACCGAGTGGACAGGACTAAAGAGCCAAGTCGTCTGGAGGGGCTTTGGCTAAGGGCGTTAGTGACAGAATAAATCTTTTGAAAATGAGGCGTTAGTGGAACGTCGGGCTAATGCGCCCCGTCGCGAGTTGGATGGACGAATGACTTGGCTGCTATAAGGGGATGTCACGTGACCTTAAGTCGATGGGATTGAACCCTTTCCAGGATGTTTGGAAATTCTCGCCCTATTCTGGGTTATGTTGTTATGTAACTTATTATTGTATTCCTTTCATAATGGGGCAATCCACAGTGCTTATATTATGGCACAGAATTTTTAAACTGTTGTAGAATTTCTTATATTAAAAAAGTAACCTAAAAAGCTGATTCGATGAAAAAAAGATGCTAACATATAACTTTGGGGTATTAAATACAAAAGTTGTACTCGAATGAGTTCAACACGGGAATAAATAAATAAATTAGAAAGTGGAACTGATATTTTTTTACTACTAAAGAGTTTTCATTGCTAATGGAAGAAGAAGTCGTAATGTAAACTAAACCTCAACTTTGATAAATTAGTTTAAATTGAATTTAAATGAATATTTATTTCTCAGATGAGATAAATCTAAAGTGACTTTAAAGAAAGGAATTCAAATACATTGTAACGAAAGTTTGTGGTGTTATTTCACTAATTTATTGTAATTTACACTATCAGGAAGAATGTTGGCCTGGAAAAGGTTTCTTGAGAAGGCCAAGACCCACCTTGGGCTACCGAGCCACTGAGGCAGGTAGGAAAGTAATTTGGCATCTAATGAATATAAAATATATTATTAAAATAGGAAAAAAAGTTTGAAAATCATTTAATTTATGAAACATATTCAAGTTTTAATAAATATAAGCTCTATCTTTTCTCTATGTTAAAGGTATGAATAAATTCTGCTTAAATCGGAATAAAAACAAAAGTTAAACTTTTTACTAATTATGTTTAGCTAAATATATCCTTAGAGAACTTAATGTTGTTAAAAACCAAACCTTATAGTACATTGCAACGAAATATTTTAATGAAAAAAGGTTTATTAATTAAGTGTATGTTATTTCTATATAAATTCGAAGTCCAATACCATATTATATTCTTTGCTTATTTTATAGCCAAGAGCGAAACAATTACTTATTTATGTCCTTTAAATATTTAAATGAACATTGCTAATTAATAGCCACACACGAATTTCGTGGCTGGCATTGTTCAAATCGAGATAGGAGTTTAAGTACTTGTTCCATCATCCACGGCTCAAAATATTTGGTGTGTACTCCAACCATTCAATAAAACTGAGCTTTGAAGTTGTCACGCAGCGTGGTGAAGGAGTTATAAGAGTGAAACACTAACTCAACTCATGATTTTATTGTACTTCAGTATTATTGGACCAGTCTCATACATCATCAGCCTAAGTGACCCAACGGTGTTCTGTGACAAGTTCCATTCCTTTTTCTGCGAGAAAGAAGGCGGATATCCAATAGTCTCTACAAGGCGGATGTCCAATAGTCTCTACAAGCAGGATGATTTCTGACCAGTGACGTCTTAAGGTATCCGACTACCCTACAATCATGATTTTTTTTCAAAAATTGACAATTTTTTTTAATGATTTTATTTTATAAGCCATTTTATTAGCTTTATAAAAATACCAAGTTTTTTATTTTCCAATGACTAGAACAAAAACTACAAAGGTTTTAGTAAAAGCAGATGCGATAACTTTACACGAGATGTCAAACTTTAAAATGAGTTTTACTCGAAAAGTGTTTTTTTTTCGAAAAACTCAAACGGGAATAGCGATTGCTCAAAAAGTTTTTTAAATAATTTGCTGAAATTTTTCGTGTACATTCTGTATAACAGTAAAAGTGTTTTAACCTTCAGATTTATCAATCACTGTTTAATTTCAAAATTTACAGTCTTGTGTGAACATAATTACTGTTTTTTCAAGCAATTTTATGCAGTCTCTAAGATAAAGTGCTCTAGTTTTTGTAAAAATTGAAAAATCTCTTATCCTGAAGGTCACTTCAAACAGGAATAACAAAGTAACACATCAAACTAGAAAAATTGAGAATTTGTTCATAAAAATATTGTGCAGAGTGGTCCCCCGTTTGTGTAATTTTTTGTACATATTTACCAGTTTTTCCTCATTTTAATAATAATAAACACTTTTTTTTTCAATTTTAGAATTTTTTTCTTAAAATATACTAAATACATCTAAAAATCACAAAAAAATTCCCATATCTTCATTTTTTCAAAAAAAAAGTTGTCGCAAGTAGTCTGATACCTTAAGACTTGTTGAGGCCGTGGGCCTCTACACAATGTAGTCCCCACCTATGACCCATAAAAGTAGACAGTACATAGAATAAGTTGTCAAATACTCGTATAAACAAAAATCCGAAGCAAATAAATGTGTATGACTTACAATTGCACAAATTGGCTCGACCGATTACCGCGTTTTGATTGAATGAGTAATGATGATGTAATGGTGGTAGGACTAGCAATGGGATATCGTACAACCCCGCATCGCGGCAGGGCCCCCTAATTTTCTCCGTTATGCCACCGAGGCCTACACCTTTACGTGGTCCTCACATGATATACACCTATACGTCCGAAATTTCCAGTTTTGCGGATAATACAACCGAAAACCGTTGAAATTATTCGAAACATGGCTGATTATTAAGGCTGAGTCGAGAATGAGACGAGGTCCCCATTGTGGTGAGGCCCTGGGTCAGGGGCCTTAAGACGACCCTGCTTTCCACCACACATTGCATGCATCAATCAACATGCTTTACAAGATGCAAAGATGACAAACATTCTAGCCTGGTTCCTCAAAAAATGAACTCGTTTGGGATGTAATTAAAGGCCGCTTGAATGTTCTGAATATAAATCAGTGATGTGTTCTGCTACTGCAGGGTCGGCAACCTTTTAGCTATCGCGTGCTAAGCCAATTTGCCAATGATTCAGCGTGCCACACTAGGACATTTTTGAAACCATTCGATTCCCGCGGTAATGCATGCAGAGTTAGGGAATAGAGGCCAATAATATATAGAGAGAGTGAGATTTACACTTTATTATATATTAATTTAGCATCATTTAAAGATTATTTTTTAACATAAAAATAAACAGTCTAAAATATAACTAATTCCTCAACAAAAACAACTACAGAAAAAAATATTAAAATTGAACATGTATTATATATTTTAAAACATATTATTTATCAAAATAAGAAATAGAAAACATAAAATATAAGTATATTTCCCTTCATCTAAGTTAAATAAGATACATAAGAAAATTTAGTGCTTACACCGCTCTACTTTCATATCGCAAAATCAGGGGCATAATGTCTAACTTTCAATTTAACACGATTCTGGGCATTCAGTTTTTAAACAATTTCTATTATATTCTGAATATATTTTTCATATGAGGACAGATTTTTTATTTAGATATGTTGACCCACAAAAGCAGAAAGCATGCAATTTTCTCTCTTCAAACAATTAAATCTCTCCAGCAATGATATTCAATAATTTACACAAAAATATTATCTTTAGAGTATGTATATTTATCTTTAGAGTTATCTTTCAGATTTTTTCGCAATTCCGTAAATGTTCGTCATTCTGAAGATGTTAGTCAAATAAGGTCCATTACAAATTTATCAACTTCCATCCACTCAATAATTGACAAATTTGTTGTGTACCATGCCACTGAGAATTGTACCACGTACCACATGTGGCACGCGTGCCATAGGTTGCCCTCCCCTGTGCTACCGTATGCGATGCACCCCAAACAATAATGCTGCGTTGTCGGGGTTTCACGAAATCAATGCATACTCCTACCCTGTCAGTGTCGCGTTCAGAAGATGAAACCGACAAATGATTGATTTGTTGAGTTAGTAAGATCTTATTAACGTCACACTCTAAGCCAACGCAAAGGCTAGTGGCGACGACCTCGTAATTTTGAGCCTTCGTCAAGTGAATAGGATGACGCCTCTTAGACGGCAACTCCCTCTCCTAACTACCACACCGCACCAGCGGGAGGACATTGAGCTTCGACAGATTTAGCGTGCATCAGCCTACATGGCAGCGGAGAGTCTTCCCTTAGTACGACATCCATACTTTAACTACCTCTGTACTTCGTGTATCGCCATCCACAGAGGTCCTGCAATCTTCTG
>BMAV01016243.1:246018-302623 GCA_019973955.1 Trichonephila inaurata madagascariensis | reverse complement strand
TTTTTTTTATGCTGGTTATCTTATCTAAAGTTCTAGATCTTTTAATAGAAAGTATTAACCCCTTAGAAATAGAAATGTATTCATTTAAAATATAATATTTAAGCGAAGATAAAGATTTTTTTTTTTTACTTCAGTCCTGAATTTATTTTTACACACAGTTTTATTTTATTTATTTTTAGTTTTTTTAAATAAGTAATTCCAATTCACATGCTTTATATTTCTAAATATGACTTAGAGTGTTTAAAATTTCTTCTTTCGATTTTTGCAGATTTTTATTTTCTGTGAATTCATTATAAAAGTTAGTAAGTGTTAAATAATATTTGACTTAAATTCATTTTTCTTTTTGAATAGCTAAAATAGGAAATAGATTGAGCATATTTAAAAACTACATTGTTTGAAACTCTTTTCAAAAGGTAAAATATTTTTCCTCCTTAAAGAAAACATTTTATTTTCTATTTCGAAAGAGAAATAATGGGTCTTATTATCGAAATGGGTTTCTTAGAATATACATAAAATATTTAAAATAAAGTTTCCATTTGAAGTACTGTCGAACTTATTAAACGTTAAGATTTAAGTAAAGCATAAAATTTTCAAAAACGTATGTAATTTTTTTAAGGAAATAAATATATTTTGCTATTAGTTCGAAGTCAAACGAATAGGTCTCAGTATTTCCGAAATGTTTTCCTTAAAATTTATATAACTTAATCTTTTAAAAAATCCTTGTTTTTATGACAAGGATAAAATCGTGACAAATGTTCAATTTTATTATAGTTCGTTTTTATATTATTTCTCTTTTTCCTTTTTGTAAGAAATATAGAGAGTGTAAAATTGTTTTTCTGGAAACTGCTTAGAGACGTTGAGTAAACTAGTGTTAGAAAATCGTGCACGTCGAAGTGAAAATTAGAAATATTCCATCCGAATACGAAACAAAAGTTATGTGATGCATTGAAAAAACAAGTAATATAAAAAGAAAAATTAAGTCAATTCCTATTTAGTTCAACAAAGAAAAATTTTACTTAAGCTACTTTTTATTAAATAGTTAAAATTAATATAAATATGTATACACATAGGACAGAATCACAACATTAAGTGGTAATGAATTCTTATTAATTATCATTAAAGTATCGTATTGTCATCCAAAAAAATCATGCATATAAAAGTTCAGTTCAACTGAATGCCTTAAAACGTGAGAAATTTTTTTTTAGTTTTGACACAATTCTCTAAAAATGAAATCAACGTGGCTGTATCTGTAATTCTTTAAATAATTAGTTTGAGTCAATTAATTTTAATTAATTATAATTGAATATCGTATTTTTACTCAAAACAATAGTATATAGAAAATTTCAGCTCAAACTAGCGCTTTAAAATGCGAGAAAAAACCTTTTCATGTTTTGACACAAGTCGCCAAAAGGGTCGCTAAGTCACCAAAAGTGATGCCTAACGTGGCTGTATTTGCAATTCTTTGAATAACTAGTTTTAATCAATTAATTTTATTAATTATAATTAAATTACCGCATTGCCATCCAAAATACTCATGTATAAAGAATTTCAGCTCAATGGAGCACTTTAAAATGTATTTTATTAAGGATTGAAAATTCCACCGAGATAAATAAATAAATATATACAGAGTGTGAGCTAATAGTAGGAATTGAAAAAAAAAATGCTTTACTTCAAAGCTCTGTTATAGCACAAATAATGAAAATTAAGATTATGAAATTCTATTCTAAGACTTAACGGCATTATTTGATCAAATTCAATGCTTAGAATCGCAACGGAATTTGTTTCAGATAGATATTTCATTTTTAAGGTAGTTGGAGAATAGGAATTTAAATTTGATTATAATATCAAAAAAATAATAATAATAAATTTTAGTTTATACTTATAAGAAATATTATCATGAACACAGGTAAGTATTATTAATAAATATTGAACTCTGAATAAGCACAATAGAGGACGCCACCACAATAACAATTATTCTATTTGATGACTGACTTTGATGTCTGTATATCTCTCTTAATGGTATAAAACTTTCATTTACAATGATTACCAAAATTCTTCTAATAATCGTAATTATAAAAAAAAAAAAAAAAAAAAAAAAATTGCAGATATAATTTTTTAAGCAAATGTTACTAATAGTTTTTAAGTAAATGTGTTTATACAATTGCGAATTTATAGTTTTTTCTCGTATTGTATCCCCTCTCTTATAGAATGTATCACGCGGTTTTGTTATTATTATTTTACAATATTGGCATCTCGTTTAGTAAGGGATGGGCAATTGTTTTGACTCAAGGACCACATTCTGGAAGTGGATACTGGAGGGATTCATTCATTAGTTAACTGTGCATCTCAGAAAAGGGAACTAGTTTGATATCACGGGGCAGGCGCCAAGTTGTGTTTATGTTCACCAAGGTGGGCGATAATATTACAATATGGTTACCTTGATGTTTTTGGAATATTGCATGTTTCCAGTACTTTTTAATTGATATTCATTATTAATGTTAATATATATGATGTAACTATTTTATTAATAATTTAATTAAAAAAAAGGCAATTACTATTATATATGTAATGATCGCATGTAATATTCGTTATTTATAATAGTTGTTTTTTTGTAAAATTTATTTATAAATATTATCCTCTTTATTTATTATTTTGTTATTCATGTATAATTATTATTATGTTATTTATTTATAATTATTACGTTACATGGGTATTCCTATGAATAATTTTTATATTACAATACGATGATTTTATTCTTTTTATAATAACTATTAAATTACATGTGATTATTATCTATAATAATTCTTATTAAATCATACTATATGAATATTATATATAACTACTATTATAAATTATAAGATTATTATTATATGCTGCATAATATTAGAAGAATAGCTTTTTACCATATTATATTGTTATTCATTATTTATTGATTGATCTTGGTTATTCTCAATCTCTTCCTATATATTCTTCTTTTGAATTATATTTCAATGTATTTCAAAACAACTTTTTTAAATTATCTTCCTGACGATTTGATACCGCTAGGTCGCCATCTTGGATTCCATTCCGGCGACAACAAGCACTGCTTGATGTCATGCCCCGTGATATCAAACTAGTGAGTAAATTGTATCATAAATCAATAAATATAAAATAAAACAGTAGCAGTTTTATTCAATTTATTTATTGTACTGATTTCGAGTCAATAGCTGCACGCACTGCATTTAAGAATCAATTTAATGAGACAAACATGCCCTGCCACACTTTTCTGCATTGGTTTTTTGAAATAGGGAAGGAAATTGCTTGATGAGAAATTCTCACCAGAGCCTGCAAGTTAATGTCAGTTAGGTAGCATCTATATTTACTCTTGGTGATATTCATGCAAGAAAAACATTCCACACAAAATTATATTTTGACTCAAATATTGAAAGCATTTTCTGTCTATTTGGTTTTCTGACTGTGCAGGCGGGCCATAAAAAATCTTTGCAGTTTTCATGGGCGCATGAGCCTCTATTTTCCCACTCCTAGCTTTAACTGTCTTTTAGTTTTTTACTTTCTTTATCTTTTTACTCAATTGTAGAGCATTTTGATTTTTTAAGAAAATGGCTTAAATTTGTGTATTCTGCTTGAGAAATATTTCGTTATACGCAAAACAATCTTATAATTTTTATTTTAGCGATACAGATGAGGCATCAATGGGAATAAGTTCATAAACAAATGTAAAAAAAGCTGAGTTGAAATTTTTTTTTTTTTTTTTGTTCTCTTATTATTGAGGAAGGGGAAAAAACCACCATTCACGAACGCGGTAGAACATGTTAGTACTTTTTGTTTACCTATCTATTGGAATGAAACTGATTCAAAACTGAGTCAAACGTGTTGGTAAAAAAAGCAAAATCTGAACTAAAAAAACAAAAGTTTTTCAAAAATATTTCTCCAATAATATAACTTTTGCCATTTTTTTTTTTAAAAAGAAAAATAAAGGAAGTTAATTTTTGCACAGGAGCAACGGTGGAGAACACACCGGTGTGTTCAAGGAGTAACTTTCGAACTCCAATACTCCAACTGAAATGAAATGGAAGAACCATTCTTCAGCTGCCACTTCTCCTGGAATTTACCTCCAATACATTTCCGGTCAGCTGACCGCAGCTCTTCGGAAGGAAATGTTCCCTCCCTCCATTCTTCTGGGACAGAATCAATTACTTTTGTCCGCCCCTGTCCACCCCGGGCCACGCCGAGGGGAACTTTCCATCCAGAACGTCAATATTGAGACAAAAGTTGTTCCCCAAACTTTGCTTCCACTTTATCCCTCAAAGGAATCCTCTTCTCCCTCTTCTTTCACGCCAGGACAGAAAGAGAAGGATAACGGATTTTTTCCCCAGGATTTTATTTTTATTCAGAATTGCATCTTGCCTTTTCGGCTCAATGGTTTCAAATAATCGCTAGAGAGAAGTTATATCAGAAATGACAAGATAGAAAGATGTTGAAAAAAATTAATGGAAAAATCTCTCTCTCTCTGAGAAATTTAAGTTTAATTTCCGAGTCTTAAATTTTAGTTTGTTCAAAAGCATTCTCATAGAAACAGGAATTTTTTGCCTTTTCCCAGCTGTTTATGCGCTCAAAACAATTAACTTTCAATATTTTTTATAATAAATACAAGAAACAGTCGCCTGGTAAATGTATTAATTTGCTATTAATACTATTATTTTAATTTTTATGCATATTGGAGACTTTTGTGGGATATGTATATGAATCGTACAAAATTTCATAAAACTGGATACGATTCTTTCGTATAAATTACTTTATTGCTAAAATACTCCAAGTTCAATGTTTAAAATGTGTAATCTGAACCAGTGGCGTAATGATGAATATTAGGGGACCCCTGAAAAGTGAAGTTTTGGACCCCAAGCTGGATATTACAAAGGAAAGCAAAAAAATTACATGGGATAGGCTTTGGGTGATGCGGAAGTTGCGGGGTGTACGTTACTCTACTGTTCTGAACTCTAAAATTCTTTATAAAATAAGATCTACTTTTAAATTCTACAATAAGTCCACGTAGGAAGGATGTATTTTTTTAGTTAGAGTGAATACTATACAGATGGTATTTATCGGCAGTTTTTATACGATTAATCACTGAAAACAAAAATATCATGTTATATAAAAAAATAAATGTGATTTTTTAAAAATAAAACTAAATGATTGTTAATGATTTTCCGTCTTACTATCCAGTTTCCTGTTATATAAAATCAACTCCACATAATTAAATTTATTCATAGAATACCTGCATTTATTAATTTATTTTACAATTTAAAAACTTACATCACCATCGTAGAGCAGGGGCAAAAATTAAATGACGGGGGTGGGGGAACCCCAATCCAGCTCGGAGCTTTAGAGTTTAGCGCAAGTCAAGCTCTTCATGACGTCCCGACAACGTCATCTTTTAAATAAAAAGATACTCCTCACACACACATGCATACCCAAACAAAATTAGAAAAAAAAATTATATACGTATCTAAGTATCCCTAAATGTGCTGAAAATTCAAATAAAATACATTACTTCAAATAATGGTTTAAATAGCAGGGTTTTCTTTCTCTTCTTACAATGAATCCTAAATTATCCCCAAACCACTTGTTATTCATTTTATTTATGTGTAAATATAAATATATTTTTAATTATTATGTCTTTAGTTGAGCATTGATAAAATTGCTCATTTGCATTTCTTTAATCTAACTTTTTTACCCGTCAAAACTTTGTTCTTCTTACATTTTATTTCATTTTAAACTGTGTTCAGAAAAGAAATTATTTTACTTAGTGTATATATTTCAGCTTTCCAGTTTTTTAAAACTGTTTTTTTTCCCCACTGGCTCTTCTTTAGTCCTTCATTTTTAAGTTTGAATAAAAGATAAACTATTTAATGTTACATTCCTTATATACTGTCATTTTTCACATTGTTTATATTCAGGAGCAATCCCATGTTTATGTTCCTTTCAGCACCATATTTCTTCGTGAGAATTATTGTAGCGGAAAATAGTGTAATAGTTGTCTAATGAATGTCTTATAAATGCAATGCACATCTACGATACGTATGTAATAGGATAGGTAAATAGCGACCATTATTTGTAGAGCTCCAAGTTCACAAATTTTCCATAGGTTCAAGTGTAGTATAGGGGGAGGGCACTTAGGATTTGGTGATTTTTATGTAAATGTCATGGTGAGATAACGAATTCACTCTGGCACACTGTTTAATTTGGTAACCCTTGTGGTATTATGCAGATAAGGTCACGTGTTCATTTAAAAAAAATTGCTATTGGTTAATTAATAAAATTGAGGGTAATTTCAATACGAGCAGACGATTTTCAAATTAACTATTCCATCTTTAATTTATTTTTCATTTTGAGATTTATTTTCGTCCGTACGGGATATCAGATTTTTTAAACCTATTTTTATTATTCCATTTTCCTGCTTTTTTGTATTTTCCTTCAACTTATCCTGAGAGATACGATTTGCATTTTTTAAATTTTTTTTAATGATTTCGAACAAATGGGAAAATTGAATGTGATACAGTGGTGTAAGGAAAAAGGGATTGGTTGTTGCCATTGCTGAATGTTCGGTTTGCATGAAGGCAAGAAGATCTGATCAAGAAGAATTCGAATGATGGTTATATTTGGAAATGCCGAAAGAGAGGAGCGAATGGACATCACATGAAGAGATCTGTAAGGAAGAATAGCTCGTTTGAAAAGAGTAAGCTGAGTATGCTTGAAATTCTAAAGTTAACGAATATGTGGGTGCGAAAGGCAAACCGTGACTTTATTTCTTTTAAACGTAATGTTACGAAGAAAACAGTCACGGATTGGATGAGTTTTTGTAGAGAAGTACGCATGGAAATGTGTGTGTACGAAAGTTCGATGCTTGGAGGTCTTGATGTGATTGTAGAAATAGACGAGAGCATGTTCGGTAAAAGGAAGTACAACAGGGGCAAACGTTATAGAGGCAATATTCCACCTTCCTTTGGAAGAACTCTCCTAAACG
The DNA here is from genome assembly GCA_019973955.1 of Trichonephila inaurata madagascariensis. NCBI lineage: Eukaryota > Metazoa > Arthropoda > Arachnida > Araneae > Nephilidae > Trichonephila > Trichonephila inaurata. Next base: position 295,599 of record BMAV01016243.1, on the reverse strand, counting down.
CAGGTAAGCCTACTTCTGAAATATTCTAATTTACGATTTCTTTGTCTTTTCTTTCTTATTCTTGTTTAATTTTATGCATTTATGATATCTTTATAAATATTTCTTTTTATTTCACATTAATATCTCTTCATTTTTATTTCGAAACTACAATTGTTATGCTCTTGGAACATCTACCGTTAAAATATGCAGCTTAACTATCGAATCCGGTCGCCAAAAAAAAAACCCATCGCCGAATTAAGTACCTTGGTGACCGCTTTTAGTCGCCCAAAAAAATTAGAGATCCTGCCGCACCCCCCCCCCCCTATACTACACTTTAACCTTTTCCATAAATTTACTACAAGCTTGCAGTAGGTGTAAAAATTGAACAACTTATTACAAAAGAAAATATTCCAGAGGTAAAACAATGTTGAAAAAGTTAAGTTGGAAATAATAAGCACAAAACAATTTCCAGGAAAAGATTAGAAGTATAGAACATTTTTTTTTTCAACAGAAAATACAATATTTTTCATTCTGAGCTGTCTCTGTTCTCCAAAAATATCCGATAGACAGACATGATTAACCACATGTCCCAGACAGAATTGGAACTTTTCTTATTATATTATACAAGTTGCTCACGTCTTCTGTTATATTTTAAAACTCTTCTTTTCTAAAAACGTGTATCTTAAATTCCTTTTTTTTTTTTGGTTAAAAGTTCTCGCAAACAATATTTTTCATTGAAAAAAAACAAAAAAACATTCGAACTTCAGTTACTTGATGAATTTCTTCGTGTCATAAGATAATTTTTCCTATTTTTTAAGGAAAAAAAATTAAATAACAAAATAATTTCATTGAGCAGGCACTTAAGTAAATATGCCTATTGCATGCAATAGGCATATTTACTTATGTGCAAGACGTTCTTTATAAGTAATAATTATAAATAGAACTATTTTATGTATAATAGAGAAATCGTACAATTAAAACTTCTGACTGATAATTAAATACAAATCATAATGGGGTACATTTGAACAAAGGAAGCAGATGTAAATAGATCCTTTTACGGTTAATTAATATTAAAAAAATTATGTTACATGTATTATCAATGACAATATTGTTCATTTCTTTTGGCATAGAAATATCAAATTAGTTAAATTAGTTAAGACACAAGATTGGCTAATATCCAAACCACTAACTTGAGGAATCGCATATAAACACTTCTTCATCTGTACAGAAACAACAGTTTCTGTAAATAAAGTTTGACCATTTATTTCTGACAGTAATTTTTATTTTTAACAGAATAGTTTAAGAAGTAATTTAAATGAATTGTAGATTTATCAGATGTGTATGACCCCTCTTCAACAAGTCAGAAACAATACAGGGCAGGGATAATAGCGCTTAACAATTGACCCAGATAGGGAAGCCCTTTTGTCCCAGTCGCCTAACGCGTGAACATCGAACCCTAAGAGGGCAATTCAAATCACTCTGTCCCCAATCATGCCAGGATCATCATGAATCATGTCCCCTCCATCACCAAAACAATAGGCGTCGAAGTGGTGACCCAGGAATTGAGTACGAGATCGCAGCACAGCCTAACCCTTTTGGTAGATTTTGCATTAAGATTCTAAGACATTCTCAATAAATCGCGACTAATGATTCATACGGTTCGGCATACTTGTCAATCTGACCAGGTATCTTAATAAGATACTGCTGACAAAGTTAATGGTAAAATGTTCTGACGGCATTCAAACTAACTGCATAAGATGTACATTAACTGGTTATGGCTGAAAAAGCAAACTTTTCTAAGTATCGATCAGAAAAACCTTCAGCAGCAGCAGCCGCAGCAAAAAAAAAATCTTTTTTTTTTAGGAAGGGGGTACAAAGTGACTCTTACTTCTACAAGATGCAACCAATAAAGGACAGGAATAGCACTTAATGACTGGTCCAAATATGGATTGCTTTTCGTCTCAGTCATCTAATGCGTGCCTTTCGGATCCGTAGCTAAGCACTCTGCTCGTAAGGTCACCATGGCTCATACTACCCTCCGTCACCAACAGTGGTAGCCGAAGGGTTAGAAAACAAATTTGGCAACAAAATATAGTAGATAATTTCAAGAAAACGTATCGTTACAAAATAAGAGATAAAGTTCTCCATCCGAGTTTGCCTTTAATATTCTCATCTAATTCTCTCAGCGAATCCCTGGCGTTCTGTTCTAAAAAAAGTATTAACCCTGATCCAGATATTCGTTCTGACACTCTATCTTTTTCTCGTCGAGTGAAACAAGATTTCCAGAAAGGAGTGCTCTCCTCACCCAAAGCAGATAGAATTGACCGCCTCTCATATTGTTCCCCGGACGGTCGTTTCTCGTGTAACAGAACCTCTCCAGAGAATCCGGTAACGCGTTGGATCTGTCCGAGTTATGACAGATCTTTCTCGTCCGGCCGATGGGAAGGACAGCGGGAGAGTTATTGGAACGGCTGCGTTTAGAACTTTCCATTCATCATCTTGAGAAGGACGCCTCATGGGAGTTCTAAAAGAGCCTTGGATTTTTATTTATTTACTTTTACAAGATAGGCCCAATATGTGGCACTTCACAATGTTCGAAACACCCTTTTCTCGACTTTCATTACTAAGGAAATATATCTTATATTTGAATTAGATTCTTAATATTTTGATCGCGAAACAATACGATTATTTGAGAACAAGTCTGTAATCTATTTTGGATAACAATGAGAGTTTCTCTTTTCCCCGAAAAACAAGCTTCCTCATACATTTTGTTTTAACATTAGGAACTAGTTTGATATCACGGGGCACCGCCAAGTTGTTGTTTATGTTCGCCAAGACGGGCGATAGCATTACAATATGGTTACCCTGATATTTTTGCAGTTTTTGGAATATTGCAAGTTTCCAGTACTTTTTAATTGATATTCATTATTAATGTTAATATATATTATGTAATTACTTTATTAATATTTAATATAATATAAAATTACAATTATTATTATATGTAGTAATCCACATATAGCCATTATTTATAATTGTTTTTTCTTATATTTATTTATAAATATTATTAAATATTATGTTGTTTATTTATAATTTTTATTGTTTTTTATTTATAATTATTATTTTGTTATTCATTTATGAAGGTTATGAATTAAGTCGGAAGTTACTATTTAACAATGGCCAAACGACACAAAACATTGGTTGTCAAAGCCATTCGACGTTTAAACTACAGAAAGGAAAATACAATATCTCAGACGCTCTCGAGAATTGGCATGTTCAATTATTAGGACAATGTTATAACTTTATCGATTGTGGCCGCGGTAGCTTAGTAGTCAAGGTATCGGATCGTGGCTGGCTTGTCACGAGTTCGAGCCCAGTAACACTTAAGACCCACCGTGCAGGAGAGTGATGCATGTTAAATCTGTGGAGAGCTCAAACTTCCTCCCGAAGGTGTGGTGTGGTAGTTAAGTCAGTGGAGTGCCAGCTCAGGTGTCGTCCTCGTCACTTGACCATGGATCAAAATGACGAGGTCCTTCGCCAAAAGCCCTCGTGTAGCCGAACAGTGCGAAGTTAATCGCACTGTTCACTCACAACTTTATCGGTAGCACTTAAATTTCAATTTGCTTCACAGATTGAAAGAGCTACAAGCATGAATAATATATATATTTTCAGATAGGACTAATTTAAAGAATTCATACATGAATAAATTGATGTATGTTTCGTTATAATGTCTATTCAATAAACACAACCCATCCAACATTTTATTGATATCTAACATGAGATACGCTTAAAAATAAAGTAAATTGCAAATTATATCAGCTGTATTTTACTTCATTTTTTTCATTTTTTTTTTAAAAAAGAAGTAGACTATGGTAATTTTTAGATCGCTTTGAATAACTGCTATTCAAAGAAAATCAATCTATGTTAAGTCCAAATCGAACAAAAACGTGACTCTTTAAAAATATTTTTTTTTTTTTTTACTACACTACATTCATTACTCCAAAAGACGAGAAAAACTTTCAAACAAATAAACAGTTGTCGATGAACTAAGAAAAATGTAACCAGAAACATCTTTAATATAAAAATGCGTGTTTTGCAGTCGAAATAATAATAAGTTCTGGGGAAATACTTTTATCAATTGGAACACATCCAGAACATTAAATGTTTTAGAATGCAGTGAAAGACGGGGGAATAACAATTTTTGCTTTCAGGATTGCAAACATGAAATATCAAACATGTTTTTGAAATTAATCATCAAGTCATGGTTTTCCTTTAAAAATGTATGAAAGTAAAGAAAATATGGTAAGCATATTACCCTTGCTTGGCGCTTGGATACCCTTTTTTCACTGAAATAAATTTACGCGTTTTAAAATTTATATCAAATCAACATTACTAATGTTTTTTTTTAAAAAAAATAACCCTAAACTGCCACTGATGTACATAAACGTCTCTCTAAACCACTGCGTTAAATGGCCCCAGATGTATATATATGTGTTTTTGAAACACAATCTTTTTCTTTGCACAACTATCAGGAAAGCTTTTCCGAAGGCTTTGGCAGAATCCCGAGGTGCCCTAGTGATCTTTTCCTCTACCCTAGGGGGGTTTATTGTCTTCGGTAAACACGAGCTTCACACATCCTACCAGAAATACTTAGCGACCGGAACTTACCGACTTTCTAATTAACACCTACCAGAAATCGCAAATAACCTGTTCCAATCTCACTCAAGACTTGGGTGGGGAAATCCCCACCGAAGCCTATTTACTTTCACAACATTGTCAAATCTTCAGTTGTGTATAAAAGTCATTTTATTATGAAAATATTTTTTTTAAAAAATATTTTATAGCAATTTTATATTTTTAAAATATTTAAAGTTGTTAGGCGCAGCTTAGCCAAAATTAGCTCTTGCACCATAAAACCCTACACTCACTCCGAAGGCTTTGGAATGCAGTGAAATGACCTTAATAGTGTTTGCGAAGGATTTACTTATTTCAGAGAAAAATTGGCTTATTTATATGCCCTCTTTTTTCCCTCTAATACACCACAAATGTGCACCTATGTGATAAACGGTGGCACAGGGAAGTTTATCACATAAATTTTAATCGGCAGTTTTGTGGTTAACTTTGCTCTTTGAAACTGAAAAAAGATTGTTGGCGAAGGAGTAGCATCAGGACTCAAAGCCACGACTTGACAACTCCAGCCGCGATTTCGCAAACAAGACCAACAGCTTTACTAACAGAATGATGAAACTCCTTTTTTTTCAGTAAATTTTATTTCAATATTTGGGTGATATTTTTTTTCTTAACTTGTTAACTGTGGTGCTCCAGTTTGAGAGTGCGCAATTGCGGAAATCGAGCGATGGCGAGGAGACTCTTCAGACTTAGTTGCCTTGTTAAAATATTGGATCAAAAAGACAAATATGTTTTACGAAAAAAAAAAAAAAAAAAAAAAAAATACTTATTTATTTGTTTAACATAAATATACATATTACTCGAAAAATGTAACCGACTATAAGCTTTTATGAATATCTATAACTTTCAGTGGCAGTCAGAATACCCGGTTGATTGATTGAATATTAACGTCGCACTGTTCAGCTACACGAGGGCTTTTGGCGACGGACCACGTAATTTTGAACCATGGTCAAGTGACGTGGACGACACCTGAGCTGGCACCCCCTCTCCTAACTACCACACCACATCAACGGGAGGGCGTTTCAGCTCTCGACAGATTTAACATGCATCGCTGCCCTACACGGCGGGTCTTTAGTGGTACTGGGCTCGAACTTCAGAATTCCCGGACTGAGAGAGATAGACATATACTGTGTGATTTACTTTCTTCTTCCTTGGCAAAATATGTTCTACCTGACTTGACGCTAAGGAAGTTTTGAAGTAGCTGCTGTAGGGTTGATCACAATCCTCTTACCAGAAAGCATTCTTGCATTTCCCATTCCGATAAAATCACATGTTTAGACAGCACGGCATTGGGCCACTACTCTAATGTCGGCTCATGGTCCAAACATCAAACAATTAGCATTTACACTACTCTATATATAGGTAACTTCGGGTCAGTAGCTATTAATGGGCTAAGCGCGTGGTCGGCGCCACGCATTTATCCCACGGCTGACCATACCTGGCGAAACCCAAGTATAAATGAACTTTCCGATTTTTGACTTTGCTCCTTTTAGGCTAAGATCTAAAAAACCTTATAATCGCACATAAAAATATTCGTTACGCCAAGTTATATGCTGTTACAGCCAGTGCATAGGGGGATGTATGAGTTAATCTTAAATTGTTCATATTTTTTATATTAGTCTACCTGTGTTGCTTCAAAATATTCTAAACATCTGGAAATTTGAGAATATGTTTTTGTTTTTCTCAAAAATTGCCATTTAAATAGCCAATGGTCACTACTTTTTAAGTATGACGAGTATACACGTCATGACACAAGATTCTGCAACTTCTTGACGAGTATACTCGTCGATCACAATTAACTGGTAAATTTTCCGAAATTTTCTTTTTTTTGTGAGAATTTTTCTTTAAAATCAGTAGAATATTTTTTTCCCCTTTATTAGCGATAATTTTTTCTTTAATTTAGTGGGATTTTTTTCCCAGCAAGTTTTATTTCATTCATTGTGAGATTTTTTTTTTCCTTGAACGTGTTTGTTCCGAAAAGTCAAAGAACGTTTTTGAAAAACACTAACCCAAAACTTCGATTACACTTTTAAGAATTTGTTTATTTTCAAAAAAAGAAAACATCCCAAAAAGTTTTCTCTTAGTAATAAACTATAAAAGAAATCGGCAAACAGTACATTCGATTGCCATAGACAAAAAATATACTGAGTTTAATGGCGAATGTGTGTGTGTGCAGATTTTAATTAAAACATTGTTTTTGCTTAAGAAAGTGAAACCAGTAGAGTGTTTGCTTAACAATTGAATCAATGAGGATGCAGAATTCGAAAAACGAGGCACTTGACAATTATTTCTCAAATAATTTTTTACCTCGTCTTTTCTCAGATTGATTGGGAAAACCCAGCGTGGCGTGAGGAAAGGTAATGTTTTGACAAGCCATTAGGAAAGTAAAAGTGTTTAAAGAGGGAATAAGAATTCATTAAATTTTCATGCTCTCTCTGTTAAATACATTAATTAATTGTCGGGGCTTGAGTTAAACGGGGAAGAGAAGATAAGGGTTTTAAAAAAAGCGGGGATTCATCCAGCAAGTGAAGGGGTAATTAGTCTTTTAAATATGGAGTTAATGGGAAAATAAGCGCTGGGAAAATACTTTTTAATTACACAACAATAACATTAAAAACGTTTAAAAAAAAGATTGCGTGTAATAAAAGATTTAGGGTAAGAAAATTAAAGCATTAAAAGGAGATGGAAATATGTTTTTGAAAATGAATATAAAGAGAAATTTAATTTGTAATTACTCTGGTCGTATAGACGCTAATTCAAAATCAATACCTACATTAATGCATTTTTTTCATCTAAACTAAGCATTTTTTACACGTCAGATAAAGCAACAATTTTTGTTTTTGCTTAAATAAAAAATTCAAATAATGATAGTATAAACGATACTTTTATAAGAAATATTTAGTATGTAGCTCCTAAACTTTAAAAAATGAATACAAATTTTCAAATTAGCAATGTTTTATTGCAGTAAATAAGATTTTAAACACGGAAGGGATATTTTTTTTTCTATAGGCATTTATTCTATTTCTTAGCATTAAGCTCCAAGGAAATTTTTAAATGCTTATACAAATATCTCTAAAGCAGCGGTTCTCAAACTTTCAATACTGACGACCCAATTTCCAAACATAATTTTTATAGCCCCCCCAAATAAAAATGTACCGAATGCAATAATAATGCACTTTGGCGCTAAAGCTACAATTCGATCATAATTATAAACAGTACAAATTAAAAAGATAAGTATTAAATTTTATATATGTTACTTTTAAGTAATATATATTTTCATTTTTTTTTTTACTTTTTAGTTCGATTCACTATAAAAGCGCGTTTTTTAGTTTGTTTTTAAACTATAATTTATTTTATAATTATTTTTACTATACACTATAATAATCACAATTCCAGTGAATAATTTAACTAAGAGAAAATATATTTATCTACTTTCAAGGACTTTTCAATTTTTCTTTGATAATTTGAGAAAAAACCCAATAAAACTAAAGAAAATGTTCCAAATATTCGTGACCTTAATAAATGGCACTTTTCGCTAACAATACAGGAATGTTATTTTCCAGCAAAACTGTCATATTTTGTTCACGTTATTGTAGTTTTGCTGTCGTTTGATGATCTACAAATAACATTTTGAACTTTTTCTTCCTTGTGTCTTTTTGACAAGACAAAGTGCTACATTTATGGCTTCATCGTTTTTTTCATAGAGTTCCTTAGGCAGCATTTGAAAATTTCAATTCAACTCAAACGTTTAATGTTTATCACTTTTCTCATATTTACTTTCGCTCTCTTGATTAATATGCATTATTTCAGCAGGTTCTTCAATTGCTTTATCAGTTTCAACTTCCTTCAATAGAGATCACAGAGATATCCATTTTTTTATATTCTGCTCATTTACATTTATAAGCCATAATAAGTCGTACAACACAGCAATCAAAACCACAAGTTGTTCCTAGGGGAAAGTGTAGCATGTTCATAGAAAACATTTTTGAACAAATGCGGTCGCACAGGGAACTCGATCAAAACAAGTACATTGATTGTAAACAAACGTTTGCCATTCTAAAAAAAAGAGGCATATTTGTGACAAATTCATTTTAGTTCCCATTGAGACTGTCTAATAGGTGGATACTGTCAAGGTCACTGTTAACGAATGAACAGTTTTCCCAGAATTAGCGATTTCGTGAGCCTGGGTTGACTCAGCCCCTCATGCGACTGCTCCCTTATTAAAAGTGTATTTAATTAAAATTATCGATGTCAGTTCTAAAAAAATAATTGTGTAAAACGTTTTTCATTATGCATTATATGTTTCAGAACATTCATAAAAATACATCTTGGCCAAATAATCCTTCAAAGTGCTCAATATGCTTATCCATATATCATAAAACTCAATCGCATGGAAAAAAAACAACAGAAAAATATTATTTACAACTTTCCTAAAAGAAAAAGACACAGAGTGAAACATACCAGGAAGTTTGAAGGTCAAATATATGATAATCTAAAATAGTATTTTAGGGGTTAAAAGAAATGTAATAAAAAAATCTCTCATCGCGTTATTACAGCAAAGCAAACAAAATGTCTTTTTTTATTTGGTTATAGGATCAAAGAAAGCTAATGAGCGTTTGATGTAGAATCTTTTATTTTTGATGATCACCAGATGCTATATATAAATTATATCAGTAAAAATGTATATTTTTAATTATGTCAGAAAGCACTTTGTTTTACTTCATTCCAAAAAATTATTTTTTTAAACCTTTTATTTTCAATATGCTCGCGCCCCCCTCGCAGGGTTATCGCGTCCCACCAAGGGGGCGTGCTCAGCAGTTTGAGAAACACTGCTCTAAAGGCAAGTGTGAAAGGCGTCTGTTAATTTAGAAAACCATAATGCATGATATGATTTTGAATTAACTTTGCAAGGGCTTTTGACGATAAACGCTGTAGTTTTGAACATCGATAAAGTGACAAAGATGATGCTCTGAGGATGGCGATGAATTGGTATCCCTCTCTCCAAACTTCACCACCACGCCAAAGTGAGTCCTTTGATTTACCATATATTTGATGAGCATCAACTCTACAACACGTTGGGTCTTCAATGACAACATGTTTTGAAATTAAATTCGCTGGCCATGAATTCGTGACTATGACCACTCGATAACTGGGGGTTACCGTAAACAGTGAAAACATATTTCAAAACATTTGTAAACTAAATTTCAGTGCTAAGAAGTTGAGAAAAGCGTTTTCAAATTACGTAGCATGCTGTACAAGTAACATGAAAATTTCATCTTTTAATCCACAAAATATATTCTTTAGAAAACAGTAGAAGAATAAAATTAGTAAACTTTAATATTGTATCTACATTTTTAATACTTAAGATGTAAACGAAATTTAATAATTACCTAATAACTAATTAAAAAATAACTCTAATTCAAGATCTTAAATATTATTTTTAAATATTCTAATAAAAATGACCGCTAGGTTTAGTAAAATGTGTGACAGCAAATAAAGTATTTGAAAATAAAAAAAGTTTACTTAAATTTTGGCTGAAATTCTTTCAACAAATAAAAGATTTCTCAAATATTATAATCAGTCAAATGAAAGAGAATATGTAGCAGCAATAAAAAATATTTTTGATACGCAGACAAGGATATTAAATGGAGTATTATTTGAAACACATTTATCAAAGAATTATTTTAAATATTCAAAAAGTGCTCTTTAATTTCGGAAAGAATTTCTTTTCTTAGCTGAATTTATAATAGTAAATCTATGAATAGTTTAACAAAAAAAAAATACTTTCTATGTAATTTTGAAAAAAAAATGCTTATTAAAATTATTTCAAATTCAAAAAGTTATTAATTAGTATTTCAATTTTTATTCAATAAATAAATTTTAAATTTGAAAAAAGGCAATAAGTTAGAGAAATTTTACTATGTAGTCTTTCAACATGCACATATAATTTAAGAGTCATATTTAAAAAAACATCGTATCTAGTTATTCAATACTTAATGTCGCCAAATGAAATTTATTTTTGGGATTAAAATCAATTTTCTGAGAGTTTAAGATACTTTACAAACATTAAGAAACAGAATGCCTTCTTTATTAAAGAATTTAAACAAGAATTTAAAATATTTAACTGCGTAAAAGTTGAAAGTATAAAAAAACAAAAACTGAAAATTCTAAGCAATTTTTTCTCGGGCTTTGACTGACTGAAAAAGACACTTAAAATATTTTAGAATTCCAGTAAATGCATTTTTCATTAAAACAAACAATCAAATATTTCTTCAAGATATTTCACGTATTCCTCCTCTCTCTCTCTCTCTTGTTCTTTTGAATCGAAGTGAAGTCCTTGATAATCTCCCTGACACGAAAATAAGAGCTTAGCGACGCCTTAGAAATTAAATAGCAAATCAAAAGGAATTGCATCCGGTAAAAAAAGGGATGAAAAGTCATCACGATGGTAAAAAAAAAGTAATTGGATTCCCATTTCGAAAAATATACGCTACTTTCAAATTAAAAGCAATCAAACTGAAGTGAAGATGTAAACATAGAAACGTGTGAGAATGAAAATCTCACGAAATGACCTTTTTCTGCAGTGAATAGCTCTTCGAAAGAAAGAACAAGATATAAAATTCTTAGAATAAAACACGTAATGTTTGAGAAATCTGTGAATAACTTCTTGGAATAGGAATAGAAAAATCGAAAATATTCAATTACTGAAAACAAATCCTTTTCGCTTCACATATCAAACGACTTCTAGCATTTAATAGGAAATAACAAAGGCGTAAAAGTCAACACGATGCTTAGAGAAATGTACGAAAATGGGCTAAGTAAATATTTCAGTCTAATCTTCGAAAGCGCTTGTCACTTCTACTTAGAATGCATTTTGTATGTATTTGTGTTTTTATATGGTGATAATACGAAGGGGCGAACATTATATTCACATTCGCTTGATGGAACATTATCAGCTTTCCTTGACTTTTGATTCTGAAAATAAGCGTAGAATTTGTTTCATTTGTGCAGAAGAATAGCACGAAAAACGAATAACAAAATGTGATCTACTTCTGTATAATTGCAAAGTGTTTGAAAAATGCTATATAAGTATAGTTCTTTTAATGTTTCGCTTAAGTTATATTCAGAGAACATAAAATATTGTACACAGAATGTTTAGTTAGTTAATAAAATTTTTAGCACAGACATTTTAAGGTATGGGTCATCTGCGCACAGGCTTTCGGGAAGGGGGTTATTAGAGCGCTCGATTCCGCATCAACTTTATTCTTAACTAACTTACTACTTATTACTTAACTAACAATTCCAAATCAACTACATCAACCATCCCATCGACCACAGTGTAATGTGATAAGGAGTGATAGGAGTGAGTGAATGAGTGAGAGATATATTAAAACGTCACACTTCAAAACTTCACGAAGTCTATTGGCAACGGATTTTGTAATTTTAAACCATGGTCAAGTGACGAGGATGACACCTGAACTGGCATCTCTCTTGCCTAACTTCCACACCAACAGGAGGAACTTTGAGTCTCGACATATAAAACGTGCAACGCCCACTCCACACAGAGGGTCTTCAGTGGTACCAGGCTCGAACTCACGACACGCCAACCGTGAGTCCATGACCATGATTTCAAGGAATGATAGGAGAGGATATAATAAAAGCAGAGCATTGTTTTAGCAGCATTGAAGACTGTTTCATTTCCCTTTATTTTAAGATCGGAGGGTGGCCGTGGTAGACTAGTGGTATCGGATCGTGGCTGGCATGCCACAAGTTCAAGTCCAGTACCTCTAAAAACCCACCGTTTTGGGGAGCGATGCACGTTAAATCTGTCGAGAGCTCAAACGTCCTTCCGTTGGTGTGGTAGTTAGGAGAGGTGGGTGCCAGCTCGTCACGTGATGATAGTTCAAAATTACGAGCTCCGTCACCAAAAGCCCTCGTGTAGTTGAACAGTGCGACTTTAATATTCAGTCACTCACTTAACATTGAAGGGCATCCAAAAAACAATGGTTGTTTTTAATATTTTAAAGAACGTATAGCATGAATATATATTTGTAAATTGGGATAATATAAAGGAACACACATTTTAATTTTATGCGTTATTAATGCTTATAGTAATTTTCAGCCGTAGGAATAATGACTTAATAAAGCTGGAATTAACTATAAATAATACCTTTTATATTGTATCATTTCCAATGAATGTATATATTTTATAAGTATTTAAGTTCATATATAGTTAATTATCAAATGTATAAGCATATTTTAATATATTTTGCTTGAATAAGAAACTGCATGGATTTTCCTTTGAAATAAAATATGACCCCTAATGTTTACAGATAATAGTTTCCAAATTTTAACTGTATAGTCCCATGTCCAGGTGGAGCTTTTGCATACGACTCTAAATGTTTCTGGGTTGCGAATGAATGATTAAGAATCATTTAATAGGTTCCCAACGCGATGTTATCGCGTGCGACAGATGTTATCGATAACAGAACAGATCCAGTATTATCGACAGAACTCTTTAATTAATGTCGAAATGCCAAAAATGAGGGAGAATTTCGATTGTTGTATCCGAAAATAAATGCTTTAAACACTGGTTTCGACTGCAAGGCTAATAGCACATGCCAGACACATCTGTCTTTAAGACTGCCTTTTAATATTTAATTAACTTTTGGGGAAATCCTGCTAGTTAAATTTTCAAATATTCGATCGGATCTCAATGGTGGGAAAATAGAAATAAAAGAGTTCGTGTTTCTTTTTCTTTGTTTTGGTTTTTAGTCAAATTCTTTGTCAGCTTTCAGAAGTTTAGTTTCAGAACTTTTTTAATTTTGTCAAAGATCAATACTAAGAGGAAATTTTCTGAAAGAACAACTGTTTCTTTCTTGATCTGTAAATACACAAAACAAAGCATCTGAATCTTCTGAATGATTTCAAATTTAAGTGAAAATGATTATTAAGAATGATAAATGATGATTAATTGATAAGGATGTGGAGCGAATAAAGATTTAGCCTTTACTTCTCCTTTAACTGAAAAGATAATTTTATATTCTTCATTTTTGCATAGTTTGTTCAAAGCTAATTTTGTGTGTGTGTGTGTTAATTAAACTTATTGGTTAAACTTTAAAAATTCATCAAAATGGATGAAATGCAGTTATGAAGAAATACAATTTACAAGGAAGTCGGTTTTTTGCGGACAAATATTTTTAGTCCTGCCTCCCTTAAATTAAGGTGTCTGTAATAAGCTCCATGCGGAATGGTGCTCCTCTGTACTATGCTTATTCTGCAAAACGATTCCTATTGATTACCTTTGGTGAAGACAGAGTGATTGCTCGAGGTTACAATATCGCATTGCCACCTTAGATGTCTCGTGATATGTTCTAGAACCCGGGGGAGGTATTACGTCGATTGCGAACGACCGGTGGACCGCCAAGACATTTTGGAGTGACCGCCTGAAAATTTTACCTATAATTATGTACGGAAAATACAAGATTTGGCTGACGGTACGTAGACTAATATATATATATATATATATATATATGTATATATAAAGTCTTCTACTGACTATAACAACAAAAATTATCTTTAGATAAAAAAGTTTTATTTTTTATATTTATTTTGAATTGCTTCATAATAAATACATCATTTGATATAATTATATTTGGGGCTATTATTATTAAGTTTGTACCTTGTATTTTGCTTTAAACATGGATTTAAAGTGTTTCTTTATTTTAGTTTTGTGGCAAGTACCTATTACGCAATTATTATTAAGCTATTATAATAACCTTTTCCTTACCTCACCCCAACCACGACATTGGGAAGTGGAACGCACAAGAATTTTTAATAGAAGGAGGGGGGGGCGAGGGTTGAAGGTCTACCATTCTCGTATCATACCCCAATCAGCAGAGAAACATATTTTTTTTTTTTTTGATTTTGCGATTGTTGGGGAAAAAATAAATTACAGAATAAATAATTAACATTAATATATACAAAAAAATACTAATATCAAATACTTAATTACATTTTATGTACCATTTACTTGGGACTCTAATGAATCTGGAAAAAAATGAAGGATTATGAGGGAGAGTCCAGAACCCCCCTTCCCCCTTGTGGGCGCCACTGCCACTGGGGGGACTGCAACAGCTTGAAAAAATTAGAACTACCCTGGAAAAGTCTGCCTACCCCTGGTATAGAGGCATGCTGAAAAATTGTTATAGCAAGAAAACATTAGTGGAGCGTACTGCTATTCCGTACATTGTGTTTCAGAGATTGTCATAGCACTCTACCGGTGATATTTTTAACTAAAAATATTTTTGCTACCAAAAAAATTCAACTATTTTTGAGATCCTTTTCTTACAAATCGCACTTTTTTTTATCATCATTTCTTTTTTTTTATGAACTTTTAAAAGTGTAAGCAAATTTTCAGCGCACCCAGTATATTTCAAATCCAATATTGCAAATTTGTCATTTTCTGACCCCTTGATCACAAACCTTTTAACTGAAAGAATTTTCCCCCCTAGCTTTCATCTTAATAGAGTTAAGAATTTAATATCATTACATTAATTAAATAATTGTTACTATGCAAAAAATAAATGCTTAAAAATCAGAAAAAAGTTAATTTTTTAAAATCTTGCCCTTAACCGCCTTATTCTCTGCAAACTGAATCGGGCTATGAAACTTGGAGCTTTTATTGAGCAATTTTTTTTAACGTAAAAATTTACATACTTTATTGAAAACTTGTATACAACAATTTAATAGGCTTTTAGAGGCGGAACGAATAATTTAGAATTATGCTCAATCGACAACCACAACACCTAATCTGGCACCTATTATCCATAACTCACTCTGATAACGTGCGTGCGTGAGTGAATGTACATTAACATCGCATTATAAGGCATCATGAGGGCTGTTGGTAACTGACCTCGTAATTTCGGACCTCGGTCAAGCGACAATGATAACACCTGAGCTGGCAACCTTTTCTCCTAACTCCCACAGCATGCTAAGGGGAGGACATTGATCCTCGATAGATTTATGTACATCATTCCCTCTACACAGTGGGTTATCAGTGGCACTAGGTTCGAACTCATGACACACTGGACACGAATCCGTGCCCATAGCCACTAATAACGTGAAGACTTTAAGCCTCGACAGATTTAACATGCATCAGTCAGGGTAAAAATAAAGGAGTAAAATAATTAGGAAATGTTTTAATATGTAATAAGATAAATTATAAGTTTTCCAACGCATTCTTTAGCATTTATTCATGTCATATCTTATCCTTATCTTTCTATAAATTCTTTATTGTAGTTTCTAGGTCCACAGATCGAGATGATCAATGTCTTGATGGAGAAAGACAAAAATCACTTCGGATTATCGCTGTGTTTGCTCAAACTTCAACGAACAAGGAAACAAAGGAGAAAAAGTGAGCGTAAGTGAAAATACAGAGACAAGGTTCGAGTAGCAAATCGATGAAAAACAAATAACGCCTTTGCCGAGTTTGCTGCGGATGATAAGAACGGAAAATAAAAGAACCGAAGGCCTTTGCTCGAAAAAGCAATCTTTAAAGAAAGCCGAAACCCCGGACTTGAAGCGAACAGAATGGATTACCGATAAATCTAAGTCTCCTCTTCAACTAGTTGCAGAAAACAACTTCAAAGATCTGTTGCTGATTTGAACTCTTTCCAGAATCTCGGATCCATACACAGAAAGTTCTGTAGTTAGGTTTCTTAGAGAGGGGAGATCCATTTCAGAGATTTAAAGATAAAAAAAAAATAAAAATAGATACCTACATTATTTTTTTATGTTTCTTTTTGGAAAGATGAGAAGAAATCTCTTCGAAAATTCATGATTCACAGCCAAGGTAAAAATAATAATAATAATTTAAAAAATGTATAAAAATGTCAAAAATTCTATGACTGTGATAAGGTTTTGGAATTTTTATTTACAAATATTCTGGCTTAAGTGTTTCCTGAAATACAAATGAAATTTAAACCGATTAATTGTCGATAGAGCATTAAAGTGTTATCTCCACAGAAAAATCCAGTATGTCTATTTTCGCCGCATGTGTTATTATTGAGAATTTCGCATTACAAGAGGAGTGAGTGAGTGAATATTAACGTCGCACTGTTCAGCTACACGATTGATTTTGGCGACGGACCAAGTAATATTGAACCATGGTCAAGTGACGTGGAAGACACCTGAGCTGGTACCCCCTCTCCTAACTACCCCACCCCACCAACGGGAGGACGTTTCAGCTCTCGACAGATTTAACATGCATCGCTGCCCTGCACGGTGGTTCTTTAGTGGTACTGGGCTCGAACTCATGACATGCATGCCATGATCCGATACCTTGACCACTGGACTACCACAGCCCTCGCATTACAAGAGGAAAAGGGGATGAAAAATATGTGTTCGCATAATCATAAAGAGTCTGAAAATTTTTTCTGGAATAAAAGAGAGATTGAGGGGGGATTGAACTGTCTTTGAGGATCTTTTAGTACCAGTCAATTTGTGTCGCACACAATAGAAGAAGCTCCCAACTGTCTAGTTGGGAGCTAGTTTTGCGTAGATATTGCTTGAGTTCGTCACACGTGTGGTCAACTGGCACTCCTTTAAAAGCTCGAAAACCACGTTCTCCTCGCGACTAGTCGACTCAACTAAATTAATATTGTGCAGCCTATACGCTCTTCATGCGTGATTACTTGTGTATTGAAAGCGGAGAAATCTTTTTTTTTTGCTTCTTCGAACTCAATCATCGTACAGATGAGTCCGGCACTCCCTTTTCAGTCAACTGTCTGTCCGCGTGTGAAAGGAGTCTTTTCTCTTCTTCACACTAGAGGAGTGGTGACAGAAAACTTGTGAGTGGTTTGTGTGGCAAAAAATTTCTCGTGAGAAATCGCTCTTAAATGTTAATCTAAACACTCTTAAACAGTACTCTCTTATTTCCATTCAAGGAATTTTAGCACAAAAGTACATTGTTACGAATTTTGTGTAAAATAGTTTTAATCAATTCATAAGTGGATGTGTAATATGTTTATATTATTCCATGTTGTATTTATTTTGTGTTAAAAATTGTAATATTTGCAAGCAACGTCGTCCATTACGTTATAATGGCGTTTCAATGGTAACTTGGCGAAATCTTGTCGACAAAACTAAGTTGGTATCATTTTTGGTGATCAAGTAGGCGACTTAACGACCATTTTGGTAAGTTCATGACTCTATGGATTCTTCTGGAAATTAGTGGATTTTCTCCACTAATTTCAAAATCTATGACGCAAGAGGATCTTTCTCGAAGGCTCCGTGAGACATAGAAATCGAGAGATTATCACCGAAATTGAGTTAGCATTATTTTGATTAGCACTTGCTTTGACCGTGAAGAGTGGACTAGCGATTAACTAGGCTGTTGAGTTGGATGAGTGGTGCTTGTGAATAATCTTTTACATGTGTGTACTTTAGACTCTGGTAGTTATGTCTGAACGCTGTTGAAGGTTTGAAGACCGTCTGAGACTTATTCTGCAAATATTCGTGTTGAATTCTGTATTTCAAAGAGTGTTTTCGATAATAAATTTCCATCGCTCCTGATCTTACTCTTTGCGACTGATTTGCATAAAATCCTCGAACCCCAATCAACGTAACAATACTATATTATTAAAAACAACAACTTATTTAATTGAAAATTCTAGTTTATACATGCCTTTATATAGACTGGAAATGAATTTTATAATGCATTATACTTTTTTCTTAAAATATTTATTTCTTTTTTTGCCCTTTGTTCATAGTTAGAGATAAACTAGAAATTAATATGCACAACAGTAGGTTATATTCTACATTAGCAAAAATTGTATGCAGTTAAAAAAATGTAATTGCGTTTAAATTAAATGGAGAAGAATTTTAGGTATTTACTTACAGTTGTGACAGCAATAAGTTAAAGTTTTAAGACCTTTCGAATGATTTAAACATACACGCGATAAGCGTTACTCTTTCTCTCTCACAAGTGTAAACACAACTTCTATTAAAGTAAACAAACAACCGAACAGAGATCGGTGTTAGAAACCGCTCTTTTGAGAATCGTATCCTCTATGTAAATTGATTGCCATACCTTGAGTAACAAATTGATTATTTAGACTGTAAACAAAATAATAAATGTTAGATAGATACTGAGGAACTTATCAGACACTTCAGATAAGTGTCTGAATTTTCTTTGCATCTTTCTTGTGCTTTGAGATTAAATACATTTCATTAAATTAATTCGCTTTGCTATATTTTCTTAGGAAAAAGAGCATTATCTTAAGAGAAATTAAAATTTATATGCTTTTAATTAAAACTTGATCTGATGTGTTTTACATGTCTGGTGAAATGGTACTCGATAATTTACACTATGTTCCTAAGGTATTTTCGCTATTATATCTCCCAATTGCTTAAATAAACAATGTCTATTTGCAATCGCATGCAGAATCGTATCGAGAGAATTGGAAGTCACACGATATTAATCTCTAAAAATAATTTAATTTTCGTGTTCCCGAATAATTTTATTAATTAATTCTAGAATAAACATGAATTTGCATACTATAGATTCTTTCCCCTCTTTTTTTCTTTATCTTTACATATTCTCTATATTCTTGGAGGATTTTATTTCAAATTTCGCAATGGGACCATAAAAAGAAAATCGTTTTAATTAAGTTTTTAGGAGCTCATGAATCTATTTCTTTTGTAACTAACACATGCTTGATTCAGATATGATTCAGTTAAGAAATATCATTATAAAAACATCAGTATTCGAGAAATTGTTTTTGTAGAACGAGGTTCTTGACCGAGAACTTTTTTATTATGTATACCAAAACAAAATTACATCTGAAAATAATGTTACCATTGTTCATTAAATTGAGAAATATGTTACCAGATTAAACTAACAGAGGATAAGATACAAAGATTGGGAATTTTAAAAAGAAAGTTTTTTTCCGCTCACTTGAAGAGTTTTTATTTTGAAAATCTCGAATAATTTTAGTCTTCGATATTAGGAAAATAACTATGAATATAATTTTGTTTATTCTCCAAAAAAATTTTTTTAGATAAACCGAATACAGAAAAGTATTTTATGAATAATTGAAATTAGCTTTATCTGGATATTAGAAGAGTCTAGCGATATTATTTGAATAGATACCTGTAGAAAGCTGGGAAGTCAAAAAATTTCCATGCAGTGAATTGGGAGTACAAGGCTAGAATATGAAAACTACTATGAGTTTTGTTCTTCTCGTGTGATATTACGAATTGCTGTTTGATATTCGAATTGCTGTGTGGGCTTAAATTTGCACTTTCGATTTATGAGAGCATTTATTCTTTTTCTGTTAAAAGAAATTCTTTTGTATTTACAGAAAAAACTGAGTAAAATTTAAATTTTATACTTTGATAAAATCTAGATACACTTTGGAAGAAATTGCCTATTAAAAAAAGCATTCAACAACGTAATCTGATTATAACATCTGATTGGTTGTATTTGAAAATTTGTACAATGAAATAAAATGTTACAGAAGAAATTTGAAGCATTTCTTTTATTAAAATTAACCAATTACTTGTTTTATGTTGAATAGATTATTAAAACATTTATTAATATAAGGGTCAATCTAATGTTATATAATCATCAAATTATAAAAAGTCTGGATAATTTCAATATTTAAATATTTTAATGGCAAAATAGAGAAGATCAAAACTTATAGTCTTAGAGATAAAAGTGTCTTTTACAGATGTTTTTTTCTAATAATAATGCTTAAGGTATCCGACTACCCTAAAATTATGATTGTTTTCAAAAATTGACAATTGTTTTTGATTTTACTTTAAATACCATCTTATTAGCTTTATAAAAATACCAAGTGTTTTATTTTCCATTCACTAGAACAAAAACTACAAGTGTTTTAGTATAATAGCAGTAGCCATTACTTTACATAAGATGTCAAACTTTAAAATGCGTTTTATTCGAAATATATTTTTTTTTCGAAAGCTCAAAAGGGGACAGGGATTGCTCAAAACGTTTTTAAAACAATTTGCTAAATTTTTTTGTGTATGTTCTGCATAACAGTAGTTGTTTTAACCTTCAGATTTATCAATTACTGTCTTATTGCAAAATTTACTGTCCTTTATGTGAATATAATTCCTGATTTTTAAGCAATTTCCTATAATTAAGATAAAGTGCTCTAGTTTTTGTAAAAATTCAAATACCACGTATCCTGAAGGTCATTTTAAAAAGGAATAGCAAAGTAATACATCGGAATTGAAAAATTGAGAATTTGTTCCTAAATTTTTTGTACAGAGTGGGCCCTGTTTATGTAATTTTTTGAAAATGTTTACCCATTTTTTCCCATTTTAGAAGTAACAATTTATTTCTCTCTCCTTA
Source organism: Trichonephila inaurata madagascariensis (assembly GCA_019973955.1). Classification (NCBI taxonomy): domain Eukaryota; kingdom Metazoa; phylum Arthropoda; class Arachnida; order Araneae; family Nephilidae; genus Trichonephila; species Trichonephila inaurata. The sequence goes on along the minus strand of BMAV01016243.1, from coordinate 274,553 downwards.
ATTTGAGTCTATTTTTCTCAAAATGCACTAAATAAATCTAGAAGCCGAAAAAAAAAAATCACAAATCTACAATTTAAAAAAAAAGTGTTCGCAAGTAGGCGGATACCTTAAAAACAGAATTCGAAATTAAAGAACTTTTCTTATGTATGTATCCTTTTGATGGACATTTTCGCAAAGATAAAACGAAATCTATTCTCAACCCCTTCTAAGATCAAAGCAAATTTCTTAAGTGAAACAATAGACATTCGATAAAACACCAAAGAAAAAAAATACCAGGAATATGCTTTGCTTCGTAAGGGCTTCATCACTTATTTCTCTTCTAGTATATTCAGTCGAGCCTAACAGTAAAACATGGACCGAGCTATTTGTACTCAAGACAAGTATCTTGCTCCAAGTCACACCTCAACTTCATTCTATCACGAAGGGAAAAAAAAGGTTTTCTCCCTAAAGTGAGTCTTGGAAGGATTCCCTCTCTAACTTTCGTGTGCCGAAAGCCATTACCTTGATGTCTGACACGGGGGAATCTTCTCCTATTCCAATGAAGTTCAGGGCCCGTAGAATTTCATTTGACAAACATACTTTAAATTCAAGCCGTATCCGTGCCGTGTTTTTATGTAGTATTTGAACAAACTCACTCTGACTGAAATGAATATTTAGATATTTGCCCGGGGTAGAGTGGCATGCGCATGCAGTCGTTCGAATGAGGGTGTATTCATACATTCATACACGTTGTGAATTTTCAAATGAGACATTTATATGCTTTCTGTTATATCATTTTGAAAAGATAAAAAGTCATCTTTTTCTGACTGATTTTGTTCCTTTTGTATGTTTTGGAGCAATTTGAATATTTGTTTCTCATAAAAGATTCGTTTTAAACTAAAAGCCTTAAAAAAATGTTGACAGGAATATGTGGAATTTTACACAAAGCATTTTTTTTAATGTAAGATGATTCCTATAGAAAGAAATTGACTTATTTTTAGCCAAAAACTAATGATGCTAATTGTTCTTAAGCCATCTAAAAAGTTTTGTTAAATCTATACACGATTATGTTGAAATTAAAAAAAAAACTGTATTATTATAATTTAGATTTATGTTGAACTTTTTATTTAAACTAAGCGCTTAAGGTATCCGACTACGTTCGAAACCGTGATTCTGCAAAAACATATAATTGGATAATAATTATGATATTTAGTGTCACTTAGATTAGAAAACACATATAAAATTGTTTTAAGAATATTATTACAAAAAAAATTATTTAAGTACAATATTTTGACAAAAAAAGAACATAAAATAATCAATTTTCAAAACATTCTCCTTTTATGAAAAATTTTTCTATTATAATAATATTTTCCCTGTATATAGCTCAGATCTCTGTACAGAGTCTGATTTAGAAATTTTGAAATATCTAACTTAGAAGTGGATTTATCCATATTTTATAAGACAACAGGTGGGAGAAATTTTAAGAAAAAAAACGCTGATAATTCTTTCAATTGGAGGTAATTCTGAAAATAATGTGAATTTTTCTAAAATACTAGTTCAGACTCTCTGGAGAAGTTTTTACTTTATATATGCTCTCTCACTCTCTCTAAATATTATTATTGTAGAAGCATTTTTTATAAAAAGGAGAACATTTTGAAGAAAGGTTATTCTAAGTTAATTTTCGGCCAAAATATTGTATTCAAATAATTTTTTTTGTCATAATGTGTCCTTAAAACAATTTTATACATGTATTTTAATCTAAGTGACACTAAATATCATGAAAAGTATCCATTTATGCGCTTTTTTAAAATCATGGTTCCGAACGTAGTAAGTTACCTTAATCTTAAAAACTCAGAGGGTGTGTGAGTGAATAAATATTATCGTCGCATTATCCAGCTATTCAAGGGCTTTTGGCTACAGACCTTGTAATTTCTAACCATGATCAAGTGACGAGGGTGACACGCAGCTGACATCCCCGCTCTCCTAACTTCCACACCACACCAATGAGAGGACGTTTGAGCTTCGACCTATTTAATGTGCATTGGCCCCCTCTGAACTGCAGGTCTTTAGTACTACGAGGCTCGAACTCGTGACACAACCCCCTGTGATGAGTCTGGTTCATTGACCACTGGGCTAACGCAGCCAACGAAAACTTAGCGGAAAGAATTCTTTTAAAGTGGATTAGAGGCTCTTGTTCATTACATATTTCTATGTCAAGAAAGTGTTCCAAAAAGCAATAATACTAATAATTTATTTCAAATTTTGGTTTTATAATTACTCTGATTTTTAATGTGTTTAGTACAAAAAAAAAATCACTTCATTTATTATATAATAGATAAAAGAAAACATCGTATTATTCTCCCTGTTTTAAGAGTATCAATTTTGAAAGGAACAGAATTTAAAACATTCGTCGACACACAATTTTGCATGAAATAAATAATGAACATGTAAAATATAACAACCTTTCGCCATGTATTTATAAGTGGATATAATTTTTGTACATTTATGTTTAACTAAACATTTGTATTGAGTATCAAATCACAAATACTCAAAGGAAATAATAATTTTTTTAAGATACTAATTTCAAGTCCACCGTCAATTTATATGTAAAAAAAAACTCTGCAAAGGAAAAATAAATCATTTATCTAAAAGTTTAGTGTATTAATTATTCTGCATTTTCATTTATATTGCATGAAAAGTAATTTTATTTCATTGTTAATGGATAAATTCATATGTTGTATAAGCGTGCATTATTAATCCTGTTTTAAGAGAATCCGTGTAACGAAAAACTTAAGAGGTGTATGTGAAAACATTCATTGAGATATTTTGTACCGATATGTTAATGCCATTTTAATAACTTGACTTCAATAGCCCAAGGTTTAAGAACCACTTTTAAAGTTATAATTTCTTCTATCAATCGAATAACACTATTTAAAATGGTCATTTCTTAATTTTTTTTAAAAAAAAGATTGATCTAAACTAGGAGCACGCTTTCAGAGAGCAAATTTCACAAAAACACCCGTAAACAAAACATAATTTTGAAATTCAGAAGCATTCCAAAAATACAGATCTCAGCGTAACATATAAAGTTCAAAACAACACCATAGTTTTTAACATTGCAGCATAAGAGTGGTAGTGTATCGCGTTTCCACGTCACAAGTTCGGGGCTCAAATCCCGAGATGGGCAAAGTCGACTCAGCCTTTCATCCATTCATTGGGTTGATAAATGTATAAGGTTAACTCAGCCTTTCATACATTCAGTGGGTCGATAAATAAGTACCAATCTAGCTTGGGAACTAAACACTGGAAGTCTCGTGTCAAATTGACCACTTGATCGAAACATTTACACATGCATCCCAGTGCCTAAGTTAATTTAAACTAAGATAGGCACAGTAGCCTTGGCCCTCATGGGCTGTTGCACCACTGAGTTTAGTTAAGAGAGACGAATAATAGAACATATTTCACAATGGAAAAAATAGACTGACTCACATGTGAATGAGGAACTTTATAAATACATCTTCTCTATACCAAGAGCTATTTTAGAACATAATATTATTGTTGGAGTGTTTTTCTTCAATCGGAAAATTTTTTCCAATTATGGGTCTTGTTTCTTGAAAAGTTACACCAGTGCTTCTCAAACTTTCAATACTTGCGACCCAATTTTCAATCGTAATTTTCAGCACCCCCATCCCCTCCCATACAATTACAATGTATTGAAATCAATAATAATATACATTGACAATAGCATAGCAATAATACGACTTTAATTATAAACCGCACTTATTTATACACTTTGTATATAATTTTATATATGAAAAACCCATGGATTCACTGGTAATTAATAAACGTGTTTTTAATTAAGTATTGTTTAATTAATTGATTATCATATACATTGCGTTGTACCGATACATTTAGAAGTGTATTATATCAATGTGAATATGTATTTTATTTGTTATTATATCAGAATGTATTTTGTTTGCTTCCTTTCTGTAAATTAATAATAAAAAAATATAATCTTTTGTTTTCGATTTTTTAAAACGCTTATGCTCCCCAGTTTGAAAAACGCCGAGTTACGCCAAACAGCCTTACAATCACTGAAGATTCTACTGAATAGTTCATAGAGTTACTTAACCTAGTTAGAATACCTGATTGACACTTAATTTGGATCGAAACCGGTGTTACTGATAGAATGTCCGTCATAGATAACGTTGCACTGCTTTAATACATAGAGACTAGACTTACTCGATGTTACATATCTTCAGCACATGGCAACTCAACTCATTCAGGTAACAGAACAGTTACAATAATTATTAACATGGAATGAATTCAATGCAATAATTGAACGTATGATTCTAAAATGTTTTTAAGACAATCAATCAATTGTCATTTTGCAGAATTATTGCTTTATATGTTATTTTCTTAATTTTAACTCTAAAAATTAAATTATTTTCTAAGCGTCGTAATTATTTGACACTCTAGCTATCTGTTACAGGGAAAAAACTATTTTTATATTGCATATACTGACAGTTGAAACCCAGTGACAGAATGGTTAGTACATCGCGCTTCCACACCACAGGTCCGAGATTCAAATCCCGGGCTGGTCAAGGTTGACTCAACCTTTCATCCCATCAGAGGGTCGATAAAATGAGTACCAAGCTTGATTGGGAACTTAACACTGGAGGTTTCGCGTCAAGCTGACCTCCTGAACGGAACATCTGCTCATGCAACTCAGGACCCAAGGTCGCATGTACTGAGTTAGGCACAGTAGACCTTGGCCCTCACGGGTTGTCGCGGCACTGAATTAAGTTATATACTGACAGTTTTCAAACCAAGCAAAATACAAATATAAAAACATAATTCAAAAGTTTAAAGTAAGGTTTAGGGCATTTTTAAAATTTTAACTGCATGTTGTTTTAAAAATAATCAGATTTATAAATTCAAACTAGCTTAGCATTTTGTCAAAATTGTTTAAGGGATGGTAAATCTATTTTCCGTTGTAAAAATGTTATAAAGCAATAAATATAATAATGGATCTTTTCTGGAGAAAATCCTATAAAATTTCTGTCCTTGAACTGAATAATACAAATTGGGCTCCCCCTGAACTAAAACTATGTATATTTTGTAATGGTTACACAAAAATGAAGGATTCTTAACAAATATTTAAAGACATTTACAGATTTTGAATAGAAAAGTTAATTTGTGCTTTGTTTTTGTCAATTCTCCAGAGACTGATGATGTCAGCAAAATCATTTAGACCAGCGATACTCAACTTGCGACCCACCGAGCCTTTTTAAATGAACCGCTCTGAGAAATTAATTTATTTATGAAAATTTCATAATTCTTTGAGAGAAATACTTTGTTAAGAAATCAAACATTAATTTTGCTTTTTGCTGTCGATGTCGTATGGGTGCGAATTGATATATTTTTTCTGAGTAGTGATAATAGACAACAGTGGAGTAGCGACCATTTTATGAATGAAACTAAATTTTAACTATCTTTCATATTTTACAAACGAAAAATATTCAAAAAAATAGGTCGTTTCAAGACGATTGACAAGTTGACTATTTTGTAGTAAAAAAAAACAACCATGGATCAGTAATTATTTGATTTGTCACGAAGGTGTTGTATTTAAAAAATACCAATGAACAGGATTCGTTCAATGACACTTTTCCTCGAAGATATCTTTCAAGAGGTGATAAGTTGCCTTTCTTGAATAATCTTTACAAAAGCAAAAAAAAAAGCGTTTTGTCAGGGGCAATGTCACAGCAATAACAAAGGCACCCTTTGAAATTTGTTATATTATTGGTAATTGTACGAAATGGTTTACTGATGCAGAAATTGTGAAGGAGTGATTCTTAAATGTTTCTAATTTAGAAAAATTCAGTGACAAAAATAAAAAATGGAAAAAAAAAATGAAAAATAGGAAAATGGAGGAATTTTAATATTTTGATCAATTTTCCACATTTTAAATTTTGTATGTTATCTTGGTTTTAAAGCATTTCTTCCCCCCACCTACCATTAATCCTCCTGTTGCGGCCCGCATGAAATATCTAACATATGTGTGCGGCCCCGCAAAAAAAAAAAAAAAAAAAAAAAAAAATGGTTGAGTACCCCTGATTTAGACCGTTGACTTTTGAAAAGTCAAACACAAGAAAAGGATCCTATTAGGTATCATTTCTAGAGCAATTCATAACACTCAAGGTATACCTCAAGAAAAGCCCAGTGAAGCTAATGGTTGGCACATGGGAAGAAAATCTTTTTTTCTCTCCGAACGAGAAATACTCTACGTGACAACTGACAATCCGCGAAATTGTAGTTTTGGTCCTCTGTCAGGTTTGAGCGCCAGATTCCGACCGGGTCTATTATCCATATACTAACGATGAATGAAAGGCTCTGCGGTTATCCATCTAAGGACCCATTTCCTGCTAGTTCGCGTGACTGACCTTCCTTTATCAAGCCGACAGAGAGGGGACCGGTGCAGTTGCCACTCTAATTTCCAGCTTCAAACTTCACCTCGTGAGGGGTAACAAGGACCAATAGCCGAATATTAAACCAGACTGCACCTAAACAGAATTGATTCTGCCTCATGTGTCGCTTTCGATGGCGCGATGTACTCCACCTTTAAATAGACACCAAAAGGGGAAACCCAGATATTCTCAATACGCTAAGAAGCTTCACAGACGCTAAAGCGACACTTCTATAGGCTCCTACACTCTACGACACTCCAATCTTCTATACTCTCTTCAGCATGCTCCAATCGACTCTCCAACCTCAATTGACTACTCGCTTGGATTATCTCTTATTTACTGTGCACTATCAAGGCTCCACACCTGCGAGCATCCTAATGTCTTCCTAATGCAGCCTTTCCCAGGAGTGATCCGGCCTTAACAGTGACCTCAAAAGCGTTTCACCTTAGTAGTGCCGAGGCAGCACCCTCCACTCCTCCAATTTGTGAATTTTTTCAGAGAGTATAATTGCAAAAAGGAGAGGATGGAAGAGGAATCAGTAGGAAGATTACAAACTTCCTTTTTTGGTTTGTGCATCATTTAACTGTCGTAAAGTTCTGTGTGAGATGGGATCTACCAGAAATTGAAATCGTTTTGCAGTGAAATAACTTTCAGTCTGTGTAGGGATGGAGGAAAAGGTTTTATCGCCAACAAGATGCAAATGGTAAAGATGTTGGAGCGAGTTTCGGTTCTTAGAAATAATCCAAAAATCGCCATAGTTCTTGGTTAGAGCAGCCTGCATCACAGTGGCTATTAATTCACATCTAAAAACCAAGAAGTTTGTATTACATTTTTTATGAGTCAATTTTTCCTAAGGGTCCCAATACATGTAGATATTGCTACCTGCTTGGCCGAATAATTTTACCGCCATCAGTATAAATCTTAATTATATTATTGTTATGCTCTTAATGACTTCCAATGCTAGTTGTCTAAGGTGGATTGAGAGAAAATCTGACAGCAAAACCGGTTCAAGTGGAAGTGGAGAGTCCCTCTGGAGTATTTAAATAAATTGTATTGAATAGAGTTCTACATTGCCAGTGAAAAAGTTCTGAGACTCAATTTGAGTGAAAGTGTTTTTTTTTCTTTTGTCCTTCACTATTTCTTCAGTTATTTAGATATGTAGACGTTTTGTTGCGCTAATCAATCTAAAGCGTTTCTTATAGTATTTGAAGGTTTTTAATAGAATTGTAATTATATAAATAACACGAAATCAATTGTTCTTCAAGCAGAATTGAATTCCATTTGTGTAACGACACTTTGTATCGGCTAGTTTTAGATACTGAACTCACGTATAAAAATTAAAAAATGATAAAAATAAATTGCAGTAGGACATAGAGCTTCTTGAAGCTAAAATCCTTAATACAAACATAAATGATGATTAACATTATGAACAGATATTATTAATTGTAAAAAGTATTTGCGGAAATCGTAATCGACGGAGACGTCTTAAGACTTCTTGAGGCCCTGAACCCCTACGTAAATGTAGGCCCCTCCTATGCTCCATAAAATTAGACAGTACGTAGCATATTCTTACGAATTTTGCGTAAAATAATCTAAATAGTTTGAATCTGAATGTGTAATGTGCCTTTATCTTACTCTAAATTAGATTTAATTTACATTAAAATTGTAATATTCACAAGCAACGCCGCCCCTTACGTTATAATGGTGATTCAATGGGAACTTGGAGAAACCTTGGCAATAGAGCCAAGTTGGCGTTATTTTTGGAGACCAAGTTGGCGACTTGGTGATCATGTTGGTGACCATTTTTTGCCAGTTCGAAATCCTCTGGATGCTTCTAGAAATTAGTAGTGAGATACACTAATTTCAAGATCTATGACGCAAGCGGGTTTTTCTCGAATTATTGGCGAGTGATATGTATAGAGAGATGCCCGCCGAAAGTCAATCAGTCTGTCTTTGACTATCGATCAGTTAATATTGCTTTGACTGTTGAAGCGATTAGTGTTTTTTTTTTCGGCTGTTGAAAGAGCGATTGCATGTGAATAATCTTTTATATACGTGTATTTTAGACTCTGATAATTTTGTCTGAGTGCTGTTGAAGATGTATAGACCTTTTGAGATTTATTTTGTGACTATTGCTGCTGAATCCTGTATTTCAAGAATTGGATTTTCGAATATAAATTCTCATCGCTCTTAAAAAACTGTCATGTTCTTTTCGACTGATTGGCATAAAGTTCTCGAACCTCAGATCTACGTAACAGTATATTGTGTATGACTTACAATTGTACAAACAGGCTCGACCTACTGCTGCATTTTGACTGAATGAATAACTATGGCTTACGGTGGTAGACCAACCTGATACATGATCATCAAATGTAGTCAGTTGACATATCGTCCGAAATTCTCAGTTTTTCGGAGAATACAACTGGAAATAACATTTGATCGTACAAGTAATTCGAATCATGATCTTATTAAGGCTGAGTTAAGAACTAGACGACCCATTGTAGTCGAGGCCCTGGGCCCAGCCCAGTCGGCCCATACCTTAAGACATCCCTGGTGATCTATTAACATATTTTATTCATTATTAAAAAGATTTATTTAAAAAAAAAATAAGAACAAACAACTCAATTTTTTGGATTAGATAAGAGAAGAAATTTACAATAAAATGTAATTTAATATAAAATTTAAAAACGGGCTGAATGTGTACACATTTTAGAATGAATAACTTATAAAGTCATTATGTATTGTATAAATAATTCAAAAATATTTAAGCTAAACCGAAAAATAAACTGAAAATAATCTACATTTTTTAGCATGAATAAATTACAAAAGTCATTATTTAATGTAAATAACTCGCACATAATCAAACTAAACTAAAAAAACCACATTCTCTACAGGAAAGATTTTCTAAATTTCAAACAAGTTTCAATTTAATTTCTCTAAGGTGTATTTCCTTTTATATTTATCACACACAATTTAAATAGTAAAAGTAGTTAATTATGTATAAAAAACAAAACTAAGTTTAAATAGATGGAACATATCGTTCCAAATGTCTTATATTAGTGAACTATTTACATAACTACATTTAATATATAAATTTACTGAATAATACATTTTAGTTATGTAGCATAAATCAGAAATTTGTTTAAACATCGAATTACAATTATTTATCGCGTAATATTAAATCGAATTTAAGATGTAATGATTATTATGTCTAAATGCGTGGATAATATAGTTTAGCTGATTTATTGTAAGCTATGACATTATTATTATCAGCCCGAATTTTAATTGAATTATGTGTTGATAAAGGCAATAATCTATTACATCGATAAGCATTAGCTTATAGCATTGAAAATTATTGCAAGATAAAAATTTACACCATTGGTTCAAAATTCCTCATAAAAAAAACTAAAGTTCCAGTATTACTTAGACAAAGCTAAAAAGTATACCAAATTATTTAGTAAAAGTTATGGTATTTTAGTAAATTATTACTATTCAGTTACTATATTTTAGGTAAAGGTATAATGAAATATTTAATAATACCTGCCTGAAATGACAGTCAATATAAAGGAAACACATATAATAATTATTATCCGATATGTGATACAATATTAAATTGTCCCACGTGATTTTCATGGAGGAAGGGTATATTAATAATTAAATCAGTATTATTATCCAATGCATTCGTATTATCTGTCTGCGAAATATAACACTGGTTATTTCAGATTATTCTAAAAGTATCAACCTTCGGGAATTATGAAGTGAAATATTGATTAATTTTACATTATGTGATCATGTTTAAGCCTTAATATGAGTTCTAAAAGTTTCTCAAGGGCATAAAGGGAAAATGAGAACGGTTGATATTTTTTCAGATATTTTTTTTATCAGTCTCTAATAACTTTATACATCTTTCTGCGTTTATACTACATTTTTTCTCAGCTTTATTACTAAAGTAATATATATATATATATATTGATTATATATTTTAAAAAATATTGCAGATAGAAACGTTTTACCAAAAATAAGAATTTTTTTCAATAGGTTGATAAATATACTTCTTTGAAAGGATATAGATAGAGAAACAACATTTGAAATTAGCACTATTAAGTGTTATATAATGAGGGTTTATATTATATATATATATATTCCTACTGTCTATGTGTTTTTCGAATGTTATTGTTTGGATGTTATCTCTTGTTTGAAGAGAATTAGCCTATATATATAACTGTAACTTATATAAATAAATTTTTAAAAAAATATCCTGCTATTTCTGGGTATCTTTTGGAAGTCTACATTAGTCAAATTATTCATTTCAATATTTTAAAGCGTAAATTTCAGACAACATAAAGTGCTTTATATAGAAATGACACTTATTTTTTTATATAAAATAAAAAGAACAATTTATTATGCTGTATAATTTTTAAAAAATCTAGATTTAAGGTATTCGAACACATCGAAATGGCCAGTTTCAATCAAAATACCCATTTTTTTCCCCTTTACTTTCTAGAATAGAGCTATGTTTTGGATTTACAAAACTTATTCCTTAGGTTTTTACCGTACATAAAAGGCCTTATTACAATAAATTGCATAAAATAGAAAACAATCGGAAGCTAGCCTTTATAATCTACCAGAAATGGGCATTTAAATTCTTAAAAATCTATTATGGTGAGTCGGATAACTTAAAATATTATGAATGTATTTCCATGAAACTCTTTGAGCCTGATATTGATGTTATTTCCCAGAGAATGTATTAAAAGAACTATTACAGTACAAATATTTTTTTTGAGTTATGGCCTGTTATTCAAATAATAGCTTAAATATGTCACATTTCTTCTAATATTGATTCGATCAGTTCTAAAATTTTTATATTTTAGTAAAGCAATAACATTTTAATACATTAATTAAGTAAATGCATCTAGTTTATTTTAATAATGCTTTTATTGAAATGTTTATTACTTTTTTCTAATTTGCTTTAAAATGTTTTAAAAAAATTACTTAAGTTTCAGTGATAATTATGATTTTTGTAAAATTTACATAATTTATTATAAGTATTGCTAGGCAGATATTAATATTTATCGGTGTGGATCCCTAAAAAAGTATGCATGTTTGAATATGCTACTTATAAAAAATACTCTGAATGTGTGTGTTCGAATATCAAAATAAATTTTCTACAAAATGTTATTAATTTTGTAATTTATTTTCTAAAAATAATAATTATTCATTAGAAATAAAAGCAGTTAATAATTTCATATTGTTTTCTTTAGAGATTGATATTAAAATCCTCATTATCAATTAAATTATTGCTGCCCTAAATATTTACTTCAATCGATAAATACAGTACGAAAGATTATTTTTAACGGTAATTTTATGTGTTGCTTACAAATAATATCTTACATTTAATATGTTCTAAAATACACCAAACACAATCATCTTTTGTTTAAATAAAGTTTGTTTAGTGATATATGCTTTCGTTAAAACGGTAATATATGCATATACCCCATCACCTAATAACAGTTGTTTTGTGTTTCTTTGGGGGGCATACAGTTAATAATTTCATTGTTGTAAAAGTCCCTGAAAAATTACTTTTTCCTATTGTACTTTCTGAAGCTTTCTGGAAAACTCGTTACTTACTGTGCAGACAGTTGGAATTCTTTTTTTTTTAATTTATTCCAAAGCATGAAAATTTTAGTTTTCCGCGGAGTCTCTGTTCTGGTAATTAGATTTCCCTCAAACAAGACGTATAAAAAAAACCCTTCCTTCTTCAAACAGGAAACAGACTTATCATTCCAAAGGGGAAACGTAGGTCAAAAAACTTAATTCGAAAAGTTTGCTTTTTCTCTTCCATGTAATAAAACGTAATTTAAAATACCGACATTGAAAATATTTCCTTATTTTTTTTTTCGCTTCTATGAAAACTTTTGCAGCCGGAGTGATGTTAAACAAAATATAGAATTTTTTTTACATACATATGTATATAAGTAACGTATAGCAAAAAAAAGTAAGTAAATCTTAAATTCAGGAAAGCAAACTAGATTTTTTTTTTCAAATAATGTAAAGTTTGCGTGTTCGGGTTCATAAAGGAAATAGCCACTTTTTCTTTTTCTCCTTTATATCTTTAGAAATCCGGCAAATCGAAATAATAAAGTTTGAAAGAAAAAGGGGGAAAAAAAAGAAATGAAAGTAACAAAGTTTCCCGTTTGAGGGAATATGGAGAAGGATTGTTTCATTTTCAACGAAGTTAACCTCACAAATAACTTGTAGACTCAGAGAATTTGTGGAATAAAAAAAAAAGAATTCCATGGCTGCGTTAAATTAGAATCTTGCGTGAGAGCTAAATTGTTAACCAAAGTAGAAACTCCAGGATAAATACATATAATGTTTGAATGAAAGTGAAAGATGAGAAAAATGGTTCTTGCTTCTAATTGAAGCAAAGTGCGCAGAAGAAAAAAAAATTTCTTTCTTTTCGATGCATTTTTACTAAAAATAAGGTACTTTCGATACTTTAATAATATATTTCAACAGAAAAGTGGGGACTTTCTTTTTTATATTTAGGCATATATACATAACATTAATACTAATGGAATCTTTCAATATTTGGAATTAATTCACGTTCGCTAGGTTTAAATGGTTGAGAAGGAATTTATTCCGAAGCGAGGTTTTCTCTCCGAAGCAATTAATTTATTCAATAATAAAAACTAGTTTTTGAATACATTTTTCTCTGATGTACCGAATTGTATTTTAAGTTATTTGGCTGCATTTTTTGTGAATAAAAAATTCAAATAACTTACTTATCAAAAACAATTCATAAAGATAAAATATTATTCTATTAATTATCATTTAAGGAAAAAAAAGGTTCTATAGTCTCTGTTTTTAAAAATTTTAAAAGAAACAATATTATTATTAAACGTAGAATAAGTATATAAAGACGTATATTTCATAAAATTTTTCAAACACTTTTCTATGCTTTTTAGTATATTGGGGCAAGTTGACAACATTGAAATTTATCTGTTTTCTATTACCATATTTACTCGCATCTAAGCTACCCTATTTTTCCAGTGTTAATGATACGGAAAATTGGGTGCGGCTTAGAATCGAAAATAATACTTTTTAGTAATGACTATGTATTTGCAAACTATAAAAATACTGAATTAATATTCTTGATTGAAATACATGTTCAAGTAAATATTTTTATTGGAGGCAATTTAGTGATCTAATCTATTTTTTTTCTCTAATGGGGCTGCGTATTGGTATTTTTTACCTTTACAGACCTAGCTCATTCCCCAGTAGCTGGTGTCACTTTTTATTTCGGCACCATATAGACGATACCAATTGCCACAAGTAAGTTTGACGCCAAGTTTCCTACCCAGAGGGGGACACCTGAGCTCTAATGATTCGAAATTGAACTTATGAATTTAATTTTGCCAAGGCCATCCAAGCCAAACGGGCACTCCATGAGATTTTTTACATGCCGCATAATCATACAACATGGCCGCTGTCGATTTTCTGCATCACGAAAATCCACCGACATGGGCCGGGGTCGAACTTGCAACCCGCTACAAACCAACTACGCCATCCAGTCGGCAGAGTCTAATCTAAAATGACATATCTTTCAATTTTTCCACGAGGTCTTTTAGAGTCTATAAAAGAGGGAAATCTGAACATTGGATGAAAGATCTTAGTGGACCCCCAGGGTTAGTGGACCACAGTTTAAGAACCACAGCTCTAGCCAGTCTTCTCAAGGAGGCTTCACATACATCTCATTACACTCAGTACCTTGCCCTTTACTTTCGGTTAAGCCGGAACAGAAATATTATCTATAATATTTGTTTGTTTAACGAACATGATATGTTATCACCTGCGACTAATCCTACTCGTTAAATACACAAATAAATCTTAAAACTCAATTTCACATTCTTCGAAACCTTTAACTATATTACCAATCGCATCTGTTCTGAAATAATTAGCATTGAATGGCAAATCAAATTTTTTTCAATAATGGAGAACTGATTATAAAATGTCACAAGCGTGGCTTTAAGAAGTCTTTATGAATTCCCAAAAATGAAACAGAGTAACATAAAATATAAATAAATACATAATGGAGAGAAAATTTTGAAGTAAAAACTTTGGCTGTCATGTCGCTAACTTGTTTCAGTCAACCTGCCGTGGTAGGAGATTGCAAAAGTCTTATTTTTATGGTATGATTAGTAAGAGAAAAGTAAAATTAAAAATTGTAGGTAAAAAAATTATATTGTCTAAGCTAGGCATGTTGCAAAAAATAATTGATTCGCTTATCTGATAATTCAAGAAATATTAAAATGAAAGTTGTGACGGATCTATCCAAGTACCTTCTGTTAATCCTCTTGGGAAATCTTTGGGTTATCAATTCGCTTTTATTCACAGCCAACGCTTCTGAAGAAGAAACCGTGATATTCAAACTAAGTCTACTATATATAATCTAGGTTTTCAACGAGGAGATTAAGGGAGATTGTGATGAAATAGAATAGATTGCTATTGATCAGGTATTATATTTCATAGAATATTTCTAATAGTTGATAGAGTAAAGAATTCAAGTGAGATTAATCACTATAGTTGAATTAGTGTTAAATTAAGTGGGATAGTAGATTTGATCCTGTAATAAGGGGATTTATATTGATAGTTTGCTTATATTTAGCTATTAATCCACATTTTGTTACATTGAGAACATTTCTTCAAGTTGAAATTAATTGAATCAGTTTGCTATTTTGTGGGATCCATAAAGAGATTGTTTTTGGTTATGGCTAGTGTTTCTTCCCTTCCTCCCACATCTTTAGGCGGACAAGAGAGAGGGACGAATCTCCCACAAATTCTTTATAAATTACAATATTTCATACAAAACAAAACCAGCACCTAAAAAATATCAAATTGGTAGCAACGGCTTCCATATTCATGTCTTAGGGGATGTTGTAGTATGCTTAAGGTAGTTCAGATCAGTAATATGGATTTATAATTAAGTGGTTTTCTTTTCATTTTGCTCTTCTCATCAATTTATTCTGGGCTGTGCCCTATATATTTATCTGAAAAATTACTTAGGTAATGAAGAATTATTATAGCAGTACTTTTTTTTTGGTACTTACGTATTAGCGTGCAGTGCGATAAAATGACGAAGATTTTGCTCCAAAATTTATTTATATAAACAAATATAAAATAACGTTATATTTTATTACTTAAAATTCTATTATTTTAATAAGAAAACGCAGTTATACACTAATATTTAACAACTCCATTATTGATATGGCGGTTTGTCTGTTTAATATTTTGTTAAATATATTCTGCCCATTAACACACATTCTTTCTTTGATTCTGTATTACGTTAGAAATACCTCATTATATTCACTTTCGTAAAAGCTAAATCCCAAATTTTAATCATTTTTCACAATAATAATAACAAGAGGAGAAAAATAAGACCAATGATAAACAAAAGTAATATAAGAATGTTTTTCTCTCACTCTTGGCGGCATATCATGACATTTGGTGGCGGTAGTCATAGAATTTGTCGAAAATGACCGAATGTCCAATTCTAAGTACCCGTTTTCTAAATTTATTTGAGCTTTTCATGAAGTCTCCGATATGCTAAATAATGAAGTATATCAATTGATCTAATAAAGAAAAGAGTTTCGTTTGTATAACACAATACCAAAGTACATGTATGAGGAAAAATTGAGCAAGAAATATTTCGCCGTGTATTTTACGATCAATGATTAAAACTCAAAATTTACCTTTGACGGCATTCAATTTGCTGCCCACCATCTGCTTGGCGACGAAAGCTGCCATCTTTGCTCCTTACTGGCGACGATGGACTTCAGAGAAAAGTGACTGTTGTTGAGAGCGTAGACTAGAAAAATAGTAAAAACGGGGCAGGAACAGGTTTGCCGGCCTACGCTTTAGTGCCTAGAACTGAAAAGAAAGGGGGGAGGGAATTGTCAGTTTTCCAATAAAATTAAAATTGTATTAGTTATAAGCATAAAAAACTTAAGAAAATCGAATAAGGTTTAATATGTAAAAATTTCTAATGACAAAGATCTGTATGCAAAAATGATTCGTAATTTTTTTCGTGTACATTTTAAAACCTTTATTTTATTTATGAATTAATTGAAGATGTCAGCTAATTGCAGAAAAGTATATTATGTAACATTGTAATTTTAAAGGTAATACGTTAAGGATTCATAGTTTACAAAAATATATATCTAATTAATAATCAGCAATGAATTTAATGATTTAGATATATTTATATGTAGAATATATATAAATCTCATAATAAATAAAATATAGAATTTAATTTGTGTAATTAATATTAAATCTGAATTAAAATTTCAGATTGTATTTAGAGTACTAATGAATCATAATTGCAAAGTTAAATGTGAACATTTTATAAAATATATTTAATTACATTTTCAAATTGAGTGTAAATAAATATTTGAAATGAATTATGCTTATTACGCTGAATAATGCTATTCAAATATTTGTATTCCGTAACATGATTTAAAATTAATATGTTATAATTTTAAGCCAAATATTGTGCCACATTTTTATGCAAATTAGATACTTAATGAACTGCATTGAACCGTTTTTTTTTTAAAAAAACCCTACTTTGTAAGAAGCGTATATAGTAAAATAAAATAGCAATTTAATATTTTTAAAAATTTGAAGTTAATTTAAAATTAAAGCAAATTTGAAAGAGCAAAAGTTACGTAATTGTAATACCGTAACTATTTAAAATATATAAAACATTATCAAACCTCTTTTTATGTGAGAAATAGATTCAAGAAAAACTGCATGAGAAATTGTAACTATGTATAATAAGCCATAATACGATTTCAAACAACATTAAAATAAATCATACTAATTCACTTTGTAAAATTTTAAAATCTAAAGCACCAGAACGTTGTTTAAAAGTAATGTAAAATCTCATGAAATAATCTTCAGAAAAAAGAAATTTGTAATGCTTATGGATATATTCAAAAATGTGAGATGAAACATTTCTTTCCAGTTTAATTTATTTTATATCATCAAAAAGTTTATATATTTCTAAAAAAATTAAATTTATCTTTTGTTTGATTTCTTTTAAAAAATAATCATATAAGTAACTAAAAGTGATGAAGGTTTTAATTTAGACAGCTTGAAAGGTGAACTAAAATATCTCGAAATTATATTTTACTCCTTTCTTTATTAACTGACATTACTCTGTTTCCTTAACACAACTGAGAAAATAAATTATTCTATTCTTACGGAAAAAATGTTTTATTTTCTCTTTAACATTCTACTTCTATTCAAATTTTAATCCATCCACCTTTAACCGCGTAAATAAACATCTCATTTCTCTTCTCCTCGGAGAATTCTTAAAGGGGGGGGGACGTCCCCCTTCTAACCCTACAACGGAACAATATTTGTTCCGCAAACCAATTACTTCCCTTTGCGACAAAATAATACAACCAAAGACAACTACTAACTGCAACTTTGACTGCCGATGTTCACTATCCTTCCGATTTCCGACACACCTGGAGCCAAACGATCTTCTCTTCTCATGTATTTATTCGAAAGTCCCCGCACTACACCCCCATCGCCGCATAACTCGACAAATAATTGGAAAATTCCTTATTGCGTTCCTTAGAGAATAGAAGCAGGAACGGGCGAAAAGATTCAAATCAAGAACTGTGGATCGTTCTTTATTTAACTTTTGAGAATACGCCCCACTTTGGTGGTGCCCTATGCAAATGAAGGAATCACGCTTCACTGACTCGCTCTTAGATTTAAAACAGAGTAAATATTTATCAATTGATATTTCAGTGCAACTTTTCTATTAGTCGCGAAAGAATTTCAATTTTAAGCCTTTGAGCAACAAGTGTGAAATCGAAGGCTGTTTGAGAACTTTATGTAGTGAATGAATAATTGAATTTTACTTATTTAGAACGTTTCTCACATATTTGAAAGAGCCAAATCAATTTAAATATTCCGCTTTTAATTAAAATGGAAGTTTGAATGACTTAAATTAGATTTTGTAGTTGTCCTTCTAATAGTATCCGCTATAATTGTTTCAAACTGATTAAACTTATTTTGAGCGAGGCGATACAAAATATCTTGCTGATTTAGCATTAAAATGCCCATTTTAGTGTGTTTTATTATAATTCATTTATTGGAAACGTGTTATCTTTAGAATATATGTCATTCGTATAAAATTTAAAATAAGTACCTAATACATATATATTTTGTATAATATATTGGGAGTTATAGTTTGAAATTAATTTTAGCAAAATTGCATTTTTTAAGGGACAGCGAGTTCTGAGCATTGATTTTTTTAAAAAAAATATCTAGCATTAGTATTGAATCGCATCGCCATTGGAGATGTATCCGCTTGCATTTTTATCTGTTTTATATTTTTTTTTCAATATACTTTTATATGCATTATATTTTGTTAGCATTATATTTTTATACGCATCATATTTTGAATGTTCTGTTCTTTTTATATGTATTTATTATTGTCCATAGAAAATATTTTTATGGAGAATTTTTATCAACTAATTATAGATAAGCGTTAAGATAATCTAGTTGATAACTTTGTGGATTAACAAGCTGTTTGGAGAATAATTTCTATGTGATTAAAAAAATATGAGTCTCTCTCTTTCTCTCTCATTGCTCCTTTAAATTTTAAGATAATACATAATAACATAACTTATGTCATTTTATATCAAAGGATACGACCGAGTTATGATTCCACGAACTGTTTGTATTTTCCGGTATTAAACAAAAATTAAATTTAAATAAAAATTTTGCACCTCTAAAAAGATTCAAAACTAAAATACTGTATACGCCACGTACGCTGCTTTTCCTGCAGCATAGCTCCTTGAGATGAAATTGAGTTTTAAAGGCAAAGTTCCATTCCAAGTCTGGACTTGGAAAAATTAGATTATCGTAACAATAGAAAACGTGACCAGGTTCAACCGATTGACGACAATTTTGGTGAAAAATATATTGCCAAGGAATCATCAAGAAAGCTCTGGGAACAGCACTTCTAAAAGATTCTATGAGACTGCGATGTTGACTGCGATAAGAGAGACTATCTGCCAAAGTTTCTGCTACTATAAATGTTTAGAGAAGCGTTTCCGGAACGTTGTTAACAATGTAAAAGCTTGTCAATAACGAGTGGTATTTGCACTGTTGTAAATATTTTGATATAATATTTCTATGCGTATATACGTCGATTGGTCTTCGTGTAATCATCTGCTCGTTCTTGTCCATAAATAAATTTGTTACTTAAATAACTGGAGTCAACAGCTGCTTTCCCCTCCGCGAAAATTTGTGACAACACTTAAAGTTTATCCGTGATATAGGAATAAAAGTTCTGAGATAAAAGCTTACTCTACTTGAAATGTACCATTATTTGTACCAATCAGGGGCGTAGCTACCGCCGTATCTATGATACGGGACTCCCAAACAACAGGGGCCCTAGCATGTGTAACAACAGTTTCACTGACATGGCACCCATATCTAAAAAAGGACCCCGAAAGAATTTTGATAGAGTGCACTCCAGAGCTAGCTACGCCAGTGGTACCAATGTACCATTACATATTGAAATAACATAACTAGATACACGCTTAAGCTACCAAGAAAGAATACATATACAAATACATTAGCTTTCACGCTCAAGTTTCCTTACCAATTTCTAAGGCTAATCTATACCGTTGTTTAATAGGAGAACCTCGCCTTACAAAGGGTTCGTGATAAATGCAAGTGGACAATAATATTTAGTGGACAATTCCTACTTAGATCAACAAGGTTAATTTTTATTTTAGTTAATTAAATTCAATTAATGAATTAATATTTGAAAAAAAAATGTATTTGTGTGTCATTCACTTCAAAAATAACTGTGTTTCATCCAGAAATGTGTCATCCACTTTAAGTTTAAATATAATTTATTTGTGATAAGAGAATTTGATTTATAATTTGGTATAATTTATGAAATATATTTAATGTCAAGAAAGAATTAATTAGCAAAACTTCATGGCGCCATCTGTTGGTGTTAATTCTAACTTCGTCGAAAATAACGCAGAATAAATTTAAAATTAAAAATAAATTTAAAATGAATGAAATAATATTTGAAAAAAAAAACTGTTTTAACATCAAGTGTAATCCACTGCAAGTTTTAAAACAATCTATTTTAACTTCAGTGAATAAATAAAAAGTTTTTTATTAATGGTTGAAAATTTGAACAAGACATCTCCACCACCACTCTCCATATATATATATTATATATAATGAACCAATATTAGAGAGGAACTAAAAAATGTTTGAATTTTATTTACGATAACTGTTACAAACAAAGCCGTAACTCCTATTTGCTTCATAAAATATAAAATTTAAATAAAAATATGTAAATTTTGAAAGGCAATCAAAATATAAGGTTAAAACACTAATCATCTTAAGATAAAAGATTAATCGTTTTATAGCGCATGTTAACTTATTAGAAGAGCACTTTCAATTTTATTAATGATATATTTTTAATGCATATAGAATAAAAAATATGCGGCGCAATGAGGTTATATTAAAGTTATTATAGCGATATTTAATCTTCTAATTAGTTTTTAAAGAGGACTTTGAGGATTACGTTATAATCCAAAGAGATGTCTTTCCTAATTAGAGAATAAAATATTTGCTTTAATAAAGGCGAGAATCATAACTTTTCGCGTAATCAGTTATGACGCAAAAGTCTCAGACACTCTCTAAACGTCCATTCATATTTGAGTCAATTTTTACTTAATTTAACATCTTCAAACTTTGCAGCAGTTTACGTAAACAGTTTTCTAGGAAAGGCATAGATCGGAACGTGTAAAAGTTAAACGGATTATATATAAATCAAATAAAGGGCTAAGGCAATTTTAGCGAGCCTTTTAATTAAATCAAATATTTTAAAGAAAAAAGTGTTTGATAAAGTTTTCATTTTTATTTTTTTCCTTAAAATTTTAAAGTTTTCTTTTTCTATTTATTTTATATGAGTGAACTTTTAGTTATGATATTACTTATGTGATATTAGAAAGTTATTTGGCTCACACACACAAGGTTATAAAATAAAAAAAAAATGTTTGTATGATCAACCATAGAGCCATATTATCAGCCATAGAAGATATTGAACAGAAAATAATTGAAATCCATTCCTTTTATTAAATGAAGCAATGGGCTAAAATCATGAAGATCAAAGCATAAGCATTGAAACAAACACGTATGATGTTTTCCCTGCAGTAATACTCTCATTGTGGGAAAATTAAGTTGTGCAGGTGAAGTTTGGATCCCTGCTTGAACTTGAAAAATAACATTTTGGCAACCTTCGAAGATATGACCAGATCGGTGAATTTATAGCCCTTGGCGACATATTTAGCGAAAAAAAAAGGAAATCGCCAGGGAATCAACGAGAAGCCTCTGGGATCGGAAATTCTAGAAATTTCCATGAAGAAAAAAGTGACATTTGAAGTAAATGCTGCATTAGTTCAGAACAGAGTTCTGATGTGTGTTGACTGCCTATAAGAGATTTTATCTTTCTGAGTCACAAGTGGAACTATTTGTAGAGACCTTTCGTGAACGTTGTAAAGCTTGTTTATAACGAGTGCAATTTACACTCTACTGTAAATAATATGTTATAATATTTCTTGGGGTATATAAGTCGATTTGTATTGGGGAAGTCATTTGTTTGTCGTTGTTCATTTATAAGTCAGTTATTTAAAATTAAAATTATTAACCAAATAATTGGAGTCGTCAGCTGCTTTTCCCCAAGCAAATTTGCAACAATATAATCACGTGTTTTCCGTTGAATTTTAATTGATAACAAGTTTGCAAAATCCAGAAACAATTTCAGATTTGATAATTGGTTACAGACGTCCAAGTTTTTCAAAACTATTATCAAAACTTAAGAAATCGTATATCGTCTGGATATTTTTAAACCAGCTGCATTTTGTTTATCAATATGCGATACTGTTGTTAACAAATATGGACTTTTAAAAGAAAATGTCTGTAAAAAGGAAAATTGGCAGTAGGAAGGGTATGAACTCTAATTGACTGGTAACACGTGATTTCATTTAAATTGTGACTGCGACGTCACATGGATTTAAACCATTGTATCTTAAGGCTGTTTTCGGCTAATGTTAAAGAATGGGATCCAAATTCGGAATATTTTTTGAGATGTAAAAGTACTCAAACATTAATATTATATTCTGGCTTCACTATCCTGTAGAGAATAACTTATTTTATCATACTACTCATTTGTATGCGAGTTGACACATTTTTTTCTTTTATAAAATGTGTGTATGTGTTTCGCATTTTTTCTCCTATACCATAATGCTAAATGACCTATCCCGCTACCTGTTAAAAGGAAAACTAATTATTTATGAAATATTTCAACATTTTAAAAACACTATATTATAAACAAATGTATGAGTTACAATGTCACAAATTTTTATAAAAATTGAGGCATCTTTCTGTCCGAAAATGTGCTTCGCGTGAGTTCACGCTCTTGTGCATATGACGAAAACAGCCCCTTAGTGTGTGAAACCAGTCAAAGTTTAACAGTGATCGTCGAAAATTTTTATTCTGCTAACAAGCAAGTTATCACTACAATAGGAGTTAGAGCAAAATATCGATTTTAAAATTCATCAAATGAGATTAATAATAATCCCTTCCATTCGCTATGGGATAGGCGACAATTAATATATTATTAGAAAATGTTGATTTAAAATAAAATAAATAAACATAAAATCCTGAAACCTTAGGCTTAAAGTGAGATGATTCGTTTTTTTAAGGATATAATTAATTTGAGAGCTCACATACTGATTGGATGGTCCGTTAAGAAGGATATTTTTCAAATCGTTGATAAAGGGCAGTCTTTCTTAAATATTATAATTGTGAAATAAAATAAATTTCAAATTGAATTCCATGGAATTTGAAAAACCTTTTTAAAATAACGTGTAGTTTTAATAAGATATTTATCCGGTAATATATTGATTTCGGAAACAAAATTATGAAATCTGTCAGGAATAATTCTTCCAAAGTTCAAATCCAATATTAATTATGAAAAGGAATTGAAAAGTCAAATCGAAGAGTAATTGAGTAGCAACAAAAACTAAGAAACATTGGAACAAAACAAAGCGATGACTTTGTTCGACATTTTTCGGCGGGAAAAGTATTTCAGGGGCTAGAGGGGAAAAAGCGTCAATAGAAAATTTCTCCGAAACCACTTGTCAACTGCGATGTCAGATATATTGGACAAATTCTTAAAAGAAATGCATCAGGAAAGAAAGGAAAAAATTCGCTTAAGTTGACATTTTCCCTACTATCCCTCGTCAATATCGGTTTCTCTTTTTTGCTCGGTAGTTATTTTCATCCGATAACGACAATCCTTTCTATTTACTTGACAGAGCGAATGGCTTATTAAACAGTCGTGTCAACGGATTCTCCCTATTTTTTTCCCTCTCCCTCTTTTTTTTGTCCCTATCAAAGTTTCTGTAGCGAATCATAGTTTTTTTTAAAAAAAAAAAAATGAGACCTGAAGATGAAAAGAACAATAAAAAAAATATTTCGTTTCAGGTTACATGGAAAAATTGTTTTTTTGCAGAATAAACATTTATCATCTGCCCGTGACGTATCACAATTTGTCAAGTTGCTAAACAGTTAAGGGTTTCGTCAGTGTAATAACTTACGGTTGAAAAATTACAACTATAAGGGATGAAAAATGAGCATTCTAATTTGATCTTTCAATTTAGCTTTTTTGAATCATTAGCACTTCGAAAAATACCGATATTGATCAATAAAACAAAATAAAATTTCTCAATACTATGTTTTTTTTTTACTTATCAAGATGATGCATAGGAAAATATAAAATTATATAATAGTTTAATATATTTATCAATATTGTTATTTACTTATAAATCAAGCACAGTATGTTTGTTAATTTTGATTGATGATTGTATTTATATTGGTCAATTATATCGTAATATTTAATTGACGTTAAAAATATGATCGGCCCAGTGGTAGCGTATCACGCTTCCAAACCACTGGTCTAGTTCTATTCCTGCGCTTGGCAAAGTCGACTCAGCCTTTCATCCCTACAGCAGTAAGTCGATAAATGAGTACCGTTTGCTTCGGGACTTAAACACTGAGGGTCTCGCTTCAGACTGACCATCTGATTGGGACATGCTCATGCTCCTCAGCGCCCAATGATCCCGTATACTGGGATGGGCACAGTAGGCCCTGCCCTCATGGGCTATTGAACCATTGAGTTTGAGTTTAAAAATATGATCAATACGAGACAATTATTTTACGCTTTATTCATTCCCTTAATCAATTTAATTGATTGATTGTTTATTAACGTCTCCCTTCGAAGCAATTCGAGGGGGCAGCAGTAGGTATCGGATCATGGCAGGTATGTCATGAGTTCGAGTCCAGTACTACTAAAGACTCGCCGTGTAGGGGAGCGATACATCTTAATTTTGTCGAGAGCTCAAACATCCTCGCATTGGTGTGGTAGTTTGGAGAGAGAGGTGCCAGCTCAGGTGTCGTCCTCTCCTCTTGAGCATGGTGCAGAGTTACTAGGTTCGTCGCCAAAAGCCCTCGTGTAGCTGAACAGTGCGACTTTAATATTTACTCACTCATTCGAAGCAATTCGAGAAATATCGTAGGCACACTTCGTAATTTTCAACCACCGTCTAGTGTGAAAAACAACACTTAAGCTGCCCCCTCATTCTTCAAACTTCCGCACCACGTCAACGTAAGGTCTTCTAGTCTCGACAAATTCAACACGCATCAGTCTCTCCACACAGGGGGACTTTTGTGATGTGAGAGAGAGTGAGAGTTATACTAATGTCACACTGTGGACTTCGTAATTTTAAACCATGGTCAAGTGAAGAAGACCATACCCGAACTAACACTCCCCTCTCTTAACTTCTGCTCCATACCAATGGAACTTATGTGGCATTAGGACTCGAAAGAAACAATTTCGACCACGAGTTTGCCACGATGACAATTCAATTGCCGCATCAGTGGAGGGTGGGGTTTGTGGAAAGCATTTTCACTTTAGATTGTTTCCTTATTATGATTTTAATTTGACAAAATTAAAATCATAAACTTGTAAAATAATATTTTTTTCAATGATATTATTTTACAAGTTTTGCTCTTTGTATTTTTATAATTTTGATTAGAATGTTAGTAGCTTTACTTTTCCACCAAAGGAAAGTAGGCGAAATTTGAAGTAAAATAACTTGTTCATTGAGATTTTACTGAAAAATTATGCTCTGCCCTAAATTGAGTGATATGCGAACTCGTATAATATGCCAACCTTAATATAATTATTTTCACATTTTGTGATCGAACTTGAAGAAAAACAACAAACACTTGCTATTTTAGTTTCTTTTTCTTACAAAATTATTTCAATACCTCCATTCAACCTTTAACATACGCCAACTATTGAGCGCTCGATTGGAAAATTGATTCTATATAAGTCACCGTAAGACAAGAGTCTCTTTTCAGAATGTTACACAACGGATCGAAATGCTTCTCTCACTCCTCTCATATATCGTCTTCAACAAGAGAAAGAGGGTGTTCCCCAAGCCTTTCGCCACGAGAAATTCGAAAACTTTTCCACCATTCTCCAGAGAAGCATTTTTCCTCCTCAGTTCTCTCGTTGACGGTGGCATCTCCTTGAGCGATGACTTTTCACTACTGCGATCTCAAGATATAATTAACTGGAAAGAAGGACATTAACAACTCAACTTCATCACCCTTAATTATCAACCAAACTGGCATTAGTACCATTCAAATGTAGGATTATTAACTCTCAACGCGGTTATTAATGGGTGGTACTTGAAACCTCATATTATTCTTAACTAGAGACAACAGCATTAGGTTAAAATTTAATTAATGTTTAGATGGTCTATTGATAATTTATAAAAAGGTAGTTTAGTTTAAATCTGTTCTTCCGATGTTTCATTTTTAATTTATGAGTAGGTGAAGATGTTGTTTGTGCGCTTAAAATGTCTAGATTATAGATTTTATAATTCAAAAATACAAATTGTTGACAAGGATCCCTCAACTAGCAATTTATATTATTACTAAATATTCCTCTCATCCGCTTCACTGGGTCTTTAATAATGTTGCATAGTTATATATTGTCTTTAATCTGTTGCCTCACATATCTGTTGTTGTTGCTTATACCATCTGATCAACAGTAACATCAGATCAAGGTCATGAAATTCATCGCAGGCTAAGGGCTAGATTACGCCTGTCGTTAGCATTAGATTTCACAGCACCATAGAGGTGACAGTACAATTTTGCTCGGTTCCACCCCAATTTGGAGGGAGAACACCCTAGGGATGGTCAGGGGCCTCCCAACTCTCTTCCCCTTTAACCAACCTCACGAGAGGACTTGCGACTCGACGGCTATTTTAGAGCACCCCCTTGCCGCGAAGGCACTTTTCATTTATAAACATCCATGGCTTCTCTGGAATTCGAATCCAGACCATTCGACACCGAAGTCAGCCTCATTAACCTCTATACCGGATGGGCGGCTCATATACCTGTAAATACATTTAATTTGATTGATAAACGCAATTATTTTTTAAAGCATAGTAGCCAATTATGTAAATAATATATATTTACCCTTTCCACATATCGCAAACCATTACTATCACCCTAATAAAACGAAAGCGCATACCGAATGTAATCTTATTACAATTGTTTTTATATCTATTGCTACATATTTATCAGCCAACAGCTGTTTCTGTGCAGTTATTCTATCTAACTCGTATATATATAGGATATTTCTTTAATACATGCTATGCCAGAGTAACAGATACCGCCTCCATTTGTAGCAACTGCTGTCGAGTTTCAACGCTGCGAAGATCAAATTATTTGTCGCAAGATTCTTCGTTGTCTAAGGCCAGAAGGATCTTATTGCTTTACTGCGTCTCTCCCAAACATCCTGACATCCCCTCCACCCCCAGAAGACGTTATTTACCAGAGCTAATTGCTTAGGCAAACGCCTTTTCCATCTCCAGGGAATATCCTGACCGCGCAAGAGATTGTTTCCTTTTGTTGGTATTGAGAGTGACCTGCTTCATTTGATCGCTACGATTCCTCGCAGAAATCATTCGGCGGGGATAACGGGACAAAAAAGAGCAAAAGGAAATATGCCAGAGGGGGAAATGATTATTTTCTGAATTATTCTGGAACAGGAAAATGGAATAAACATTCGGATTATGCCACATCAGTGTAATTTTGTTTTTGTGTCTGGAGATTTGCAAAACAAGACGTATATGCAGGGTGAGTGATTATTAATGTCACACTGTTCAGCTACACGAAGGCTTTTGGTGACGGATCACCTCATTTTGAACCACGGTCAAGTGACGTGGACGACACCTGTGAGCTGGTACCCCTCTCTCCTAACTACCACATCACATCAACGGGAGGACGTGTAAACTGGACAGATTTAACGTACATCGCTACCTTACAAGGGCGAGACTTTAGTGGTACTGGGCTCGAACTCACACATGATATGCCTGCCATGATCCGATACCTTGACCACTGGTCTACCGCAGCCCCTGTGTTCTCAGTGGCACTAGGACTTGAACTCGTGACTCGACAATGTCGGCTACGAGTTTATAACTGTCGCAGGGAAATGGTGAAATTGGAAATTTCATCAAATCCTTAAGTGAGATGATCACTTCACGCACGATCACTTCACTTGAGGTCATTTCCCTGATGCAAGTAAGTGATTTGATCAAATCGCTGAACTGTTTTAGTGAAATGATGAAACGAACAAGTCAGCATTTGTAGAGGCTCTGTTTTCTCTTATTACCACTCCCTTTCACCTCCCCTCTCTCCTCGTCCGTGCCGGGCAGCGTCGGGCTTCTGACGTGACGCACCCAAAACAAAATGACCTAAATAGCATTTTTTATTTTTTATTTTATTACATTCTTTGCATTATCTTTCGATTGATATATCGCTTTTGTATACCTGAAAATTCGAAATTGGAAAATACTTCAATTAAAAAAGTAAACAAATTAGGGAATTCGACCAGGG